>CM060922.1:745084602-745517102 GCA_030737875.1 Allium sativum | reverse complement strand
AACTTGTGGTGGAAATTAGGGGGCTTTTGGAGTGCTGCACTATTTGGGGTGTCATTGAACGCTCATATATATATATATATATATATATATATATATATATATATATATATATATATATATATATATGAGCGTGCGTGTGTGTCACTGCACCATGGTCAGTTTTGTCGATTTTTAGGGTGAATCCACCCATTTGTATGTACTTTGGACCGGCTGCAAGCCTGCTAGTGCCTGGTGTTCATGTATTTGTAGTATTGTTACGCTGATGAAGATATCTTATATCTTGTACGCTTTAAGCAAGCATATGATGGTTATTTGTACAGGGATGAAGAAAAGGTGTACATAAAAAACTGGCTGCCCTTCGATTACTCGTTCTTTTGTTCATTCAAATCCTTATCCTGATTCTTGGGGCCTGTTTATTTTTTTTATCAGTAATCCAAATGTTACGTTCAGACTGCTTTCAAATAATAATAATAATTACTCTATCAACATCCCTACTTCAACTTTAATTCGAGAGAATAAAGTACATGTCCGCAAATACGATTTTGTTCACACTTTTTTTTAAGTATGAACAAAACACTTTCCTCCTATTGGAGAAATTTGATGGATCACATATGGACCCCCCTGAATGTCCGAGTGTTTTGTTCACACTTAAAAAAAAGTCACAAGGCTAAAAATTGAACTTCCAATGGAGTCCGCAATAGAAAATTGAACTTCAGCACTATTAAGATGATTCTTTAACAAATGTTAAGTCACAAGGCTAAAAAGTCTCAAAATAACACAGCTGCCCTGTCCTCTCACACTTGGCAGAATTCAAAACAACAAAAATAACAGTTCAAGTAATTGTTATGTACCCAAAATTGAGGGTACAAAACATATATATATTGAGAATGTCTCCAACTTAGATATTTCAAATGCCTAAGCAATCGAAGATGGAACGAAGCAAATTTTCAGTGAAGTATTTGGCTGCCATAATCATCATTGAACTTCTCGTAGCGATGAGCATGCAGATGAGCTGATGGTCGTGTGTTCTTCAAAGCATTTTGAATATCTTTGGTTGTAACAGGATCAACAGGAGGCAACTCTGAAAAAAAGAGGCAGAAAAAAAAGCCCTGGTTATGCCCAGTGAATACTAAAATAATACTCCTGACTGTAAAATAAATGGGTGCAGATAGAGTAACATACATAAAACTGTCATACCTTGATACGCTGTAGTTATGGCATTGAAAGGGCTAGAGTTAAGAAATATTGTATTTTCACTTCTCAAAACTCATAAACCTTATCTGAATTATTGTTAAACTGAGTTTGTCTCATTTTATATCATGGTAAACTAATGATATTGTGTGTTTTTTTCAAAAAATAAAAGTAAACTACTGCGTTAAGCCCTATACTTCCCTAACTTAAATGTAACAGACAAAACAAGCCCCTCCCTCCCCAAATATAATGCGTGGTCTCAACATTAGTAGTCATACGTATCATTTGCTTTTCTTTTCATTATATTAATGTTGTTGTTTTTCTAATTATAGTTTTACCCTAAAATATAAATGGGTATGTTATATATTTTTATTTGGAATACTACAATTTTTTGATTGTTTGTAGCCATCCATCATTTGGTAATAATACAAGCTGAAAAACAATGTTAATACAATCAGAAAATCAATAAAAAATACACATGATTACAGAAAATGAGATTAATCAGGAAGCATATCGCAAGGAATCAATTCTTCCATGCCATGTATCTCTTACCAATAAACGTTACATATCGAGTTATGGTTGCAGCTGATTTGCTCCAAATTATACAGTACATTTGGTGCCACTTTATTTGGACTTTAAGTGGAGAATGCATACATGTGGCAGCAAGTAAAAAAAAAAAAGATCGGTAAGCTTTAATGCCAGTGTTCTTAGCAATTTTAATGCCTATTAAGCCTACTACCAGGTCAATAAATTAATCTTTCATAGTCCAGATTTCATAAACTTAATTATGTGCATATAGTAACTTCCATTATATATTTTTTTTTGTTTAAATGAAGAACTATAATCTAAGATCAATCAGATAATACTATCGGTAGAAACCAAATTTAAAATCAGAAGTATCTTTATACTTGCCATCATCTGGGATGTCTTTTTCCTGGCATTCCAAAAATGACATTAACCGCCTTAAAGGCTGCATTGCTGCTTCTTTGCAGACTAATCGTATATCAGAACCTGAATACCCCTCAGTGTTCTCAACTAAATAATTGTACGGAAACACATCTTGGCCAGGCACAGCTGGCAAAAGCTCCTCAAACATCGCCTGTCTTGCTTCTGCTTCTGGAAGCGGTACAAGAATCTGTAAACACATTTTGAAAGACATTATCCCAGAATTCAAAATGAGGGATGTTACAGATGGAAATAAAATGATATGATTTGATATTTGTAGTCAATAAAATGGGTCTGATTACATACCCGTTTCTCAAGGCGCCGAAGCATAGCAGCATCCAGCTCCCAAGGTAGATTTGTTGCAGCTAAAACAAATACAAGCTCGTCTGTCTTGGCAAGGCCATCCATCTACATTATGAATGATTTTCTCTACTTAAAGTAAAGCTCATAGATAGCATATAACCAATAGAAACATGAGTGTTAATGAATAAGATTTAAAATTGTGTTAGCTGATAGGTCTTATGATCCCTAAGTTGAGGACCAAGAAGGATAATTTAGCATTAGTTCGCCTAATACGTCACTGCTCATTTAAATCTTGAACCCAAACATGAAAATAACATTAAAATGGTTTCTGATCCATAAATTCTACCGTACTTTATTGAATGTTACTTAAATCATGTTTAGAAAATCCTTGTAAGTAGTCAAAACTACCAACAATTTCTGATTTATTGTTTGGGAGCTTCATATAAATAGCTTGCAAAAGTGACTGATAAGTAGAAATTTGAGAAGCAACAATTTATTGTTTATGACTTATGAAGTAATTTCATAAGCAATTTCAACCGAATATTCCTACTTAGTAATCAAATTACATACTTTATACTTCTAAGTTGTTATTTAAAAGTTAAAAACCACTTGGAACTTACTATTCAAAACTCCTTTCAAGAAATTTCCAAATAAATTGTTGCCAACCGTGCTCTAAGTTAGTTATGACTATTGTTAAATGCTAGATATCAGGTATGCGCTAGGATTAACAAGATAGAATCAAGCAGAATTTAGTTATATGCTCATAGTAGTCATATATTTTGTGTTGACCATCACATTACATACAACTGCACACAGGTAAAATTCACACATAGACACAGAATTATATGTTATATTCTACAACACATCACCACCCTATACATGATGCAAGCATAAATATACACATATTCCCTATTATTGGTCTTACAAGTGCTTTTGGAGGATCGCCATGTTCCAATACCTGGATTTTTTTATTTTTTTTAAAGTACATTATCATACTACTGTGCTCTGTTTCATTTTTGGCTCAATATTAGGGCGTATAAGTTTGTTGTTGTTTCTCTTTAATTTATTCTGACCCACCAAAAGAAAAACAACTCTCAAATACTTTTACGATATATGTGCCACCCTTAACTCTATGTCAAGGTTCCTCAAAAACAGTCCTTGCAATGTTTTATGAGGTGACACCTTTTTGTGGTTAGAAAGAAAGAAAGCATCAACCTCAAAGAACGATATTTTCATGTAATCTAGCACAATGAAACAGTTAATTATAGTTCAACAACAACACAGGAACTATATGATAGTGTAGATGAAAGACAGAGAATGATCCAGTCTTGTAATTTGCAAATGATCAACTCCTGTTAACTCATATTGGTACTTTGGTATAGAAAAACATATACTAAATAAAATACATATTGAATTGAAATCATGTATTCATTATTTTCAAGTTGTCCAATTTTGTGGTAAGAAAAATATTTATAGTAACAGGTGATTTCAGAACCAATGCAATGTAAATTTTTAAAAATAAATCTGCAAACCAAAATTTGTATTATTGTTAAAAAAAAAAGGATAATTAAATGTGCAATTAAGGCACAAAAAACTGACACAATTGGTCACACAATGGATCTCTGTCATTGGATTGCCATCTGATTTCGACCTTCCATATAAAAGCAAAAAGATCCAATACTCTAGATCCTTGTGTTGCCAGTTGTGCTTTATTTTGTGTCTTAATAGCCGGGATATAATTATATGTCAAGATTGAAAATCAGACATACGAATCATGATTAAAAAAAGGGGTGTTTTGGATATCTCATGTGTTACACGAGTTTAATCTATAAGATAGAGGATGATACTCGAAGTTTGCAATTACTCTAGAAGGTGTGACACCACACATATTACAGCTATTGTTAAGGATCATTAAACATATGTAATTCAACTCATACAGCATTGATCTCATGCATAAATGATTATATTACCACGATGCATCACAACTTGAACAATTAATACCTGAATAAGAAGCTCAGTCTTCAATCGACGACTAGCTTCATGTTCACTACGAGCTTCACCACGTTGGCTAATAATAGCATCTATCTCATCAAGAAATATAGTAGAGGGAGCATGATGTCTTGCTAGCTCAAATAACACTTTTACAAGCTTTTCTGAATCACCTGTGTTTTACATGAATTTGGCAACGTATCATGATCATGGAGAACATGCACACATGCACATTAATGCATGCACAAACACATATGATATAATGTAGTTACAAGGGAACAATAATTATATTTATTCAAAAGTTACATACCACGCCATTTGCTGACAATTGATGAGGCTGAAATATTGAAAAATGTAGTTTTGCACTCGGTTGCAACAGCTTTTGCCAGCATAGTCTGATATAAACAATACGCATATGATATACACTTGTGTACAGCTAACATTGCACCACAAAATTATTTAAAATGCCCAAATATAGTTCTGTTATTATCCTTGACGAAATTCTGATTTTATTTAATATACTACTGGTTAGTTTACAAACCTTTCCAGTACCAGGTGGACCAAATAGCAAGATACCTTTCCAAGGTGAAAGAAGGCCTGTAAAGTACCTACGCAAATACAAAGCCATAAGAATAATCAAGCTCCTATGGATGGAGTTCCGGTATGTGTATGTCGCATCTTACAAATATAATGTGATTTCAAGAAACAAACGGATAGACTTCAACACCGGATAAACATACCATTGCATCTTTTTCCAAAATATTAGAAAATTAATACATAGAGTGAGTGAATATGTGAAAAATAAGCAATATATCGACTACTATTTGTAATGACGTGGGAAATGCTGATGACATATGATTGCATTAAGCCATCTTTAATCATCTTCCCACCTTAAGTAATGCAGCAGTAAAAATGATAAGTCGTTGATTTAATTGATGCATGAGACGCTTTGGCCAATCAACCAAGGATTCTGTACGTTAATTTGACAAATCCATTTTAGGTTTTTTTTCTTTCTTTCTTTTTTTTTAAAAAAAAAAAATCAGTTTAACTTATATTGGAGATAAATATTGCTTCATCCAACTTCAATTAAAGAGAAGGTTCAAGCTGCGATCGCAAGCAATGAAGATGAACAACCACAATGGTGCTCAAAGAGGAAGAAATCCTAACCAAAGATATTGTGAATGCAATCAGGAGAAAAAGTAAATTAAACTGTACGAACAGAGTACGGTAGTAAATTGGAGATTACTGAAACTTCATAAGATGAATTATTGGGCAAAAAGTAACTAGTTTAAAGTCTTATGGAACAAAGGAAAAATGGATAAACAGCTGTTTGAACACTGTGAAATGCAGCAACTAGATCAAGGTAATGTTGAATCAGTAGAAAGCAATAAACAAACAAATAGAGTTCATATAACTAACGCAGTTATGGCCTAAGTTCAGAAAGCAAAATTTGGTTTGACATGGAGGAAATAAAATGGAGTTTGAAGAATGAAAATGGCCATAAACCTAAATACGGAGTGAAGAGTCAAAGGAAAAAATAGGAAAAGGTAAAAATTCAACATCCATTTCTTATTTAACACTTATTAAGTTTTATTTTATAGGTATTCAAAACTGTGATGAGTAGTATTGGGTTTAATAATGTAGGATATGTGGAAAAGTCTGCATGGCACAAGCTATACCACTGTCAAAATTTAAATGCCATTTATGTTAGTTTTCTGAAACATTTTAAGTGCTTAGCTAATCTAAGAACATCAAAAATAAGATATTTTACAATCTGTTTCTCATATACAAAATAGATCCATTCCACTTATGAACAATAAGTAATATGCACATGTCTGATGTGAGCCAGTAACCTCTATTCATTTATTACATATATACATGCACAATGGATGTCATTACAGAGGTAGAAGGAAAATCTCAACAATTCTTTATTGAATACTAAGTTTACATTTATGCATTGGTTAAGAAGCACATTTGAAGCTATAGTAATCATGCTATCGTTATTTAGATAAGAAAATATACTAAAGAACGGTTAATTGTGTGTCATATAATGTTACATACTTGGGATACTTTATAGGCATGACAACTGCTTCTTTCAGAAGGCGTTTTGCACTTTCTAACCCTTTTATGTCCTCCCATTTCACATCCGGGCTGCCTCTAATAATGTCTCTGAAAAAAATTGTACAACTATAACAATCAATATAATGAACTGATAATTATCAAATATTTGTACAAATGTCATCATACTTGAATTGTTACACTTGAAGAATATAAGTCATGGCAATAAAAATAAATATAGTAAACATACCTGCAAAGTGTCTCAGCCAGCGTCCGTGTTTCTGCAGAATCAAATTCAGGAAGTAGAGGCTTCAGCCTGCATGGAATCAAAATGGAGATTAAATAACCTTAGTCTGCAATACAAAATTGCAGTCTTGATCATAAAGACAGTGTTAAAATTTAGAGATATTTTTTTTCATATTTGAGATTCAAAATAATGTTGAACTCTGTGTGGCATCACTTTGATAATTGAAAATATGGCTCATAAGTTATACTCTTATTCTATTTACTCAAAAAGTATCTGAAAGATGGAGTGGTAACTAATTTTAAAATAGCCACATGTCCTTTTGCCACCAAAAAAAAAAAAAGGTATGCTTCTTTCATAAATTAATAACAAAGGAAAACTGCTTTATAAACTAAGTAAATAAATAACCTACCATGTATGAAAAAACTAGATATGTTGTACTAGCATGATTTTAGACCTTGCTAGATATTGCTCATCATTTCTTCCTTCAGAATCTGTTTATCTTTCTAAGTGGAGAAAAAAAAAACAAGGTTTTAGGTTTCTACAGTCGTATCATTCCAATTTCAGCAGAGACCAAAAACAAACCAAACCAAAATATTGTTTCAATAAGAAATCTATAGAACATAAAATTTTACAAAGAAACTCAAAAAAAGAATTATTTGAGTTCTAAATATGTGAATATTCAAAATCTGAAAATTATAACCTTGGAAACAAACAAATTCACGAAATATATAAATGGTGTAACTAAAAATAAATGAAAATGAAGTAATGAATAATAATAAAATTTGTAACAAATGTTTATGATTAATCAATGTTATTCGTTTATATCTTATTAATGAATGATAAGCTATACATTCAAATTAATGATAAATTATACTTTTTTTAATAAATTGAACAAATATGTGTATGATATGAAAACTAACTAATGGAATTTGAAACCGAACTGGAACAAAGATTCTTACAATTTACGAACTAGTCGAAATTTCGTACAGGAGACGGAGACCAAAACCGAGAACTTGAATATTAGGAGAAAAAAAGTTGGCATAATGCACGTGCATGATTTCAAAACATACAAGGTAAGCTTTCAATCAATTTTTTTTCCTCTCATTATAAGAAATTTTCTTTTCTTTTTTGAAAAATGCCTAATTTAAAATCATGTTAGTGCAAAGTACAAACCATCTGGTTGGTTAAGTAAGTTGGCTTTCGATCCATATTGGCTACATTATCGATGTGATTTACAAAGTACGTAGACAGTATGCATACTTTGCAAAGATTACAAGCAATAGCTTGATTCTCAGGGTCTTCAAAGCGGAATCTTAATTATTTTGTTGTTTTGAAATTGTCATCAACTCATTAATATTTGTTACATATTTTATGTGAATATTGTGTTATAGGATAGAAAGTTACTCCCAAACAACTCTTAAAACCATAGTTGTGAAGACCAAACCTTAAGTCAAACCGTGATAGTGCAAGATCCAATGTTTTCGTGGTTCAACTGGTCAGACCGTGAGAACTGCGCTGATAATTTATTTCTATTTTTCTGATTTAAATGTAAATTTATTTTAAATATAGAAATCAATTATGACGAACATCCTTTGTTCAAACTAGTTGGGACACTTTGACATGATCCAAGAAGTCATGAGTTCAATTTTCGTTTTCAAACCACTTCTCACGTAGTATGTTATATACTACCTAATTGGAATAATTATATAAACTTATCACAACAAAATTGTAAATTTACTAATTTTTTATAATGAAAAAGGATTAGTTCAGCAATATTTCGTAAAATGTACATAATAACGAATTGTGTCATTCAAAACTTAATGACAATTGCTATGGAATTATTTGTTAAATTTATTATGTCAAAAAAACAAAGAGTGAAGTGATTATTATTTTTCTCAAATTTGAAGAACCGTAAGGTTCAAAAAGGCCGGTCTTGGTGTTTTTAAAGGGTTTTAACTTTTAAGGTTAATCCGTGGGTTTGTGGACATGCTAGATTATTTCATTTTCAGAAACGTGGCGCTCTAAGGTTGAAGGTTAACCGCGGTCGAATCAAGGTTGGGTTGGGTCTTTAAAACACCGCTTAAAACTAAAAATCATCTGTCATCACTTAGCACTGACTAAAATTTAAACATTGTGAACCAATTGGGTTAAATATATAACTTTGCAGGGTAAACCAAAACACATAATAGTTAAAGAACAATAGTAAAAACGCTATCTGTTAACCATCCAGATCAACTGGGCTTAAACAAACTAATTGGAATCACCAAGCCAATATATTTGACCTGGATCATCCGATTTAAACTCGTACAGTCTCGAGTATCGAGCATACTCTATTATGACGATTTCAAAGGATTAGAATTTTACAATTAGCAAAATTTAGTCGCTTCGATATCTGAACATGCATATTACAATACATATTGCAGAAGTATATTCCACAGTTGTAATTAGAGGGAAGCAGAATCTTACGGTCTTTGGACGGTTCCATTTGCAACTGCAGACAATGCCTATATTTGAAGAAATAACCCTTCAATATTCTATAACCACGTATGAATTTCATACATCAACATACATACATTTGGAATCCAAAAACTGAATTCAAACCTGACGCTCAAATTGCTCAAAAACAGCTAATTCAGGTGTGTTGTTGGCATCCCCATTTGCATGCATAGAGTTATAATTTGATCTGAATTCAGTTGGCTCATCTTTTTCTTCTTTCTTCCGACCAAATCTTGAGTTGTAGAACATCTTAAAATCCTAATGACAACGTAGAAATAAAAGTAACAAGGCTGATTATATGATGCAGATCTAATTTTGGTTCAAGTAATCATGGATTATATCTGAAGGGAGATACATTCAACTGATTTATATTTTGAAGAACAAATGACATGAACAAAAATTGAGGCTTTACGTGCAATTGTGCAATGGCACAATCGCACGGATTCAAAGAAATTAGGTTTAAATTACGGGGAAAACACAATTTTGCAATGTAAAAAATATTTATTTCTCAAATATTACATGAAAAAATTAATCAACAAAAAATAAAAATAAAAAGAAGAAAGGACCCACCAAAAAGAAAGTAGCAAGCCCGACATTAACGACAGCAATTGGGATGAGCAAAAGGAAGTAAAAAATCCACATCTCACCAAAAATGGGGATTTTCTATGAGGAATTTAGAGGAAATAACGAATCACCTCGAAAGACCAACGAGTAATGGCAGGTTCTTCTCCTCCCATGAACAAAGAATCTACAAACAATAAATGCTTCAACTTATTTATACAGTGAACACATAAGCCGATGGGAGTATCAATTGGAAAGACGATAGACTCTCAGGAAATCAAAGATACAGGGTAGGACGAAGTGGGAGAAGGGGACCCCACTGGAGATTTAGATTTTTAGAGCATAGAATATTGCCCACGAGATCACGAGGGATGCTTTGGATCTCCCATTACCTTGGAACATTGCTGTCCAAGCAAGAGCATCTTCGGCAGCTGGACATACCTAAAATGGGGCGAATCCCCACAATTCGAGCTTGAAGGGCAAGAGCATCTCCAACACTGGACGAAATACCGTCTGAATTGTGAATTGTTGCTTAAAATCGTCCCCAGCAAATATTACAAGATGTAATATTACGGATAATATTCAGGGACCAATTCAGAATTTTGAATTGGTCCCGCGAGCCGATTTATCGCAACCTTTTCACAGGCCAAAATAAGGCGTGAGCCGATAAAACCGGCGCGTCACGGAAAAAAAGAAGAAGAGAACATCGCGTGGTGAGAAGATGAGATCCCGTAATCAGAAAAGAAGGCAGAACTGTTGGGTTTTTCACTTCGCACTACGTGAATAATTCAGATTCGTAATATTACGAATTTGAATTGTGTTGGAGATGCTCTAAATAGGAGTGTTTGCAAATTCATATTTGATTGTATAACTGCACAATGAAGGAAGTACCAACTATTTGATTGTGTAATTTAATATTAAAAAAATCATCAATATCGGTTAAACATAAGATAACATGTTGCAAAATATATATTAGAAGCTAAGATTCAAATCTTTTAAATTTAAATTTTACTGCAAAGGTTCGTAATCGAAGACTTAAATTAGAAAGTTTAAAGTGAAGATTCTCACTAAAAGGACATCTTAGTCGTTTTTAAGGACATCACTTCTGAATAAATCTAAATTCCCTTAAACCTTGTTGTCACAAAATGAGAAGTCCTTCAATCAAATTTTCATATTTTTAAGAATTTGGGAATCAAACTCAAACTTAAAACATAAATTTGAAAATTATAAAGATTTGAATATATAATCTTTATGTGATGCTAAGAGCTTTAAGAATTTGGTAACAGTGACGCTCAAATCAACCATTTATGTGGTGTTCGCGGACCAAGCTAGGTGCACTAGCGAGGATTTTATGACTCCGGTCGGTTTTCCTCCTAAACAAATTAAAAAAAAAAAGATTAGAATATATGCTATTTGGAAAACAAAAGTTGAGTTTGAAAATCTAATTTGATTTTCAAAATTTGTACTTAGTAACCTAATAAATCACAATTGTCAAACCATATTAGAAAAGGAATAAATTTGTGCTCCATGAATATGATGTGAAGAACGGCCAATAATCAAGAAAAAAAATTATTCGAAGAATAATTGTTAAAGGGGGAAATTCTGCACCTACATACACCTTATTAACGCATTTAGGTTGGGTTGGATTTGCTGGAGCGGTTATCAAACTTGAATTATATCTAAAATTATCGATAGAAAAATTGCATTTTCATGTAGAAAAATATTTGGATGTTGTGATCATGGCAAAATTTAGCTACAAACTATAATATCTTATCATAACCAAACCATTAGACTATCAAAAATAGAGTCGCAAAACAAGCTAAATGAATGTTCTTCATGCAGTTTTAAATCTGAAAAATTAATATAATATAACAGTATAGAAGTTTTAAACAAGGCATATCATATTACAAAGTTAAATAGAGAGTAACTACAATAAATATACTAAAGAAAAGAACACAAAAATAGCTAATGCCACTGTAACTGCACTAACAGGCACTATAGTTCTAACCAACATATTAGTCTCTAATCTTTCATGACAAGAAACTTGTTTCTCTATAGCCATTATGACTATTAACGCATATTTCACTAAGAGGTTAAAAAGTGTGGCATAAATGGACATGCTAGAGTAGAGTTTTCCAGGAGGAGGGTTATTCAAGTTCCTTAACCAAGTAGTAGGTAGAATAATTAAAGCAAACATGCATAGCAGCGGTTGCTTTCCTCTCAGGTAAAAGAAGCACATACGAAGCTTGCATGTCGAAACAACTTGTAAAAATTGTCATCTTCTAATATGAGAAGACTAATGCCTACAAGGTAGAAGGTATGGTTCGATGTAGGAAAAAACCGAGACGATGAGCCTTTCTCTGTAATCGAATGAAAGTTGTGCAATGTCGAGGTATGTTTGGAAATTTTGTCAAGAGTCCATGCTTCATCGAATGAGCAGTCCCGTATAGCAAAAGATGAACAGAAATATGAAGAACGGGAGCAAGCTCAACTAGCCACCTTGGAAAAGTGCATATGGCATTGATAGAACTCCAATTCCTTCATGAAATAAATCAATATGATGTTATAAAGTAGAAAATTACATGAAAATTAATGTTACATTGACCAATCATAAATGTTGGTATAAAATAAAAAAGTACTAGCATCTACATGACTATAGCTACAAATAAGTTCTTTTTGTGAATAATTATTTTGTTTTAACTAGCTAATCAATATGCATAAACAGTACATTTCAAGAAAGAATTCAACAGTATATAAATCATCTTCACAAGATATAAAACTAACACTTTCAAGTTACAAGTTAAAGGGTGCATTGTTATAATAAAAAGAAAAGTAAAATGAAGACGAAATTAAACAGATAGAAAAAACATGAAAGGGCATTAGTAGTATCGAAACAACTTCTAGAAAATGTAATACTTTTGCATCTAAAATCATTTTTATTGAAGCTTGTGAGAAGCGGCTTTTCTAAGTCAATTACAATAGCATCTTCTTCGCCTTGGCAACCAACAACCATTACATGAGCCATTTATCTTTTATTATACTATAACTACATAGAGAACTACAAGGGGAATTTGGTAAAATGAAGTAATCTTATCATGGAATAGAGCCAAACCAGCGGTATGTGTGTATATATGTAGACTAGTTTGATATTGAATGCTGGCCATAAAACTAACCATTTATCATGAATCAGTCTTTTCCATTTCACCTGGTGTATTTGTCGACCTAGTCTACCCATGTCATGTAATTGAATTTCTTAGTATCCAATGTATATGTTATCAAAATTAGTGGATTCATTTCTCATAATAAATATTATTTTAAAATTCAACACTGCCGAGGGCACATGATAAATATTAGTGGATGCATTTCTCTAAGACATGTATTTCTTTTACTAAAGAATCATTTCGAATAAACCTGTATATGAAATATATCAAATTGTGTTTTATGTGAGTATATTTCGCACCTTGGCCCAAATTTAGTTTCCCATTTTGGTCAAATAGCCCCCTTTTCATAGTTCATGTCTCATCTTTTATGGGACAGGCCGCATTCAAAATTAAGTTTACCCTGTAAAATTATAGGTATTTTGAAAATATTTAGTTAATACATTGTCTAGAGGGAGTTTAAGAGATTATAGCATCCACAACTTAACAATACATATATACCCCGGACTTACGAACCGAAATGAGTTGAATTTCTAAAACTATGATGCCATGTCACGGTGTACCCATGAGATACAAATTACCTTTATACATGTCTCGGTAACAAAAGTGCTTTTCAACATATTTTTTCATTTAGGAATTTCTTATATAATTCAAAAATAAAAAAATTCATTTAATTTCAAGAATGAAGATTAACCATTTTGTAACATGAACAGAACCAAATGTCGGACAAAAAAGAAGAATAGATCTGGTGCATAACTAATTAATTCAAGCTTGGATCCGTCTATTCGCACCTCAATATTTGCTTTTCCCACCCCAGTAATTTTATAAAAAAAACTCACCCCATTTTTTACTCTTCTCACCCCATTTATACCCAAATTACACCTTCCTTTTTTCATCAATACATCGTATGCTCTTTATCTTCAGTTTCCAAATCCCTAAATTTCAAAGAAAAAAACGCAAGTAACAAAAAAAAAAAACGATTTAAATTTTGGTAATTATACATGCACATAAACATAAACATAGAGTATATATAAATCATCTTAGTTTCATACAAAACAATCTTATTTATTCCTGAACCTAAGATGAGTTTGATGTACTAAAAACAATTTAAATTTTGGTAATTTGGATGAAATTTTGGGTATATATTGCAAATGATTATACTGTAAATAAGTATATTACCAAAATAAGTTTGATTATACTGCATATATTGTAAATAAGTATATAAGTTTCTAAAATATTATTAAAGGACATAATTGGTATTGAAATTTTAAATTATTAACCGGGGTGTAAAGAGCAATTATTGGGGTGGAAATAGACGGACCCTTCAAGCTTTTATGTCTAGAATAATTGTTGATGTTCAAGCATCAGACGAAAGTGCCAATTAAGACTTTAACAAACTCAATTTTCTGAGTTAGATGCATTGTGAAATATCCAGTTAATTATATTTTAATAAACCATAACTTATAATTTTAGATTAACTCATAATTTCTTTTGACTTTCTCTTCTCAGCACAATAGCAACGCAAATTATTAATCAATTTAGCTGAAGATTAAGTTGGACCATGGTGCTGAAGAATATAGGAGGCACGTAGCTCTAAGACTGAAGGATTGCGGCAGCAAGGAAGGCGGCGACGAGAGGTCACGTAGTCTGGAAAAGCAGTTTGATTAGGCAGGGGTTCAGACGTACTGATTTATGGGTTGGGATACATTGATTTTTGGGTTTCTATTTGAGGACAATTAATCAAGAAGGTGGGATTTAACAATACTGATGAACAAGAACCGAATAAATTTAGGATAAAATTTCCACACTTTGATCAAGATATTTGGTTGAGAAAGAGGCCGCCACCCATAAAGAGAAGAGAATCGAGAGCTAGAATGGAATGTGGTATTGATGGAAAAGATGATTGTAAAGTTTAGAAGAAGAAAGCGAAATGGGAGGAGAGAATATGGGAAAGAAGCACGGGAAAAAAAGAAAAGAAAAAAAAAGTAGCGTATGATTTTGGCTACAACTTTAATTACTTACTACAAAAGAAAGATTGTTTTTCATCAGCTACTAACATGCATTTCAAAAATAGCATTAAAAATTCAACTATGGAGGTTGATAGTAAACCTCATGATTAAGTAAATATATACTTTTGGAAGCTGCTTATTGATAACTAATAGTTTTGCATTAATAACTAATAGAATCAGAGCCGGCACAGAGAGCAGCCCACTGAGCCAGGGGAACATTGGTAGAAAGATCATGCCGGGGAATAACAAATATTTAATTGTCTAGAGGTTGACAGTAGGTGGGTATAGGAGTGGCAATTAGACCTGACCCGATACGGACCCGACCCGTCGGGTCTCGGTTCTAAGTGGGTCGGGTTTTGTCGGGTCTAAACTATATATTTCAAAAATCTGGCCCTGAGGGTCAGGTCGGTTCAGGTCCGATTGAATAATAACACTAAAAATACATATATTTCAATGCTTTTTGGTCGGGTCTTCGGGTCGGGTCTATGCGGATCAGGTTTGATCGGGTTTTGATGGTATTTTTCATCATCTAGACCCAACCCGAGACCCATTGGGTTCGATTCGGGTCTTTTCGGGTCGGTTCGGTTCGGGTTTTCAGTATCGGTTCTAATTGCCAGCCCTAGGTGGGTATGGTGTATTGGTAAGAGTGGTATTGAGGCTGCATGGCAACCTGAGTTCAAAACCAGCTGCCATCCTATATCTTTTCCTGCCTGAAAGCTTTTGTACGTGAACTAGCTTATTATTTATGTAAAAAAAAAGGTCAGGGCAAAGAAATCCCTGGGCCAACACTGAAAAGAACAACTTCATATTAAAAGACATTTTCGAATTGCGATGTCTTCATAACCTCCTATATTTATTTTAAATTTGTACTTTTGAAGTTATCATTCGTGATATATTAGAATGTAATAATGGTCTGGAATATTATTGCATTTTAAAATATATTTATTGCATATTAAAAACCTTATCATTTAAGAAAGGTTCTAACAAGGTGCTTGTCGAAAAAACACTCAAAAAGCAAAAGTAGAATCAATAGAACATAGGAGTGCATCTATGTTTGTATAATGGTTGCTTGCCATGTATTCAAATAACAATGTAGATGCAGCCAAGGCTGGTCCTTGGGTAAAGCGGGCAAAGCATACCCTTTGGGCCTCTTAGAAAACTAGGGCACCATCCCGTAGAAACTTCATTACGCATAGAAAAAAACCACTTAAATGCTAGAGCAAAACCAAAACAGAAGAACTAGAAACAAAGCAGCGAACAGGTTTCTTCTTCCCCTGGACAGATGCTTGTCTTAGGAAGTTGTTTGACATTGATCGATTGAAGATGTAATTTTACATGTTGCAAATATAGAGATGAAGATGAAGGTTTGCTAAAATTTTGTCGACTGTCCTTTTCCTTTCGAATATTGGTCTCTTCTAATCTAGTCTTCCTAATTTGTGTTGCCAGTATTATAATAAATTTGGGGTGATCGATTTTGTGTTTATTCAACTTTGCAATGCTTAGAGTTTTTTTTTCGATACTCCTATATTTCTTTTTTCTCGATCTACACAAATTGTGCACGGAAAGTGCTCAAGTCTAATGCTTGCTCAAATGTACGGAGTTACAGTCCGAATTTTGAAATACTTTACCTAGGGAATTTGGTTTTTCAGCACTATAGATAAGATTGGGTTATTAGGTTGCTGAAAAACAGTTTGCTAGTATTGATATAATTAATATATAATTTATAGTTTGTTGAAGAGTGGTTGGTTAATATGATTTTTTTAAGAAACTAGCCGATGTAAAGGAACCAAGGAGGGGTTGGCACACCGATCCAGCTCCAATAGTGAGATTAAATCGTGTCTGTTTGCTTGACTAATATAAAATTTGTTGATAAATAAATGTGAAATTTATACTAATTTTTTTGATGTTGAATTGAATAGTAAAAGAATTTTCATTGAGATTATTTTAGACAAATATTTTTAATGATTTAACTAACAAAAATAACACTAATTTTTGTATAGGGCCTTAGTTTTGTAGTTGGCTTTAGGCATCAAATCCTGTAGGACCGGCCCTGGCTGCAGCTAAATATTGGGTATGCTTTGGAAAATGACTTGAAGGGAGAGTTGTTGTTCTAATGGAGCAGCATCTTGATGAACGAAAATATGGTATTTAAACTCTATAGGATTCTACAATGACAACTTACAATTAAAGGCATTCTGAAAAAAATCCGGTCTTATACAGATAAAGAAGTTAGAGCATGTGCTGAGTATAGCTAATATATCCCCACCTCTCAAGTGTGCTTGGAGTTAGAATTATAGACAAAAGAATTCAGTATCGCTTGGAAATGTTATGAGGTACAACGGTTTATATGAAAACTCATGAATATAATACCTTTGCAATAGCATTTTTTTGTTAAATACACCATTAATCACTAATAATTTGTGGATCCCATTAAGTCAAAGCAGAGACGTACAAAAAAAATCATTATATGAACATGTAACTTACTAACAAGAGTAGAAGACATCCTAAACTTTTTGCATTTGGAATTTCAAACGTGGAACGTAGACTGTTACCCGATATATACATAGAATATGTTGAATCATGTATTATGAAGGATCTGTTACCCCAAGCAACTTAACAATATGTGATAGTTGCTCTCTTGATTCAGCTATGCCAAATGGATTGTTTAGTGAACAAAAGAATATCACATCTATTCTTTTAGTAGCTGATGGATCAGTGAAATTCTTTTTAAGAGAATATCTTGTGCTCTTACATGTTCAATATTTCAATAATGTGATTATAAACCTAATGCATATGTCTTCACGATTAAGCATCAACATTCCCATTACAGTCATTTCAAAATAAGTCAGAATAGTAATATGAATGATCAGCAACAAACCAGATTAATGAAATAGAGTTATATTTGATAATAGATAATGTTAGTCCAAGAAAACTACTGTACCAAATTGTAACGACCCGACGGATTTCGATGCTCGAATTTCGACAATAATACTTAATCCTATATTACTTGCCAAAACCCAAGTATCAAAAACACCAAATAGTAAATAGAAAGAAATTAGAGGGTGAGAAAAGATAAGAAAGAAATATTAGAATAGACGAAAAAGAAGAAGGATCAAACAACTAGCATAACACAGAGAGTCTCACATCGCAGTGGAATAAAATATAATACAGAAATAAATCTTTATTGAGAACTTGAAATAATACTTACAATCATCGGAGTACAGTGGATATCCAATGCATTTGGACAGTTATAACAGGCTCTCCTCATTTACAACACATAATGAAAATAATTGCTATATATGTATCATACGTCTGAACTTCTCCAGCTCGTCTTTAGAAGTTCGTAACATCCTATCCTGAACCTATAAAACTCGGTATGACCCGAGCATTACAAACGCCATGGATCAGTCTGGTGAACCAGTATGAGAAAAACTCACTAAATTATTAGTATCATCCAACTAATTTAAAGTTAAAAATATTTTTGGAAGAAATAGATAATCGTAAGACCAGTCCACACATAAAAACAGATAGTTTTTACCTTACGATAACCCATTTTGAAATCATATTTATTCTGATATTATAATAGTGTTTATATCAAATAAATAACTATCTAGCAGAATGCTTGCATCTCACGCTCCACATACATAGTATATAATCAAAAACTGCAGGACTCTTATTGGAGAATGGATTTCGTATTATGACAAGGTATTGAACCACTTTCCGGTAGTGTATCTCTAGAGAGGAATACACTGGGTTCGACAAGAACATCTTGCAACCCGGCCACACATGATCGGCCACTCATTTCCTTTGAGTGTACCGAGTATATTATCACCAACGGTTGGCGCCAGCATAACCATTTCCCCGGAGATACAGAAGCGACAGAAGAAACAATTGATTTTTTTCTCTAGATGTTGATAATATACCCTAATGGGAGCGACCCACTTAGCTATGTTGCTTACCTGATTTCTGTCATTTTCTGGTTGATGAGGCTTGAGGTTACTATTACCTTTTTAAGAACATCACATCATTATTTACTTTGAATGCCACATTGTTAAATCCTCCAAATCACTAATTGACGTTCACAAAAATACTTTTGGTGTTAAGCTAAAAGAAGGTGTCTTCTCTGCCACCAACAGAAATGCGTTTGTAAAAATCAATGTACGTGACTCTTAAGAAATACTCTATCAGACATTCATGCATACAAGTCATCCAGGAACAGGATGAATCGAATGCACCCTCCTACCACATCCTAGGAATCACCATATAGATCAGTAATGAGTAGTCCTTGCAATCTGTAGCTTTCAACCACGATAGAGCCACAATATATCTCCGGGAGCGAATCCAAATATTTCTAGTATTCCTTCCGTTTTATGAAGATCCACGGTCTTCAATTGCTCCATCTCGATTAGCAGCCGATATCTTCCACTTTTACGTATTCGATTGTCGAAATGGTTTTCGAATATAAATTCGATTTCGGTCTTTCCGTACCCACACTCGTATAGGCTAGATTTAATTGTCGGTTATTTGACTATCAAACAAGCAACCATTCATTTATAAAAGAAAAAAAATGAATTTGCTGGTTCAATACTCCGCATCATTTAGCCTCTTTAATTAATCATTCGTTAAATAAAACTTCTCAATTTTTCCAATATTTTGAATTCTCATTTCTCTTCTTATATTAATATAAGAATATTCAACCATTTCATTTTAAAATACTTTAGGAACATACTTCTCATCTTGGTTTAACACTTATCGCGTAAAATATTGTATAATACTAGTGACCCAAATGGATTATTATATTCAATATAAACTTTAGAATCGAATTCCCATTATTTATTTGTTAGTCGACCTTTTGGTTCGGTTCCCAAAAGTACATAAGACACGCTCGACTCAACACATCACGTGACGCTAAAGTTTGAAGTGTCGCCAAGAAGCTAGGAAACAAGTCGTGAAAAGGTCATGAGCGCGAGGGCCTCACAACTCCTCAAAACCAGGCCACACTCACAATCTCGTACCCCTCTCTCCTCCTCAAATTCATTAACTCAAACCCCTTTTTGCGTTCCCACAGTCTCGTGCTCAAACCCTCTATGCACAAACATGTTTCAACGTACCCTACGGGGTATGAATTTCATACCCCACGGGGTATGAATTTGCACCCCTAGGATGGGGTACAAGTTTTCCAGGACATGAGAGGAGGGGTCCGAGTTTCTGGGAGACTACACTTTGGGTTCTGAGATTTACTTTTGTGGTCCCCTACTCCTACCTACTCCCACCTAGCCACTCCGATATAAATACCCCTAAGCTCACACTTCAAATGGGTTGGAAATTAGCGGATTTGACATCCCTTGAGAGCTCCAAGTAACCTCTTTAATGGCATACATTTTTTGAGGAAGAAGAAGGGAAAAAGTGTCTTTTTCCTAATATTCATATATGACAACTATAACTTCAAATTACTTAGAAATGTTTGTAAAGCGATGTCCTGTAATAGTCTCAAGCTTGTAACTCTTCGTTGTCAATAAAATATCAGCGACTTTTCCAAAGTGGACGTAGGCCCTTCACGGGACTGAACCAATATAAATCTCTTGTGTTATTTACTGCTTTCCGCACTTATATTTCCATGCGAAACTATAATTCTTACGTAATTAACAATCTTGGGTGTTTACGACATATTTTGTCGTAAACATTCCGGTGCTTTCATTGAGAGAACTCGGATTCGCTTCTTTGTTGCACATCGTCATCTCGACTCCGACGTGCTTTGGGTTCCTTCTCTAACATGCCGCCAAGTCCGCTTACGATGGTGAAGCGACCAAAGAATGCAATGATTGGCTCTTCTGCTGCAGCCGAAGCTGGAACATCTCAGTAATGTCATCTTGTGGACTAAAGAATGCAATGATCGGATATCCCGACCGAAACCGATACCCTTCATCTAGTGGACCACGAAGTTCCCGCAACACAAGCGCAGATCCACGCGCTTAATAAGTGGTACGAAAGTACAGCTGTTGAACTCAATCAGGCATTGAAAAATAATATCGACCTAATGCGCCAACCCTAAGAAAGTCAATGCATCGTCGCTCGACTTCAGCTCGCTCGGAACAACGCCCGAACGCGGCGTACTATCTCAGAAAGCACTTCATTTAAATCGAGGGGCCCACATCAAAGAAGGAGGTTCAGCCTCATCAATAACATTGTCGTCCGCTCCAACGCTTATACTAACGGAAACGGTAACGGAAATGAAAACGGTGACCGAACCACCGTCACTTATAGCGAGGGAGCACAATACTATGATCGTTCCTGATTGAGTATCAACGACAAACAAGGTCCAAGCAACCGACCCCCTCCTCGACAGAACCCAGCTGTCGCCGCTCAGAACCAGGGGCCTATGCCTCTGGCAACCCAGCAGGCCCAGGTACTTCCGGATCAGGATGCACATCATCCCGCTTAACCTCACCAACCATACCAAAACTAGACCATCAATGTCGACGATATGGAAGAGGATAACCTGGATGGGCATCCCAAAAGACGTCCATGGAACAGATTTCCCGAAGTTCGTCGAAACCCACGGAATCGCCCAAAAGATCCCCATCCAGCATATTTCCATAACATGGTCCGAAGGATTATGAGAGATATGCGAGGGAACACCAATGACTCGTGGGAAACCCACTCGAGACATAGTCCGTTCACTAGGATTGTACACAAAGCCGAGTCGCCCCAGCGCTTTAACATGCAATAGATGGCGTTATATGACGGCACGACCGACCCCTAATATCAGCAATGTCACGACCACCATCTGAGATGGAACACGTCGTCCTGGCCGCTCCCGGCTTGAACCTAATCTCGGCCAAGGGAATAAAGCTCGAGCCTCCACTAGGAAGACTCAAACTACCACGAGTCTGGACTTGTCGCCTATGCTTCTATCATCCAATTGGTCCCAAGTTCACATCAACAAACTTCCCTAGAATCATGCATTCAAAGTTGGAGACTTGCCGAATAATGAAGACCTTCTTTCGAGAAGATGCCATAGGCTCCAAACTCCTTAACTGGATCATGACTGCCATAATATGGCAAGAACCCAACCTATGACTCTCGCCGACATGATCCACGGATCGCGGAATCATAGGGGCACGCCAACGACATCTGGGAAACCAGTACGAGGATTAACCCATTTACTTTAGATATCCTTAATACCAAATGGCGCAAGCGCTTCAACATGCCAAAATTCACTCCTTACTCAAAGGACTATGATCCTCAAAACTTCATTAGCCACCATGAATGGCACACGGATTCATCACGCGCCACCAACGCCATAAAGTGCAAGTGCTTCCCCGTCCTTATCCAATACGACTCTATCATAGTTCTCTCGACTCCCGCAGGGAACCGTCTCAACTTTCAACCAACTCGACAGGGGTTTTGTCACGTAATCCACGATTCACGTCACAATGCCCAAAGATATCCTCTTAGTCTCTAATGTTTACTAAGGCACCTGTGAAAATATCAAAGCTACCTCAAAAGATTCAACACCGCCTTGGGCAAAGTCGAGGAACCTACCCCTCGAATCATGCTCGTCCATCTTGCGAAAGGCGTACCATCTGATTCCGGATTCAGAGAACGCATCGATCGAAAGCAACCAGAGATTTTGAAGGTCTTCTTCGAGAAAGCTAGCACAAAGGAATCGAGCTTCTCACCTTAATATCCTACCTTGAGATGAGTCTGGAGCTCCAACGACCCTAATCCCATCGCTTTTCGCAGTCTTTCCCACAATGACAACGTCATAGGTAGTTGCAACAATAAGAGGAAGCGCCTTTGACTTCCATCTTTTTGTGAATACACTCCTCGTAACGACACCCTCGAGAACACTACCTTACAACCTAAAATTCCCTACCAAACAAAGGACTAGGGAATAAAGATCCGACGAGCGCACCAAGGGACTCTAAAGGATATTGTTGGTTCCGCAGCATCCACGGACACGACAAAAACAAGTGTCACCACTTGCAGGACAACATCGAGAAACTCATTCGCAGGGGTCACCTCGAGCAGCACCGACAGGATCCACTGCATAGGATCTCCGAGCTATTTAACGCTTACTAAGGATTCCAATTTTCCAGGACCTCAACTAACAGTTAAATCACTCAAGGTTATCTCCTTGGCTCATCAGGACTGCAACACCGATGGCTTACATTCGATTTGTAATCAACTATTACAAATAATTTGCATACACAAGTGCGCTACACTGGATCAGCATCTCAGATATGGGAACCGGTCCCCTGGCTCGAGCCTCGAATCGACGACAAGGCCTAGCATAACAACCTCGTTCCTAAGTCTTCGGACTTGGGAGCAGTCCGTTAGCCGACTAAGCGTGACATCGATCGCCAGTTCGGCTCCATCCAACCCGTAGGGCTTGGATCTAGGCAACACATGGCGAACCAAAGACGCCCTCGAACTCTGCTCGACTCAAGTCACTCGAGAGCGGAACTCCGACCGAACCCAGAGTGCAGCGCCGAGTCATGATACTCGGGGACTTGGGACCACAACTTCCATGGTGCATGGACTTTGAGGTTGTCTTCAGAGACATAGGCTCGTGACTCATCCCTACCTTTGACTCCCTCATCGGAAGCGAAATGGGACTGAGAAGCAAGCTTTCCTCTCCAAAAGACACCTCCTCTTCGCTGCGTCATGCCCTTTTTTCCTCCATATGAGGCTCCCGATCACCCTCCAATTTGCTGGGGGCACGCCGGAAAGTACAACCGGAGGCACGTTCGGAAGCAAGCCTAAGGTTATTGGTCCTTCACTAGTCCTGCGACCGTCCTCTTCGATACAGCGATCCCTGAGGTCGTCATCAGAGATATCGGCCCGCGACTCATTACAACTATTGGCTTGCTTATTGGAAGTGAAATGGAAACGAAAAGCAAGCCCTCTTCTCCAAAACACACCTCCTCTTCACTTTGTCATAGTTGTTCTCCTCCATTTGATACTCCGGCCATCTAGGGGAACGCCGAGGGGTACTACCGGAGTCACGCTCGAAAGCAGGCCCGAGGTTATCGGTCCTCCACTAGTCCTGCATCCGCCCCTACGATGCGAGGATTTCTGAGGTTATCTTCAAAGGTGTCAGCTCGTGGCTCGTTACCACTTTAGCCTCCCTTATCGAAGGCAAGGCTGGAATGGAAAACAAACCCTCTCCTTGAAAAAATGCTTCGTCTTCATCGCGTCATAATCATCATCCTCCTTCTGAGCTCTAGTAGCCCTCCAATTAACTGAAGGAATGATTGGAAGCTCTATCGGAGGCCTACTTGAGTCCCGGGCCCGTGACGCAACCGAGTATAAACAACTCTACTCGAATCTCGGCCCAACACCCCGAGTATAAATCGTTCCGCTCCTAAGTCCCCGGACTTGGGGGCATCCCACCATCTAACCTAGTGTGATACCGACCACTCGCATGACTTCATCCGACCTATCGGGTCAAGATTGGGGTACCCTTGAATTTTGGCCTAGCGCCGAGACTGAGCATAAATTGTTTCTGCTCCTAAGTCCGTGGGCTTGGAGGTAGCCTCTCGGCCATAATCCGACCCACCGAGTCCGGATCTGGGCACTCTTTGGCGAATAAATGACGCCCTCGCGCTTTAAACCTAAAGGAAAGATTGGAGATCCAAAAGTCGGACGAATCGCAACGTCCACGCCTTCCTTCTACTTAGGACTAACGAACTCCGGACGGTCCAACGTAGAAGGAAACTGGCCTGGATTCCACGCCCCTCGGGATTCTTGAACAAAGGAAACCCCAAGAACGAAACCAGTGCAGGGTCTCTGCACGACTGGGGACACCCCCAAAGCAGAGACTCCCAATCACATTTCTATTAGTGTAACAATAAGTACGCTTGTGCAAGTACATGGCGCTGGAAAACATAAGATGAACATTTGAACACTTAACACGAAATGCAATTTAGATAACTAATATTTCCTTTTTCGCGCATTTAATACAAAGCAAATATCTAATATCTTTTCTTTCTAATGACAGGGTGTACATGAAAACCACACTGTGTCTTTAAGGAGCAAAAGCGAGGGTCGTACCCGCGTATACTATCGGCCTACATAACCAAAATACTTGCAGCATCTACTCAAATTATTGACGCTACTAATCTTTCTTCTTTCTTTTCTTTTTATGTACAAATTCGGCACTAGAGAGGTCACCACCCATGATGGACCTCTTCCTTCCCGAACTGCTTCCACCTTTTCCTCCTCTGTCCTTCATAGGAATAGCTGACTTGAGAGTAACCAAGGTACGCTTTCCACTGTCATCCTCGCCACTCCTTATCTCCATAACATCCCTAGAAGTTATACATCGCAATGGTTTGGGGTAGATGTCCGAAGAAAGGGACAGAACGGCGCCACCTCCTCCCAGAGCTTTCTTGGCCTCCGACTCGGCCTTCTTCTTAGCATCCCTAGCGGCCTTTTGATCAGCCAGTTTCTTGGACTTGAGTTTGGCCGCGTCGTCCTTCTTGAGCTTATTGAAGGCATCCTCGGCTCTCTTGTTGACAACATCATCGTCTCTCTTCTTCCTCGCCGCCTCATCGGCTATCTCCTTTTCAGCTTCGGCATTAGTTTTCTTCTTCGCCACTATAGCGGCAGTCTTCTCCTCGCAATCCTGCCTAGCCTTTTCCTCTGCCTCCTGCCTAGCAGCCTCATCTACCTCCTTTTATCCTCATATTCTTTAGACTTCGCTGCTATCTGCACTTTCTAATTTTCCACCATCGCCTCTGTTGTAGGTACATCCGCCTTCATCAGACCCTGCACTTGAATTCTTTGGCCGTCCATGGCATCCCCTTCGTCCAGGAGACCTTTATAAATCTGGGATCCCAGCTCGACGTCCAAAAACATATCCACATGATAACTTTCCTCCCCGAATTGTATTCCTTGAAGTCCCAATCTACACTCAGTTGTTTGGGGAAGCACAGGGGCAAGGCCTGGAGTCACATCAGCACCACGAGGGGGTGCACAATAAAAACGTAACTATTCAGTCCATGAATTCGATAGTCACATCATCTATGGGTATTCGCAGTAATGGAAAATTACCTCCGGAAAGAAATGGTGTGGGAATGATGAGGAGTGTGGTTGCTGAAGCAATACAAGTAGATACAGTCACTCCCAATCCTTGGTGCTCGGGACCATACTCAGCTGAGGCCTGGACTGGGATAGTAGGACCACTTGCTGTGGCGGATTCAAGAGCCAATGGCCGATTGGAGCTTCCCTCTGCAAATGTCTCATCGACGCCCATGCTCTTCATAGGAACGAACTTTCCCATTTCGGCAGCACGCTTTGCCAGTCTCTCCCTCTCGGCGTCCTCCTATAACAGTCTCCTCCCTTCCTCCAGTTTCTCATGTTCCTCGCTAGTCGGGAACTCTATCATAAGTTGATGCTCATTTAAAGTTCATACATCCGCCTGACACAACCAAGCCTCATATGACACTAATCTTTCCCAAGTTCGGGCCAACATCCATGGGTAATCTCCAACCCACGAGATTCCGTGAAACTTCAAGGCCTTGACATACATATTTCGAATATGCTCCTCTAGGGATGCTTCTACTCAGACCTCTGCATCCTCGATCTCCTCCCTCAAGTTATCCACTTCCCTCAGAT
This sequence comes from Allium sativum, assembly GCA_030737875.1. Classification (NCBI taxonomy): domain Eukaryota; kingdom Viridiplantae; phylum Streptophyta; class Magnoliopsida; order Asparagales; family Amaryllidaceae; genus Allium; species Allium sativum. The sequence goes on along the minus strand of CM060922.1, from coordinate 745,490,520 downwards.
GCTCAGCCTTCAATCCATCCACGAGGCTTAACACATCCTTAATGCTAGCCTCTGCTTCCTCCTTCTCCTTCTTAGCCACCTCCAGTTGCCTCCTCAGCTTGGCGACCTCTTCCTGAAGCTTCTGAGTGCTCTCGTTCTCAGGTCTCAACCTCCCATTCTCCTTCCTCAGCACCTCACTATCCATTTGAAGACGAGATACTCATTCATTGGATTTCTCCAGTTCAGCATTCACTCTCTCCAGCTCAGCATTATCCCTTTTTAGGGCCATGTTCTCAGTGGTTAATGAGGCCATTGTGCCCTTGAAAGTTGAATTGGCATGCTTTGCCTCCTTCTTCAGCCTCTCATATGTATCCTTCACCTCTCTACGATGACAACAATAAAAGTTAGAATTCGAAGGTGCAACTATGCATAAAAAATAGTTGCATCACAGGAAGCAGATTTACCCATCTCCTTCTCCAAATTTCGGATAGTGGTCCGCTCAGCATTAGTAGTCAGCCGTCGACTCTGAATTTCCACGTTCTTCTTTCTAATCAAGTCCGAAAGGTGCAAGGAATACTTAGCAAGCTCTTTGGCCTGAAAATACACGGCCTTCATCCGCATCCACACCTCCTCGGTATCTTCGCGGCTAATCGGGATGGAACACCATTTCATCAAAATAGTGTTGAGGGAACTTTTGCTTTAATAGTGCTTTCCTCTCCTGAACAGAAAGCTCACGAGTCCCGAGCACTGCCAGATCCTGTTTTTTCTTCTTCACCAACTCCTTATGACGACTGGACTCCGACTCTTTCCCTTTGGGGCATAGGAAGGAGCCAGAGATGCAATGTGGAGGGGAGCTGAGGACGAGGAATGTTTGGTGCCAGCTATGTCAAACTTAGAATCTGTCCCAGATGATCGAATCGGGGGTGTCGTGGTCGAAGACCGTCCGGGTCGTTCTCTGTGACGGTGTCCGATACCAAGTTCAGCGAAGGCAGAGAGCCGTCGAACAAGCTGGTCTCTCTTCTAAAGCCATCAAGGAAAGTGTTTCCCGAGAGTCGGCGACCTCCGTACCCATAACCTCGTCCTCCTCGTCCTCTAGCCATATAACCTGTCAAAGAAACAATTAAAGTTCAGACTTGAGCACTCTACACATACAAACAAATGTTTTGTCATGTAGTGTTAATGTGAATGTGTATCCTAAGTGTTCTCTCAATAGACCAGACGATGGTCTGCACGAAGAAGCAATACCCTCCACAGCTAAAGTTAGTTCTTCCATATTTATGGCGCTAGGCCAGGAAAGCGGTTCAAGAAGAAATTTATTGAGATCATCAAATTGACCCTCTCTTTCGAGTGATTTGGCGGTCTCAGAGGGAGACACTGGGGATTGCGGGCTGTTCGACGTTTCCATCTGTGCCTCGTCTAACGCAGGCAGAATAAGAGCGATCAACGAGTCCTCGTCCCTGACAGCTTCCTCCTCATCGCCGCTCTCGCCCCCGCCAGTTCCTTTATGAGCCTTCCAGCCTTGCGCGGCTTAGGCCCGTAAGGGGGCACCTTCCTTTTTCGACTTGGAGAATCTACGTCTTTCCTGTTATGCGCTTTCTCTCCACCACCGACGACGGCTGGTCTGATTATCACCTGATCATTGGGATATAATCCTGCATGACGAAGTCGGTCCGGTTTTAGAATGCACTCAGTGGAACATGACTCCGCCCGGATGGCAAACAAAGACTCGAGACAATCTTGATATACAATGTTCGTGGACACCTCATGATTTCCTGTCATACGAAAACAAAGTTAAACCTAATTCGCCAATCCCACGGGTTTCACAATGAAAGTAAAACAGAATGCTTACTTCCTTCCAACCATCTCCTTGTAAAGCCAGGAAGACAACACAAAAAGAACCAGTCGTGCTTGTACACAGTTAGCTTAGGCCATTTCTCGACGAAGAACTTGGTGCTATGTGAAGCTTCCAGGAAATACTGAGATGGTGAAATGTTAACTAACCTCTTCAACTGAGACAAATACCGGATGTCCTCTCCGGTGGGTTCAAACTGCAGGTACTCCTTTTAGAGAATGTAGGTACGCACCCAGTAAAGCATACCTTCCTATTCCAAGCAGCGTACCCCTCCGGTGGTGCGTGAGCTCTATCATCCTGACCGGGCGCAAGAACGTCTCCTTGGGAATTCAGATACGCAACACTGTGCGCCTCACCACCAGTGCATTCATATGCGATGGCACCGAATCCTGTGGGTTTTCAAGTATAACTGTGCCAGCCAACATATTCGGCATGCCTCCCCCAAAAATATCTACGTTCTCTACCTCCTCCTGCACAACCGGTGAGTGTTGCCCTTCTGGCTGCTCCCCATGATCCGACACCTCCGGCAAACTTATCGCTTGAGAAGGAGTGGACCTCCCGGACGTCTCAAGGTTGCCGCCTTCTGAGCTAGCAGTGCTAGCCGAATCAGATGTGTGTGGCGAAGGCAAAGGAGTCTCAACTTCCGAAGTCTGCTCTGTCATGGACCTTATCTTCACTTTTCAGCTATACTTTTAACATGCTAGCGTTAGATATCACAGTTAGAATCGACAAAACACGTTCTCTAGTTCGACAGTTCAGTTACAGTCCAGATATATGCTCTGATCCTATGTGCAAGGCATATTTACCTACTGTGGGGAAATCAACATAAACACCGACCCAATCGTACAATGTTGTGAGAATGACGCGGATCCTGAAAAGGAGAGTAGAAAACCCAAAATTCTCGGAGAGGTACAATGCTGTGCGGAGAGGGGCACGAAACACTCAATCCTAACACAAACCTCGTATTCCCCTTTCGAATATGAAACTTCGAACCATACTAGGGTTCAAAGTTTCGTACCTATGGGGGTACGAAGTCTCGTACCCCTTTTAGGGTTCAAAATTTTGTACCCCAGGAGCACGAAATTTCGTAATCTCTAGAGGGATCGAAATTTCGTACCCTAGGAGTACGAAATTTCGTACCCTCTAAGGGGTTCGAAATTTCATATTCACAAGGGGTACAGGATCCCAAACCTCGAAAGTGGTACAAAATCCATCACTTCGGGGCTCAGCGCCTCAACTCCCCTCCTACTCCTCTCTCCTCCTATCTGTTTCCGTTGCATCCACACATCAAGCTCGAGCTCGAGAGTGTCATCAAGCACCTCACTCTCACACCCCGACCTTCGATTCGGATGGGGATTTATGTTCGGCCGATTCGAACTCATTACCGTGGTCAAGAAGCTTGACTGAGCATGAACCCTTTCGAACACCGGTCACGGGCATCATAGTAAGGACCCATTAGCACACTAAAGCTCGAACCCTTACGTGGGCAGTTAACCCGTCTCTTTCTGGCCTACCTGGTCTCGAGTCAAACCTCTGGAGTAACCAGGTTTATAAGTTTTGAACCCTTAAGCTAATGGCGACGGAAATAGAAGAAAAGAAGAGAGAGTGGGGGAGAGGTTTGAATTTATAGGAGAAGAGTAGGCTTAGCCCATTGACTGTTCGTGTCCCTTGGTGGAACACGAACTCTTGTTCCCCAGTGGGGTACGAGATTTCGTACCTCATATGGGTACGAGATATCGTACCGTTGTTTGGGGTACGAAATTTTTGTATCCCAAACAAGGAGTACGAAAAAAAGAGCATGTGTTTCCACGTACGTATATATACATATATAAAAACATATGCACAAATTCAATATACACGTGCGTGAGCAACATCATATACACGGCATCATGCCGATAAAGATTCGTATACGTCACAACGTAAACAAGAATCGACAAATAATATCTATTTTCATGAGGTTACACGAATTCCGCGATTCAACAAAGTATTTCTACCAACTTGAAGCACATCATGTCAAGACAAGACGTACTTCGAGGGGCAAATGTTAACCAGCCTTTTGGTCCTGTTCCTAAAAATACACAAGACACGCTCGACTCAACACATCGCGTGACGCTAAAGTACAAAGTGTCGCCAAGAAGCTCGGAAACAAGCCGGGAAAAGGTCATGCGAGCGAGGGCCTCACAACTCCTCAAAACCCGGCCACACTCACATTCCCATACCCCTTTCTCCTCCTCGAATCCCTCAACTCGAACCCCTCTTTGCCTTCCCACAGTCTCATGCTGAAACCCTCCATGCATAAGCATGTTTCAACATACCCGTTGGATAGGGTACGAGTTTTCCAGGGAATGAGAGGAGGGGTCTGAGTTTCTAGGGGCCTGCACTTTGGGGACCGAGATTTACTGTTGTGGTCCCCTACTCCTACGTAATCCTACCTAACTACTCCACTATAAGTACCCCTAAGCTCACACTTCAAAAGGGTTGGAAATTAGTGGATTTGACATCTCTTGAGAGCTCCAAGTGACCTCTTTAATGACATCAATGCTTTGAGGAAGAAGAAGGGCAAAAGTTTCATTTTCTTAATAGTCATATATGACAACTATGACCTCAAATTACTTAGAATTGTTTGTAAAGGGGTGTCATATTTATGTCTTAAGCTTGTAACTCTTCATTGTCAATAAAATATCAACGACTCTTCCAAAGTGGACGTAGGCCCCTCACGGGACCGAACCACTATAAATCTCTTATCACTTATATTTCCATGCAATACTATAATTATTAAGTAATTAAGAATCTTGGGTGTTTACGGAATATTTTGTCATTAGGAACGAATTTCGTACCTCATGGGGTACGAAATTTGTACCCTAGGATGGGGTATGAGTTTTCCAGGGCACGAGAGGAGGGGTCCGAGTTTCTAGGGGCCTGCACTCTGGGGTCCGAGTTTGCTGTTGTGGTCCCCTAATCCTACATACTCCCACCTAACCACTCCACTATAAATACCTCCATGCTCACACTTCAAAAGGGTCGGAAATGAGTGGAATTGACATCTCTTGAGGGATCCAAGTGACATCTTTAATGACATCCATGCTCTGAGAAAGAAGAAGGGAAAAAGTATCATTTTAATAATATTCATATATGACAAATATGACTTCAAATTACTTAGAAATGTTTGTAAAGGGATGTCATGTAATAATCTCAAGTTTGTAACTCTTTATTGTCAATAAAATATCAGCGATTCTTCCAAATGTTAGGGACTGCGGAATGGATCGTTCAGGAAAAGCAAACACTAGAGGGGGGGTGAATAGTGTTTGTAAGAATTTAAATAAAAGTAAAAACTAGAGAGAACTATGGATGAATCAGACACTACAAACACAAACACAGACATAGATTGAAACACAGAAGAAAAATAAACAAAGATAAAAGTGCAGAAAAGGAAAGAATACACCGGATTTTATACTAGTTCGGATCACTCCTACGTCCAGTCCGACACAACGCTGGGTTGTGCAGAGTTTTATTACTCTTTCAATAGTCAATTACACCCTCCTTGATTTCACGGCTCAACAAGGAGACACCGATTCCTACTTTCTTGATTTCACGGCTCACAAGAACACACCGACTCCTATTTCCTTGATTTCACGGCCCACAAGGACACACCGATTCCTCTTTGACTCACAACAAGGTTTATTAAACCCAAAAAATTACAAAATAGCCCTATAACTCTTCAAGCACTTAATTCAGAGAGTAGAGAGTGTAGAGAGAAGAAGTTTGATCAATTCAGAAGTGAATTCAACAGAGTATAAGTGTAAAAACCATAAAAATGATTAAGAATAATGGTAGGATGAAAGAGATGAAGATGGAGAAGAAGAGATGTTAGAAAATTCGGTTTTAACCTCTTTTTATAGGGTATGAAGGGTTGCAACGGTTCTGAAGCGTTTCAAATAGTGAAAAGACACTTCCCTTCAAATTTAGAAAAAATAGCTGTTATATGTCGACATACATATTTTGCTATGTCGACATAGCCATGTGTAAATTTTATTTTCAAAGCATTTTTCAAGTATTTTGATATAAAATTAATTCTGGAAATTCTTGGATAAAATTCTAATGTTGTAAATCAATATTATATGATAGAAAACATATGAAAATATATTTTTAAACTATATAAATATATTTATAAAATTCTAAGGTTTTAAACTATATAAAATATAAATAAAGTATATATAAAAAACTTAAGTTTGAAAAACAAAAAAGAATAAAAAATAGAATTAAATATAAAAACAAAATAGATAAGATTGAGGATAAAAAGAAAAACAAAAATAGAGAGGATTGAGGATAGAATTGAAAATTTGAATTTGAATTTGAACCCTGAGTGCTATTTGGAGTCTTACAAAGTTCTGACTCTATAAATATATTATTCTTGAACTCTTGAAATCTTGATTACTCATGAGTCTTGAATCTATTCCGAATTCTGAATCTCTAAAAGCTCTTAAACTATACAGTCTTCAGTATTAGTTCCTGTATACAAATCCTGCATATATGTGTGTGTGTATATATATACTAAATAAAGATGTTAGTATATATTTTATAATCAATGATAATTTAAATAAGGTTATTGTCATCAAAACTCCATTCTCCAACAATCTCCCCTTTTTTTGATGATGACAACCTTAGTTTATAAAATATCATACCTTTATATACCTGTTTGATGATGATCTTCCTATACTCCTCCCGTCTTTAAGAATTCTATAAAACTATGCCTATATTTTATAATTTCTCCCCCTTTGGCATTATAAAAAAGAAAGATTAAAGATACTCCCCCTAAGTTAAACAACTGTAGAATCTAAGTAATATTCCTAAAAATACTCCCCCTAAATTTAATAACTAATTATATTTAGAATACTCCCCCTTAATCAAATAATCATATATTTATGTTATAGAAGGTTAGAATAATATTAATTATAAACAACAATTTTATTTAAACAAACATATGTACATATACATGAATTTATACATATACGAAACAACATAAGAGCGTAGTAAAGTGAAATCTAGATAACCCTTGGACACTAAATTATTTGACAATGTGTAACACCCCACCTCCGCTAGGGTCACTCACAAAGGGAATGCACTAACTTTGGTGGAGCATTATCTAGGTAAACATACACAGAAATATTACAAGACAGAACATATAAAACAGCGGAAGAAGAACCAAATTTCATTTCTTTAAAATCTAGAAAGGTTTAAAGCCTTTTACATCAAAATGCCATTAAATCCATTACATTGAAATCTGTCTTGCAATAGTAAAGAAGCATAAAACCATAGTCATAAATCATTCCCCAAGTAAAACAGTAAAGCAGCCATAGCCAAGAAAGGTCCAAGCCATATATGATGATCTTGAAGCAGAAAGAAGTCCGAACAAAATCGTAGTGTTTCCTCCCTGAGAACCTTGGGGGGAAAACGGAAGAAAAAGAGGCGAAACAAAACGGGTCAGTCATACAGACTGGTAAGTCCTAGTGACTTTCAGCATAGAAACAAGTAAAGGTAACATGACATGTATAAACTGAAAGTAAACATAAGGATGATGACAAGATAGGCAAGTTAAACTAAGATAAAAAGATAAAATATGGTAACAATATAAACTACGGTAACAAGATAAACTATGCAAACCAGATAAACTACGTATAGCATCGCATGTTTTACATTCTCTGCACCAACTGTACTAGTACCCCAACTCGTATCATCCTTTCCATGTATATGTACAATCCCTTGCCGTATATCGTACGGGTTTCAACACGTATTTCTATACTACTTCAACGTAGTGCCACCATTCTTGAAATCGTTTGGACTGCCACCCTTGTTCTGGCTAGGTTTCCTTATCATGAACTATCGCGTGTTCAACTAAGATTTATGCCACCTAGGACCACTAGGTATTATGCTACCTATTGAACGTTTTCTAGATTCGATTAGGGTTTATGCCACCTAGGACCACTAGGGATTATGCTACCTAACGAATTCCACGTAACGATCTATTAATCGATCGGCTCCCTACAAGTCCTAGCTCGTTCATGTGTCTGTGTCATACGGCCCAATCACGAAATGTAGTCACTTGTGCTAGGTCCACCATAGGGTGTATCAAGCCCTAGGGTGCCAACCACCGACACGAATCAAGCACGCACAGTGTAAACCTACTGGTGCCCAATGCCTGCTTTTTCAACTCCGGACTACGTGCATGACCATAGTCCGCCTGAACCTACAATGGCGCACCAACTCAGCCGTCGTTCTGGTCGCTTACAATCAGCCCAGTAATCGTGCCCCACCCTGCCTAGTTCTAGGGTACCGTGATACATCTAGTGGGTTACTGCTGAAAAGGACCGCGCAACTAGGGTTTTCGTCCAGTAGGTTAAGTGTTGTCATTTAAATTCGAGACTTAACCCCATCAGTCTAGCATGTCAAGTTGGTTAAGTGTTGTCATTCAAGTTCGTGACTTAACCCGCCTACGTGTCATGTCAAATTGGCTAAGTGTTGTCGTTCAAGTTCATGACTTAGCCTTACGAATCATCTGTCAAGTTGGTTGAGTATATTCAAGCGGTTCATGACTTAACCCTATCAAATCATCGTGCCAAATTGGTTAAGTATATTCAAGCGGTTCATGACTTTAACCCTATCAAATCATCGTGTCAAATTGGTTAAGTATATTCAAGCGGTTCATGACTTAACCCTATCAAATCATCGTATTAAATTGGTTAAGTATATTCGAGTGGTTCATGACTTAACCCTATCAAGTGGCATTAATTCATTAATGCACCCCAACCTCTCACATCAGACCTATTGTTGTGGTCACTAGATATGCCGGGCGGTTCCGGGCAGATTTACACCACAACTCAGTCTGACCTCGGGTTTTCAAGTGCGATATGACCAACTACCCACATTGGATCCTATTGTTTGCAGTAACTGGATTTGTCGGGCGGTTCCGGGCAGAATTACACTGCAAACTCAATCCAACCTCGAGTTGGCCATTTTCATGTTTATTCTAACGTCATGACCATGTTCAAGTTTCATGTCAAGTTCGTGTCAAGTTTTCAAGGCAAATTTCGTGTCAAGTCGATGTCAAGTTCATGTCCATATCCAGGTTCAAGTTATAACAGCGTTCATGTTTCAACTTTTGCCTTTTATCAAGTTCATAACTCATGTTCATAACCAATTCATGTTTTTTCCTATTCTACCCAAATCGTATTCCCATCGCACGTGAACGTGAATCGATCTATACTACAAATAAATCCAAATCTCGAAATAGAGGGAATAGCATCAAAACTATGATAGGTAAAAGGGACTAGCATAAAGCAATAAAAGGGGTTACAAGACTAGCATGACATAACTTGAGATAATTGGTTACAACATCACTGGCATATAGGATTTCAAATCTAGCAAGATAAGGTGATAGTCATGGTAAACGCTGACATAAAAGAATAGGCATGCAAAAGCAAGCCAAATACAAGGATAATGGATCCAATGGTTTTGGTGTACATAATAGCGAAAACTAAGCAAGTCACACCCTAGGTATACGATCCAACAAAAATGCCAGTTCGGTGTATAACATGGGTTTCAATAAACTATAATAGTCCCAGGTAATTAACCCCAATAGTCATGGTCATATAAAAATCTCATAATTAAGAACCCTAAGCGGTTAATTACAATAGTCATGGTTAATTATCCAAATTAGTTCTAGGCAATAGTCATAGGAAACTTAACAGTAATAGTTTCAAAGTCATGGTCATGGATAATGACCTTATGTTCATAATCATAGGGAATAATTCTCATAGTCAAGAGTCATAGTTGATTAGCCACAATTGTCCTTGTCATAGTCATAGGCAACAGTCTTACGTTCACGTCATAGGCACAGGCATAGTCTTATGTTCATCATCATAGTCATTGGCATAGGCAAAACCTTATGTCCACAGTCTCATAGGCATATTAAGGTTTATAGACATGAAAGAATTTGATTTACAACATAAATAGGCCCCAAATAGAAATATTTCCACAAGTCAAGATCCAAGAATTTATGTTACAATCTAGCGTTTGAATAATAAACTAGGTCCAACAACATGAATGGGCATGATTCAGTTGATAAGAAATAACCCAAAATCATAGATTCAAGAAGAGACAAGAACATATCCAAATAGATAGTCAAGCTTAGGTCCAATTTCATTTTATTCCATGTCCATATCAAATTTAACAAGTTTCAATATCAAAGTAACTAGAACTTACAGAGCGTGGATTGAGAATTAGAGTGCAGAGATTTGATTCTGGAAACGGTTACTGCAGTTGTTGAATCTCTATTTGTTTAGTCTTGTTCTAGTTGAAAACCCCCAATTTGCAATTCCTAGCTGTCGTCTTGCCGAAGAAAAAGTAGTCTCTTTTTATTTGAATATTATCATTTTGATTTTCACAGAGGTAGCATAAGGATAGAATGAAATGGTGTAGAGAGAATGAGGCTAGGGGGCTGTTTATATAGGGTTAGGCAGACGAATCTGGTCACGAAACAAGTCTAAATACATCAGAATGCATCAGGTTCAGAAAAGTGGTTCGGGAGGCAGGTCGACTCCCAGGTCGACACTATGGTCGACCTGGCCCCTGGGAGGTCGACACTATGGTCGACCCCCAGGTCGACCTGGTCTATGGGCGGGAGTTTTCCCGCCCTGCCTGCTGCGGAGTTTGAATTCGAATTTCGAATTCGAGTTGTCTTTGATTCTGAAAATTTCTGAAACTTCTAGAGGTCGTATCTCCCTCATACGGACTCCGATTTTCGAAAACTCGGACTCTATTTCATGTAAAATTTCAAGACGAACGCAATGGCGTAACCCGTTTCCCCTGATTCTGATTTTAAAATTTAATTCTGCCTTGATTTCTAGTTTTAACGTGTTAGAAATTCGGGTTGTTACATTCTCCCCCCCTTAAAGGATTTCTTCCCCGAAATCTTCAAGTTAAGAAGAATGTGTCCTACCATCCAATCATCCATCTACTCAATCATCAATCACAGGCATCCATCGTCCTTAAGAGATTTCTAATGTTGTATGAACATATGCAGAGAGTGTGTGTATATGTTCCCTATCTAATGCAAATGATCAGGCCTAGTGCCATGAGTCCAACATGTATGCAAATAGCCCTAATCACATAAACACTATATGTGTGCTCAAACATCCATCCATATGCAACATTCACATGATAACACATTCAATTTCATCCATAAACAAGTATAAACACTCATGCATATGCAATATGAAAATGTGTCTGAGCCGATCTAGTGCCTAATGTGTGTTATGCAACCACGAGCAACCACTTGCGACCACTTGCAACCACTTGCAACCATCAATCATAACATGTCTCAAACACATGTTTCATCCAATTGTTCCTACCTAAAGATATAGTCGAATGATAGAAGTAAGTAAAAACTTTGTGCCCATTAGGCAATGTCAAAGCTGGAAATCTACGTCACATATATACTGAATAGGAGAAGAACTCCCTAAGCACCAACCCATATCCTATAAAACCCAAAAAGTTTAGTCAACCCAACGGACATCCTCAAGCCCAACATGTATTACAACCAGATGAGTCATACTCCTTATAGGGTTTGCAACCGAAATAAGATTGAGAACATGACCGAGAGGATATACATAAAAGATAGCATGCAAGTAAGCTCTACAGGAAAAGAGGGATCAAGGATATACTCTTAAAAAGAGATATGCTGCGCGTATCTAGTCTTCAATCTTCTAAGTCGTATTTCCTTGAGCTTAACTCCATTGTGCTTTGACTGTCTTTAACTTCACAATTTCGTAGTCCCTTAATTCTTGTTCCCAGAATATGAGTTGGAACTCATTCCACTGTCGCCTCTCGTTCCACTTTCGCTTATTCTCTTTCTAGTATACCCGATTCAAACATAACTGCGTACTCATGGTTTCGTGCAAGCTCTCCGAAATTCACTAGTGAATCTTGGATCTCATTCACTCACTAAAAGGTATTCCACATAAATGAATTATCTCTTGAAATAAAAAAATGCCAACCATGTTGCCATGTTTACTTACTAAGGTGATTTTCTATAATTCATGCATAAGCGAAATGAACCATCTGCCTTAGTGGCGAATACTACTCGAGCGGATCGATAAATGTATCAAGAGATTCTAGGTAACTAAGCATGGCAGAACCCTAAGGGTTACACTAGACTTCGAGGGCATTACTGGGGCAAGTCAAGAATCTAACTACCCTCTTTTCATATTCGAGAATGGTATCATTTCTGGATAATCACTCCATCCCTAGAATCAACCCATTGCCCAAAAGCATAAGCATTACTTCTAAATTCAACACTTAGCATAGACATTCTCAAATCCAAACAAGTCATGAATAAATGAGCCGATTCCCCAACATGATTTGAGACAAAAATGGGATCCTCTACTACGCTAGTACTAAGGTGCAGAGACTCAACTATCGAGGCAGAAAAGGATGCGATGTATAAAAATAAAGTTCTAACGGGATGATAGAAAAGAAAAGCTAAGCCTTTAACAGAAACGTTACCACCTCTCTTAGGTACGCTAGTAGTGAGAGCATACAATTTGCCCTCTCGACGATCTTGTTCTTTGCCCTTGTCCTTGTCCTATGGTACTTAACTACATGTCCCTTTTTACCGTACCAACGATGTCCTTTCTTGTCATGGGTTTTTATTATTCTTTCACTTGGCCTCTTTCCTTTCACTTTTTTCCTCTTCGTGGATTAAGCCATATCAACCAGTTTCTCATCCTTAGACTTGTGTTCTTTATCCTCGTTCCTACTATCCTCGTATGGCTTGTTGAAAAGTTTCTCAAAAGCTACTTCCATCGCACAACAACCCTACAAAGCTTGAGATAAGATTAGTCGCAAGTAAAACTACTGCGGCTACAGATGGAGGTTCGACACTACTTTGCCCTCCGACATGTGTCGCATGCCTACAAACTATGGTGAAAAAGAAAGAGAGAAGAGACTCAAGGAGAGAATCAAAAGATAGTGCATATGGCTTTGGGGAATAGCCTTTAAATATAACAAGATTTTTCTTGAAAAATGCTTCTTTGTAAACGGTTTTGAAAATAATTTCAGAAGGTTTTAAGAAAATTTTGCCCAGTCTGGTAACCTTCTGCTCTGATACCAAATGTAACACCCCACCTCCGCTAGGGTCACTCACAAAGGGAATGCACTAACTTTGGTGGAGCATTATCTAGGTAAACATACACAGAAATATTACAAGACAGAACATATAAAACAGCGGAAGAAGAACCAAATTACATTTCTTTAAAATCTAGAAAGGTCTAAAGCCTTTTACATCAAAATGCCATTAAGTCCATTACATTGAAATCTGTCTTGCAATAGTAAAGAAGCATAAAACCATAGTCATAAATCATTCCCCAAGTAAAACAGTAAAGCAACCATAGCCAAGAAAGGTCCAAGCCATATATGATGACCTTGAAGCAGAAAGAAGTCCAAACTAAATCGTAGTGTTTCCTCCCTGAGAACCTGGGGGGGGGGGACGGAAGAAAAAGAGGCAAAACAAAACGGGTCAGTCATACAGACTGGTAAATCCTAGTGACTTTCAGCATAGAAACAAGAAAAGGTAACATGACATGTATAAACTGAAAGTGAACATAAGGATGATGACAAGATAGGCAAGTTAAACTAAGATAACAAGATAAACTATGGTAACAAGATAACCTACGGTAACAAGATAAACTATGCAAACCAGATAAACTACGTATAGCATCGCATGTTTAACATTCTCTGCACCAACTGTACTAGTACCCCAACCCGTATCATCCTTTCCATGTATATGTACAGTCCCTTGCCGTATATCGTACGGGTTTCAACACGTATTTCTATACTACTTCAACGTAGTGCCACCATTCTTGAAATCGTTTGGAATGCCACCCTTGTTCTGGCTAGGTTTCCTTATCATGAACTATCGCGTGTTCAACTAGGATTTATGCCACCTAGGATCACTAGGGATTATGCTACCTATTGAACGTTTTCTAGATTCGATTAGGGTTTATGCCACCTAGGACCACTAGGGATTATGCTACCTAACGAATTCCACGTAACGATCTATTAATCGATCGGCTCCCTACAAGTCCTAGCTCGTTCATGTGTCTGTGTCATACGACCCAATCACGAAATGTAGTCACCTGTGCTAGGTCCACCATAGGGTGTATCAAGCCCTGGGGTGCCAACCACCGACACGAATCAAGCACGCACAGTGTAAACCTACTGGTGCCCAATGCCTGCTTTTTCAACTCCGGACTACGTGCACGACCATAGTCCGTCTGAACCTACAATGGCGCACCAACTCAGCCGTCGTTCTGGTTGCTTACAATCAGCCCAGTAATCGTGCCCCACCCTGCCTAGTTCCAGGGTACCGTGATACATCTAGTGGGTTACTGCTGAAAAGGACCGCGCAACTAGGGTTTCCGTCCAGTAGGTTAAGTGTTGTCATTTAAATTCGAGACTTAACCCCATCAGTCTAGCATGTCAAGTTGGTTAAGTGTTGTCATTCAAGTTTGTGACTTAACCCGCCTACGTGTCATGTCAAATTGGCTAAGTGTTGTCGTTCAAGTTCATGACTTAGCCTTACGAATCATCTGTCAAGTTGGTTAAGTATATTCAAGCGGTTCATGACTTAACCCTATCAAATCATCGTGCCAAATTGGTTAAGTATATTCAAGCGGTTCGTGACTTTAACCCTATCAAATCATCGTGTCAAATTGGTTAAGTATATTAAAGCGTTTCATGACTTAACCCTATCAAATCATCGTGTTAAATTGGTTAAGTATATTCGAGTGGTTCATGACCTAACCCTATCAAGTCGCATTAATTCATTAATGCACCCCAACCTCTCACATCAGACCTGTTGTTGTGGTCACTGGATATGCCGGGCGGTTCCGGGCAGATTTACACCACAACTCAGTCTGACCTCGGGTTTTCAAGTGCGATATGACCAACTACCCACATTGGATCCTATTGTTTGCAGTAACTGGATTTGTCGGGCGGTTCCGGGCAGAATTACACTGCAAAATCATTCCAACCTCAAGTTGGCCATTTTCATGTTTATTCTAATGTCATGACCATGTTCAAGTTTCATGTCAAGTTCGTGTCAAGTTTTCAAGGCAAATTTCGTGTCAAGTCGATGTCAAGTTCGTGTCCATATCCAGGTTCAAGTTATAACAGCGTTCATGTTTAAACTTTTGCCTTTTATCGAGTTCATAACTCATGTTCATAACCAATTCATGTTTTTTCCTATTCTACCCAAATCGTATTCCCATCGCACGTGAACGTGAATCGATCTATACTACAAATAAATCCAAATCTCGAAATAGAGGGAATAGCATCGAAACTATGATAGGCAAAAGGGACTAGCATAAAGCAATAAAAGGGGTTACAAGACTAGCATGGCATAACTTGAGATAATTTGTTACAACATCACTAGCATATAGGATTTCAAATCTAGCAAGATTAGGTGATAGTCATGGTAAACGCTGACATAAAAGAATAGGCATGCAAAAGCAAGCCAAATACAAGGATAATGGATCCAATGGTTTTGGTGTACATAATAGCGAAAACTAAGCAAGTCACACCCTAGGTATACGATCCAACAAAAATGCCAGTTCGGTGTACAACATGGGTTTCAATAAACTATAATAGTCCCAGGTAATTAACCCCAATAGTCATAGTCATGGTCATAGGTAAAAATCTCATAATTAAGAACCCTAAGCGGTTAATTACAATAGTCATGGTTAATTATCCAAAATAGTTCTAGGCAATAGTCATAGGCAACTTAACAGTAATAGTTTCAAAGTCATGGTCATGGATAATGACCTTATGTTCATAATCATAGGGAATAATTCTCATAGTCAAGAGTCATAGTTGATTAGCCACAATTGTCCTTGTCATAGTCATAGGCAACAGTCTTACGTTCATGTCATAGGCACAGGCATAGTCTTATGTTCATCATCATAATCATAGGCATAGGCAAAATCTTATGTCCATAGTCTCATAGGCATATTAAGGTTTATAGACATGAAAGAATTTGATTTACAACATGAATAGGCCCCAAATAGAAATATTTCCACAAGTCAAGATCCAAGAATTTATGTTACAATCTAGCATTTGAATAATAAACTAGGTCCAACAACATGAATGGGCATGATTCAATCGATAATAAATAACCCAAAATCATAGATTCAAGAAGAGACAAGAACAGATCCAAATAGATAATCAAGCTTTGGTCCAATTTCATTTTATTCCATGTCCATATCAAATTTAACAAGTTTCAATCTCAAAGTAACTAGAACTTACAGAGCGTGGATCGAGAATTAGAGTGCAGAGATTTGATTCTGGAAACGGTTATTGCAGTTGTTGAATCTCTATTTGTTTAGTCTTGTTCTAGTTGAAAACCCCCAATTTGCAATTCCTAGTTGTCGTCTTGCCGAAGAAAAAGTAGTCTCTTTTTATTTAAATATTATCATTTTGATTTTTCATAGAGGTAGCATAAGGATAGAATGAAATGGTGTAGAGAGAATGAGGCTAGGGGGCTGTTTATATAGGGTTAGGCAGACGAATCTGGTCACGAAACAAGTCTAAATACATCAGAATGCATCAGGTTCAGAAAAGTGGTTCGGGAGGCATGTCGACCTGGCACCTAGGAGGTCGACACTATGGTCGACCCCCAGGTCGATCTGGTCTATGGGCGGGAGTTTTCCCGCCCTGCCTGCTGCGGAGTTTGAATTTGAATTTCGAATTCGAAATTCGAGCTGTCTTTGATTCTGAAAATTTCTGAAACTTCTAGAGGTCATATCTCCCTCATACGGACTCCTATTTTCGAAAACTCGGACTCTATTTCATGTAAAATTTCGAGACGAACGCAATGGCGTCACCCATTTCCCCTGATTCTGATTTTATAATTTAATTCTGCCTTGATTTCTAGTTTTAACGTGTTAAAAATTCGGGTTGTTACACAATGGGAGATTTGTGAATTGGACAATTTGGACAATGGAGATAGAATTCTCCATTCTTTTTAATCACATTCCCATTTTCGTCAAATAGGACTTCTCTTATGCACTCTACGTTATCGTCTTCATCCGCAACCGTTGGTTGATTTTCTTGTTCTGCTTCCTCCTCCATCATTTCTTCTTCCTCTTCCGGTTCTTCCTTCGGTTCTTCTTCCTCTTCTTCCATTGGTTGATTATCATCATTGATGATAATTGGATTAGTTTCGTTGTCCATTATAAACTTTAAGAGACTTCTCATCACTTTTCCTTGTTTGTTTTGCTCTTGACTTAGTCTAATTTGAAGCACTTGCATCTCATACACCATTTGTAGTAAATACTCCATTTTCTCTTCAATTTTGATCACTCTAGGAAGCGTAGATCGTTGAAATGGACCCTCGGATGGTCCAGCATATGAATCGGAGTTGTTTTTGATTATTTGGATCAGTGGAAGCCATTGTAATTTTTAATTTAGAGTTTTTACAGAGAAGAAGAATGATAATGAAGAAGAAAATTTGAATTAAAGGATTTATATAGTTGTAATAACTAACTTTTGGTGGGAATTAATTTTAAAAAATTCAGTTATATGTCGACATAGCAGGATATTCATGTCGACATAGTGTTGTTTTAAATTTTATTATTTTAATTCCTTATTATACTTTTTATGTATGTATATATATTATTACTTTAATTATTCTAATTCACTTAATGAACATATACCTAATTCTCTCCTAAATTTAGTGAACGTTGCTTCATTTAATGGTTTGGTTAATATATCAGTTGTTTGTTTATCTGTTTCTATAAATTCAAGTGAAATCTTTTCTTTACTTACATTATCTCTTAGAAAATGATGTCGCACATCAATATGTTTAGTCCTTGAATGATGAGTAGGATTTTTAGATATATTTATAACACTTATATTATAGCAGTATATAGGTGATTTACTTTTGTTTAAACCAAAATCATTTAAAGTTTGTTGCATATAAATTACTTGTGAACATGCTAAAGCACCAGATATATATTCTGCTTCAGTTGTTGACAAAGATACGGTATTTTGTTTCTTACTAAACCAAGATTCAAGGGAATGTCCTAGAAAATGACATGTTCCACTAGTACTTTTCCTATCAGATTTACATCCAGCGTAGTCAGCGTCACAGTACGAAACTAGATCGAATGAATCATTTTTAGGATAAAATAATCCAAGATCTGATGTATGCTTTACATATCTCAGAATACGTTTTACGGCTGTTAAATGAGTTTCCTTAGGTTGTGATTGATATCTTGCGCAGAGACATACACTATGCATTATATCCGGTCTACTGGCAGTTATATATAATAATGATCCTATCATTCCTCTATATAGTTTTTGATCAACGTCTGTTGATGTATCGTCTTTACTTAAAGCAATATTACTTACCATAGGTGTTGGTCTACCATTTGTTGTTGTTAGATTGTACTTATTAATTAAATCTCTTGCATATTTTTCTTGATTAATAAATATTCCATTCTTTAGTTGTCAAATTTGTAAACCTAAAAAGAATGATAATTCTCCAATATGGCTCATTTTAAACTCTTTGGTCATAATATCTGAAAATTCTTTATTCATTTTTTCATTTGTTGACCCAATACATATATTTGTACTAATTGTATATCTTTGTTATTTTTCTTAATAAACATCGTATTATCTAATTTTCCTATTTCAAAGTTTAATTGTAATAAATAATTTCATAATCTATCATACCAAGCTATAGGAGTATGTTTTAATCCATTTAACGTTTTCTTTAGTTTATATGCGTGATCGGGTAACTTCTCATCTTCAAATAGGGGTGGCTGTTCTACATATACGTCTTCTTTGACAAGACCATTTAGAAATGCACTTTTAACATCCATTTGATATAATTTGAAATTATTATAGTTTGCAAAGGCTAGTAAAATTCTAATAGCTTATAGTCTTTCTATGGGAGAAAAAGTTTCATCATAATCCATTCCTTCTTCTTGAGTATATCCTGTGCTACTAATCGTGCCTTATTTCTTAGTACCTCACCGTGTTCATTCATTTTATTTTTATAGACCCATTTGGTTCCTATAATTATTTTATCCTCTGGTCTAGGAACAAGTTCCCATATTTTGTTCCTAGTAAATTGATTCAATTCTTTTTGCATAGCAAGTATGCATGAATCATCGGAAGAAGCTTCCTTTGGATTTTTGGGTTCTATAGTTGATATAAATGCAGTATTACTCATATATTTAGTTGATTACGAGTTCTAACAGCGGATTCAATATCCCCTAAAATATTTTTTACGGGATGGTCTCTAAGTAATCTAATTCTTTTATTTGGTTGATTATCTTCATTATTTATTTCATTAACTTCATCCACAATCGTCTTTATCATTTTGAGTTATACTTTTATAATTTTCATCGAAAGATACATTTAATGTTTCTTTTGTGGTGTTGGTTCGAGTATTATAAACTCTATAAGCCTTGCTTCTTTCAGAATATCCAATAAAAATTCCTTTATCTAATTTTGAATCAAATTTGCCTAAATTATCCTTTGTATTAAGTATAAAACATTTACTTCCAAATATTTTAAAATAAGATACTTTTGATTTCTTATTATACAAAAGTTCGTAAGGAGTTTTATGAGTGAAAGGTCTAATTGAAATTCTATTTATAATATAATAAGCTGTTGCTACTGCCTCTGCCCAAAAATTCCTTGGTAAGTTACTATCGGATAATATAGTTCTTGCACATTCTTGTATCGTTCTATTTTTACGTTCAATTACTCCATTTTGTTGAGGAGTTCTTGGAATTGAAAATTTGTGGGTTATTCCCTTTTTATTACAATATTTTTCAAAATTCTCATTTTCGAATTCTCCACCATGGTCGCTACGTATTATTTTAATATTTAGTGATAATAAATTTTGAATCCTTTTGGAAAAAGTTTTAAATTGATCAAAAACATCACTTTTATTTTTAAGAAACAAAGTCCAAGTGTATCTAGAGAAGTCGTCAACTATTACAAATACATATCTGTTATGATTTATTGACTGAGTTTGAGATGGACCAAATAAATCCATGTGTATTAACTCTAATGGTTTTGAAGTAGTGATTTCTTCTTTTGATTTAAATGAACTCTTCTTTGATTTTCCAAATTGACAAGCATCGCATAAGTTATTAACTTTGAATTTCATTTTGGGTAATCCTCTAACCGATTTAATTTAGAAATTCAAGAAATATGTTTGAAATTTATATGACCGAATCTCTTATGCCAAATCCAGGGATCACTTGTATTGGCCATAAGACATAAATTATCATTGGAAATTTTCATACTTAATATATAAATATTTTTCTTTCTATCTCCTTCGAATATAACCTTTGAATTCCTATCTTCTACGAAACATTTATTCTTTTCAAATTTTATTTTATATCCTTTATCGCAAAGTTGACTTATACTTAGCAAATTGTGTTTTAAATTGCTAACTAATAAAATATCAGAAATAGTAGGAGTTTCAGAATTACTGACATTGTCGATTCCAATAATGTATCCTTTAGAATTATCTTCGAAGTTTACCAATCCACCATCTTCATACTTCAGATTATTGAGTAGTTCTGGATTTCCAGTCATATGTCTTGAACAACCACTATCCAGTATCCATTTGTCCTTTTTCATTTCCACCAATTGCTTTCTAGAATTTGAATTTTCAATAGCCATGTAACACACCAGTTCAAGATCTGAATTTACAATAGCCACCTTTTCAGAATTTGAATCGCCAATAGCCACTTCACCCATCTTTTCAACTTTTGAGTTTTCAAAAGTCAAATAACTCATCCTTTTCTATTTCAATAGATCATATGCTTCTTTAACATTAATATATGTAGACTCTATTAACATTGATGCAATGCATGAATTGACACTAGTATTATCAGAGATTCCAAAATTTTCCATTTTACCAAATTTTCAAAAATCAGATTATGAACTTTTTGAAAAGACCTTGCTCTGATACCAATTGTTAGGGACTGCGGAACGGATCGTTCAGGCAAAGCAAACACTAGAGGGGGTGAATAGTGTTTGTAAGAATTTAAACAAAATGAAAAACTAAAGAGAACTATGGGATGAATCAAACACTACAAATACAGACACATATTCAAACACAGAAGCAAAATAAACAAAGATAAAAGTGCAGAAAAGGAAAGAACATAGCGGATTTTATACTGGTTCGGATCACTCCTACGTCGAGTCCCACTCAACGCTGGGTTGTGTAAAGTTTTATTACTATTTCAATAGTCAATTACACCCTCCTTGATTTCACGGCTCAACAAGGAGACATGATTCCTACTTTCTTGATTTCACAGCTCACAAGAGCACATCGACTCCTATTTCCTTGATTTCACGGCCCACAAGGACACACCGACTCCTCGTTAACTCACAACAAGGTTTATTCAACCAAACCAATTACAAAACAACCCTATAACTCTTCAGTAACACTTGATTCAGAGAGTAGAGAGTGTAGAGAGAAGAAGTTTGATCAATTCAGAAGTGATTTCGACAGAGTATAAGTGTAAAAACCATAAAAAATGGTTAATAATAATGGTAGGATGAAAGAGGATGAAGATGGAGAAGAAGAGATGTTAGAAAATTCGGTTTTAACCTCTTTTTATAAGGTATGAAGGGTTGCAACGGTTCTGAAGCGTTTCAAATAGTGAAAAGACACTTCCTTCAAATTTAGAAGAAATAGCCGTTATATGTCGACATACATATTTTTCTATGTCGACATAGCCATGTGTAAATTTTATTTTCAAAGCATTTTTCAAGTATTTTGATATAAAATTAATTCTGGAAATTCTTGGATAAAATTCTAATGTTGTAAATCAATATTATATGATAGAAAAACATATGAAAATATATTTTTAAGCTATATAAATATATTTATAAAATTATAAGATTTTAAACTATATAAAATATATATAAAGTATATATAAAAAACTTAAGTTTCAAAAAAAAAAGAATAAAAATAGAATTAAATAGAAAAACAAAATAGATGAGATTGAGGATAAAAACAAAAACAAAAATAGAGAGGATTGAGGATAAAACTGAAAATCAGAATTTGAATTTGAACCTGGAGTGCTGTTTGAAGTCTTACAAAATCTAGACTCTATAAATATATTATTTTTGAATTCTTGAAATCTTGATTACTCATGAGTCTTGAATCTATTCTGAATTCTAAATCTCTAAAAGCTCTTAAACTGTACAGTCCTCGGTATTACTTCCTGTATACAAATCCTACATATATATATATATTCTAAATAAAGATGTTAATATATATTTGTTAACATGCTTTTTAGTCAAAGCAGTCACACATGGAATCTCTGATTAATAATACGCTCAAGTGTTGGGAGCATCGTCAGAAGACAGGAAGCGATATGGTTGAAGTCGCATCGCAAACAAAGAACGGCTCGAAACTCCTAACAGATGACCTCTTTTGGGCCTGAAAACATCAATTACGGAACTATTCTCAGTAACTCTTGTAGCCCTTTGAATTAGCTTCAAGTAGAGCTTTCATTAGCCAAAGTGGACTTACAGTTTGGAAGTTAGGTCTGTTTCCGTGAACGCGCACGAAACTAGAAACTGGGATTTTGGAACTGACCGGCTCGCATCGGAAGGTACGGTTCGGGGCGGAGGAGAGGGACCCGATCCCATCATGGCAAACCACCTTGCGTGATCTTGGTTTCTGGCTTACACACAGGCACCTCGGTTTGGATCCGTGAGAGGAAGACCGACCCGACCCGCCTTGCTCCATAAGTACACATAAGCTTTGACCTATTCTCTTGCTATAACTACCTCCTATTCCCATGGATCTGACTCCACATGGCTTCACAGGAATTGGAGTGGCTTTCTCCACGATTCCCACTTAATCACCACGTTCTAGCAAGGCACTGGATTCGCGACACATGTCATGTAACACCCCGCATTTTTAATGCAATTAAAAATATAGAAATATGTATATATATGATATACAAAGATTTATTTAAGAGAAAAATTATATAATGACAATAAAATTGCATGTAATAAGTTCATGCAGTGAAAGGAAGGAAAAAGATCAATAAAAGAAATTACGTGCAATATATGAAATGAGAAGAAATGCAATGTAATGCAATTAAAATTGCATGCGACCATTTAAAAATAAATAAAAAAGGATAATATCTAGCATTTTCATAAGTTTTATTAACAAAATATTTAGTAGCTCAGTTGATTAAAACATGTGACTTGTATACAAGAGGTTGAGAGTTCGATTCCCACCCGCACCATATTCCCTTTTTAAGGGAATGGATAAAAAGTGGCTTACTGTGAAAGCGGTTAAAAAGTGGTTTAGTATGAAAAGGGTTAAAAGGGGGTTTAATTGAGAGAATGTTTCAAAAGAGGAAAAATATATATTAATTGGTTTGAAATTTGAAATTGTTCGTATATAAAAGATTAGCATACGCGCAAGAGTTGAATACATATGAACATAATTTAGAAAAAGGGTTGCGCGCGAACAAAAGAGGATATTTGAAATTTGATTATTGATAAATCAAATTTCAAATTTCAAATATATATATATAACGTGTCGACAACCCCTGCTACTGCGCATCATGTTGCACACATGGCGCGTTTTTATTGGTCAATGATTTTTTTTTGCAACATGGCTATTTTCTATTGGTTGGACGACGTGGTTAGCTTGGATGAAGTTTTAAATAAATCTAAAGGGCCAAATTCATTTACTACACATATAAATAGACCTATAGAGCTAACCCTAATCTTCATAATTTTAATGGCGACGCCATTATGCTGCTCCAACCTAAAATAATTCAGATTCTTCTTCTTCCCTAAGCAATTCTGAGATCTAATCTCCTCTCTTCCTCTCCAAATCTCTTCTTAAAATAAAAAGATATATCTAGGATTCCTTTACTCCAAAATAAAAGAAAAGAATTCAGATGCCTAGATCTATGCTGCGCAAAAAGGGAGCAAACCATGGATCAGATCTAAGTGGGAAAGCATACAAGTGAATGGATTCAAAATATATTTTTTGTATAATAATAAATCTATCGTTCGCCATTCCACATTTACACACATAATAAACATATTGAAGAGCTAATCCGATAAAGTGAGTTTGTGGTACTTATATATTAAAATACCTAATAAGTAATTGGATCTAAGATTTGGACTAGAATCATATCAATTCACCATAGTTTGTAGATCAGATCTAGAGTTCACCTATGCCTAATTTTATCATCGTATATTTAACTTGTTATTATGAACAGTTGTTTATTCCTATGCTTGTTTTCCTCCTTTCTTTCTTCCCTTTTTATTTTTATTTTTATAGCTAGGCTATCTTTAAGCCTATGTCTATTGCGGATTTATGTGATTGAAACGGTATTGGGAATAAAAAGGAAATGGTTGATTTAGGTATAACATGGGATTGGGAGGTTTGGGGCATAACTTATAATGTGGGATTTATGAATTTAAATCAAATTGGAATTATAAATATGAAAATTGGGATTTTAAGTTGAATTGGGATTATAGGCATAATCTATTGATAGGATTATAAGCATAAACGTGAATTGGGGGTATGAGTAGTTGACATATATTATAATCCAAGATTTAAATTATGGGTACAAGTTATAATAAGAATTTATATGCCTAAGACACAAGGTTAGGTTCGTATTGCGGTATAAGTCTGCCTGGAACCACTCGGTCTATCCAGCAACCGCAAACGGTAATATAATGTGAGAGGTCGAAGGTAGAAATTAGATGTGTAACAGTGCTAAGACACGAGGTTAGATTTGGATTGCGGTAGAAGCCTGCCCGGAACCGCCCGGCATATCCAGCAACCACAAACGGAAATCTAATGTGGGAGGTCTTGCACAATTACGGGTATAATGAATTAATGAACACTTAACCAAGATGAGACATGTTATAAGACATGGGAATAATAAAGGGTTAAGTGGGTAATGTGGGTAGCATGGATAATTCGCTAAATTGGAATACATAACCTAATTAAATCTGTAGCAGTATTACAAACCAGTTCAATTGAGTACGGGTTACACAACACCATATTCCCAGTTTTGCCACGCCCAAATGCAGAAGATTTGCCATGGACTATAGCCGTGGCAATTTCAGAACGGCCTTCAGCCGCGGAAATATGATGTAGCATGGTTTTAAACCACGGTA
Source organism: Allium sativum (assembly GCA_030737875.1). Taxonomy (NCBI): domain Eukaryota; kingdom Viridiplantae; phylum Streptophyta; class Magnoliopsida; order Asparagales; family Amaryllidaceae; genus Allium; species Allium sativum. The sequence continues at coordinate 745,465,433 of CM060922.1, read as the reverse complement.
GTTTTGGAATGGTTTTGGACCATTCCGATGTAAATGGACAAAACTTCTCATCTCTAAACCCCCCATGTCTCAATTGTTTCAGCCCAAAATAAAACACCATCCCAATTTTAACAAAGTAAATCTATGATAACAAGAAAAATCATTCTCCTCCCAATAAAAGCCGCTCCTCGGATCGAAATCAAAATCGAAGTCTTGTTTCATCCCAAAACCCTTCACAAGGCCACATCGAAATCGCGTTTCATCCTAATATTTCAGGTATTATTCGAAACCCTAACCTAGTTTCTTCCGAAATAGTCCAGAATCTTGATTAGTTTATGGCAATGCTTTCATACTGTATTTGGGTACTTGTGATGATTTTTATGTCATAAAGTCTTATTCTGCAGCAAAAAAGTACTATGAATTGCAAATTATTCGAAACCCTAATTTGTTAGATTGGTTTTAACGTTGATCTTCAGTGTTCTAAATCTTTTCTTATTTATCTTGTTCTTAGTAACTGCAAACTGTTTTATTATTGTCGATTGTGTCGACTGATATATGTCTACTAAATAGTTGTTTGAGTTTTTCTACGAATTTGCCATTACATGTTGTAGTTAATATTTAGTGTTTTTACGCTGTGTGAGTTGTTTTTCCGCTGCTGGCCTTTGTACGAAACTAAATAGATGCTTTGACATATTGCAAGTTTTCATTTGTTTGTTTTTAGTATTTATTGAAAAAAATATTAAAATCTTAAAAAGCTTTCTGTTGATTTACTTGGGCATGATTATTTTAAGTGAACGACGATGAACAATTTTGCAAACTTGTACTGATTTGATTTGTACTTAATAAGATTTTGATTTTCGTTCCTTTGAAATCGTACCGATGCTCGTAGTTCAGGATTCAATGATCTTTGTATTTTTAGTTGTAAGTTAGCGAGAATCACTTTCAAGTCAACAATGATGGTTGATTATGTAGATTTCTGATAACTTGCTAGTACAGTCACATTTATTTGTGTAATGTCCCGTATTTTTATGGTATTATAATTAATTAATTTAATTATATAAATAATGGTTTAGAGAATTAAATGGTTGTTTAATTAAATAATATTGAATATTTAATTAATTTAAATAATAGAATAATATATCTATTATTTCGAAATAGTCGGAAATAGTGAATTGACAATATAATGTGAACTGGACAATTCAAAATATATATAATTCAGTTTGGAATTGAATTCGAATAACGAATATATTATATAAACAACAGTTGAACGTATAATTATAATATAATTAAAATAGAGCTCGAAATGGCGTGGTATTTCGCTATTTGGCGATTCGAACTTCAACCGAATATACAGGGTCCGTTTTAAATCGGATTTCCGTGAAACAAGAAACGTTCGGAGCTGGTGAAGTATATTTTTCTAATGGAAGAGAAAAATCGGGATTTCATTGTGTAGATTTTGATTTATCTCCAAATCAAATTTTAGAAAAGTCGTTATGGAATTCCTTTATAATTTATAATGATTTATAAAAGGAATTTCATTATAAATCGAATATCAATTTAATCGGGATTTGAAATATCGAGCTAGAAATTCATATAGGAATATTTTGGAGCTGTATGATATTTTAGTGTGAATATATACGATAATATTTATTTATAAATATTTAGTTTAATTGTTTTTAAATATATTTATATATTTAAATGGGTTATTTTAGAGCTTTAAAAATAGCCAGTTTTGCAAACAACCTCTGTTTTCGACGAAACCAATTTTTTTGGATCCGCAATATTAAATTATTGTTAGATTTCAATTTTTCGTGATTTTTGAAGTCAGTATGTGGCCGTACGGATTTTTAATGTGAAAAACAGTCAGTATTCTGATGGTTAAAAATACGATGTGTAAGCAAACAGAGTCGGAATTCGACGAAACCAGTTTCGTTAGGTCTGTAATGTTGAACTCTAGCTGCATGTCCATTTTCATCGAATTTGGTTATTGTATGTGATTGTATGAATTTTTAAATGGTAAACACAAACAACAATTGATTATAATTGAATTAAATAATCAATTAAAATATTATTTTCCTACACTATAAATACCATCCTCTCTTAACCCTAATTCAAAACCCATTCCGAAGTCAACAGGCAAAGGTGCCGCTACTTTTTCATACTTTTCTTCCACCAAAACGCAATAGAAAAATTCATATAAAAACATAGGAAAATCCGAAAATCCTAAAACTACTTTATTTGATTCGTATGTGGATTACTTTCAACCCGTATCATTTTGGGAGAATTCGATCTCGTTCCCAGTCACTGGAAAATTTCCAGCGTTAGTCGAGGTTGCCTAGGGTTCGAAGTTGTTGAATACTGAGTCATGGATTTGAAAATCTGAGTGTGTATTAGTGTTTGAGGTAGTGTTTTGCTTTGGTTTTGAATTTTTGGGGAGCTTCCATTCAACTTTGTGTTGCACGAGATACTGACGAACCAGGTGTTGCTCGAAGTCGCGTTCGACGAAGTGGGTGCGAGCTTGTCGAGGTCAGGGGGAGGTGGTAGAGGCCGAGTAAAGGAGTTCAGCGGTGAAGTTCGTTTGGAAATTTGTGGAGAAACAAATACATTAGAGGTTGGGGAAAATTCGTCAATGGTGTTTGAAGAGTAGTCGGGTTCGAATACTTCTGGGAGAACATGACGCCGCAGAAGGGCTTGCGTGGATTTTTAGAGGGGTGATATTGGGCCGGATCTATTAACGATAAAGCCCATATGAAATTAATTAAGTTTAGATTGATATAATATAGCGTATATATTGTAAAAATCATAATTATCTCATACGGTATCAAAATCAGACAAAACAAGAACCGTTGGGATCGTATGGACGACACCTACAAAATGGAACTGACTGGGATTTAATTGGCGCTCGCTACAATTTATTGCAAAATAAATTGTCTGTCAAAATCAAAGATAGTTAATCGTTATTTAACGATAACTATCCAATGTGAGTAAAACTCACCAACTCTATCAGTTCACATTTTTATAACGTATATTTAGAACTGATAAATGATGATTGATTGTTATGTATTGACTGTTTGGTTGAACTGCTAAGTAATTGTTTGAAATTATAGATTTGGTTATATATATATATATATATATTTATTGATTCTGTTTAGCAGAATGTTTCATAGTGAAATGAAATGGATGTTAATCATATTGTTTAACATATGTGGATGCAGGGAAACAGGTCGGAGGAATCCAACTGGATTCCTCAAAATTTATTTTACTGTTTTTCATATATTGTGTTATATGATGTGATATGAAATCTGTTGTTGATATTGTATATTGGAATGATACCGATCATTGTTATATGGTACGTTAAATACCATAAGGAATACTGGAATGTTAAAAAGGAAATTTTCAATGTTATATTGAAAAAGAATTAGTTATAAAATCTAAAGATTTTATAAAAAGAAAATATTTATTTAGAAAATAAATAGATTAAAAAGAAATATTTATTTGTTAAATAAATAGAAAGATAAAAGGAATATTTATTTGTTAAATAAATAGAATGAGAAGAAAAGGAAATATTTGTGAAAGAGAATTGAAAAGGAAATATTTGTAAAACATTTACAAAAAGAATTGAAAAGGAAATATTTGTAAAACATTTACAAATAGGATTTAATAGGAAATATTTGTAAAACACTTACAAATAGAATTAAACATGAAATATTTGTAAAACATTTACAAATAGAATTGAACAGGAAATATTTGTTGAACAAATAGAATTGAAAAGGAAATAATTGTTGAACAAATAGAATTAAAAAATAATATTTATTTGTTAATTAAATAGAAAGATAAAAGAATATTTATTTGTTAAATAAATAAAATTGAAAAGGAAATATTTATTTAGAAAAATAAATAGAGTTATAAAAGGAAATATTTATTTATGAAATAAATAGAGTTACAAAAAGGAAATTTTAAATGAGATTTAAGTGTTAGAAATAAAAAGGAGATTTTGTATGAATAATTCTATAAATAGAAGTATAAATAGAATTTGGAAATGGGATACGATTTTGAAATACGAAGTCAAAATTAATGGAGTTAATCAAGTTGAGTTAATCGAGCTAGAGTTAATCGATGAGAGTTAATCGAATTAGAATTTATCGATTTGAGTTAATCGATTAGAGTTAATCAAATAAGAGTTAATCCAATAGAGTTAATCGATTAGAGTTAATCGATTAGAATTAATCGAGTTAGAGTTAATTGAATAGAGTTAATTGAATTAGAGTTGGTCGAATATTAGTTATTCGAATAGACACTACACCAAAACAGGGGATTCCCAACGAGTATAAGTGTCACTAGTAATTTCCGTGACACTTATATGTGTCACTGTGAAGGGGTCGGGAATATTCGCAATACTTATAAGCGTTGGCGAATATTCATTTACAACGCTTATAAGCGTTGGTAGATATTCATTCACAACGCTTATAAGCGTTGGCAAATATTTGTTCCTAACACTTATAAGCGTTGGTAACATTATATTCGCAACATTTATAAGCGTTGATAACATGTAACACTTATATTTGCATACAGGATAGCGTGGGCGCTATTTAATATTCATTCAGCTATGATATTATCTCAACATAGCAACATGTAGCAAAATCAATAAGAACAAAAATCCATATTCGTGACAATAACAAAGTATGAACTAAAAAAAAATCAATACATAAAAATACTAAATTCAATACATATGCAAATTATAACCAAATAATCATCGAGAAAAAGTATCCAATTGCATAGTAACAACAATACATAATTAACAAAATACAAGACATTTCTCATATTTGAAGTCTACAAGTACATAATGTGAAACTCCAGCCATATAACGAAACCTACATCCAAAAATCTGCATAGTTTATACCACCAATTTTTCTCTTTTTCTCCGCTTTTTCCACTGCTTCCTGCACGCATTTAATTAAATAGCATCATTTAAGTTTCAACTAGTAGTAAATGTTATAAATTCAAAGTCATACCTTTTTAATTTTGACACGCCTTTTGTCTATTGAACTCGATGAAATCTTGCAATTTAAGCTCCTTTTTAAGCCTTTTGTTTTCTTCAAGAACCTCCAATGCAAATTCCACACCACGATCACATAATGGTTTGTCAATCCAGTGGATGAATCCACAACCTCTAAATGTTTCAGTGTTTGCACAAATAAAATATCGACGTCCGACGTTTTTATTCAAATAGCATGTTCTGAATAGTGGTTCAATGTTGCAACGACATAACAACCTTTGAGACTGTACTTCTCCAACATCGAATGTTGGCAGGGTTGGAAATCTTGTTGGTGTTGTCGGCCTAGTAGGCGGTGCCACATTATGAACACTTAATAATGCCAAATCTCTTTGTAAGCTTGACTCTATTCTCTCGTAAACGCTAAACGGAGTTGGTGTGTGAGATTCGGTTGAACAAACAATTTGGGGAGTATTGTCTGAATCGTCTGAATAGACAGACGGATAATGCCATAAGAAGTAATCACGATAATCAGTCGAAGGACTTGAGTAGGAGGACATCTGCAAAAAATAAATGAACAGCAACAGTATCAAGATGGATGTATGTTTAAAGCGTACATGTTTTAAAATGGTTGTTGTTAACTTAGCTTTAATGCCTCATTAAATAGTTTCTAATGATAACTGCTCTGGATTAAGCACATGATTAAAAAATAAATATGTACATTTCTTCTATGGAAGTGATACATTAAATAAAAATTATTTTAGCAGCAAAGCTTATTCACCTAGGTGTTCATATCCCCCTCTCTCTCGTTTTTTTAACACTGAACAAACTTGATCCAATATATATAAGTATTTAGTTCAAACACTGGCAACATTCACTTGTCTAACAAAACAAACATTCATAAACAACAAACAATTTGGGGTAAGCTATTCTGGGTTCTACATATTTTATTTTATTTTGCCTTTACCTTTTTACTGTAACCAAAAACATGTGTTCTAAATACACAGTAATCAAGTTATTCATATTCAAGCATTTGTATTCAAAAGAAATATTCAGCCATTCAATACTAAGAAATCTTTTAAACATAAATTTCTCAAACTATATTTTAACAATTCTAACAATAATATTTCCATTGTTTATATCCAACCCATGCACTTAGTATAACAGCACTTTCTTTTTCAAATACTAGACTTATAAATATGCGGTGAAACATCTGTATGTACCTACAGGGTAGCATAAAGTGGAAGTTTTAGCCTTAGCTAATACTGCTTGAATTATTACATTAACAAACACCTAGGGTATTACCTGCACTTAGTTGGTACCAACTATGCTGCCAGTATGAAAATGAAAAAATATTTATATAAGGATGTACTGCTATACCTGGTTCAATGGCATTATTTTAAACCATTGTATGTTATATTTCAACTAGAATAGTGCTTGGTCAACAAATAGAAGGTATAAATTCTTTTAGATAATTAGAACATTATTTAATTTATTTCTCCATGTATATCATATGGAGTAGTAGGAGTAATTTTTGAGCAAAGTTAATTTATCCATAGTTAGAACTGTATTTGATATCACCACCGATGCTTTCTCATACATCCACTAACTCTTTTGTTTTTAGTCTAAACCGTGTTTCGGAGTAAAAAGAGAATAATAGTCAATACTCTTGTCTTGAAAACAGAAACTTATGATCAAATTTTGAGCTTTTGACAGCAATTTGACTTATTACTAGTTCAGGATTTAGTTGTACATGGACAACTTCCATCGTAGTTGCCAGAAAGATTAACATCTCGCAATTTGAATTCCATTTCGATTTGACTCACCAATTCTAATTCAGACTAGATCTGATAGTTGCAGTTGAGAAAAACACTTTAAAAAGTATTGAAATGAAAAGATACTCATAGGATCTAAACACTGATGAAAACAATTTCGAAAACTGAGTTGCAGAGGATCTAAACACTGATGAACTCAGTTTCAAAAACTGACTTTGCAACTCAGTTTTCAAAACTGAGTTTGCAACACAGTTTCGGAACAAAAAATGCACAACAGGCGAAAACTGAGTTGCAAACTAAAGATGCACAACAGGCAAAGGATGAATATCAACAAGCAAGGCATGAATGGACCTAGAATGCAACAACCAAATCTTTAGAGATGGAAGCATAAAATAGTGACTCAAATTAATATTGGAAAACAAATTCAGTTCGATGTTGAGTATCAAGTGAACTCAACAATATATCCAACAATATGTTCGTACAATGAACGCACCAAAGAATAATCAAAAGCACTCGACCAAACATATATAACCAAGAAAACATAACTAAAGGATTCAAAACCGTAATTTAAAAACGAAATATGTGGAATCAATCCAATATTTAAATCCCATATAATCACCGGCATAAAAGGTTGACGTCGAGAACTAAATAAAATCAAAAAGGGTAGAAATCATACTAAATAATCAATCAAAGAATACCTGACATTGAAGCAGCCAATAAAACACAAACTATATGATTGACCGATTAAACATTCAAGGAGAACGAAACCACTTCGATCAACTGACTAGTGAATCGACAGCTTATTTTGAAGTACCCGAATTTTTATAGAAGAATGAAGACAAGCGAGCCAGCCTATCAATAAATGAAGATAAGGGAAAATATTACAGGTCAAAGAACTAAACCACGCTACGATTTCAGCCTACCAATATAATTACCTTAATGTATTAATAACACATCCGTAAAGATCACTCATGGCCATTTATCAATTAAAAAACTAGTAACTTTTAATGATGTGAATACAAAAGGCATACTTACATTCAATGCCCAACATCCATTCAAGAGCAAGAAGAAATGTTATTCTTTCCAGGTTGTGTTGGCCACGATCAACATAATCACCAAAAGATAATCGATGTACCTGAATCAGTACATGTTCAAATATCAAATTATGTATCAGACTTGATGTTTAAAATTTAAACTGAGCATTGTAGGTTCAGTTCTACTGGGCCATCAGGCTCAATTAACTGAGCCCGATGGTCGGTAAAGCTGAGCATACAAGGCTCAGTTTAAACTAAGCTGAAGCCCAGTTTTACTGAGCCATAGACTCAGTTTAAACTGAGCTCGATGGCTCGATAAAACTAAGCCATAGGCTCAGTTTAAACTGATCTCGATGGCTCGATAAAACTGAGCCACTCGGCTCAGTTTAAACTGAGCAGAAGCCCGTTTATTCATGTCTTTGAAGATAAACATATAAACTGGGCTTTGACATCTAAACTTCTACAACAACTGTACACAAAAGAACTCAAAACTTGTAGTGTTAACAAATAGCCCTATGTAGAAATATAAACATATATATTCATTTGCCTAATGGATTAAAAGCACAGTTTGACTTGCAGTGAAAATTTTTGAAGCTCCGCCTAAAAGAAGCGCAAGTAACAGGTAAAAAACTAATGACGCTTATGACATGGAATGAAATAGAAGAGGAATGAATACATTTTCAAAAAATAAACAACTAAGAATGCAAAACAATCAAACAAAATCTGCAGCCCCAACCACCGTAGGAACAAACTCGATTCTCTATATATAACCCAACAACCAATCCTACCCACTCTCCAACTCCTCTCCTCAATCGTTGTCGCTTTCACCATCAACCACAATTTACACATGGTGAAAGGGAACTTTCAATAGCTTAGTGTACTAGGCTAATATCCCAACATAATAATTTGCAGTGTTTGATGGTTTGTTTTGAAAACAAATCTTATATATTCAGAATCCTTCATTTTGCAGCAATCGAATTGAACAGGAAATTAAATCTAGAAACAAGTCTAAAATTGAAAGTACAATAGAATTGTTAGCTACTGTTAACAGCAACCATATTTTTAAAGGATTGCATGTCTCTATGTACATGCATCGGTGTTAAGTTAATTTCAAAAAGTTTAGCGTGCTCATTGCTAGTTTGTTCTGTGAGAGGCTACAATACGTCTCTTTTCTGAAATCCTTCACAACTCATGGGATAAAGAGTGCAGTATATATGTGCGTAGGAATGCATCTGTGTTTATTTTGAATTTCCTTTCAAGTGCAGTAACAATTCTTAAATTATTATTGTGTTGAATACCATATAAAAGAACAACACTATATAAATACACTGCTGTTTTTTGTATTTAGCAGGTTGCAAGTAATACTATCACCGAAGTAACACGGTACAGATTTAGAAGATTCAACAATATTATTTGAAACTGTTATACAAAAATGTTGTAACGACCCAGAAAATCTGAACCAATTTAAAATTTTTAAATTGGCTAAAATAATGGATTTTAAATATTTAAAATAAATATTTTAAATAATGGCGATGAAAACTGAGTTTGAATCGACAATTGAAAACGAATATAATTAATTATAATTATAAACAAGGCCTGAAAGGGCGCTGTAGTTTCAAAAATTGAATTCAAACTTTGTCGGACTATACCGGGAGCAAAACAAAACGAATTTTAGTGAAACCAAAAATATTTAAATCTGTTAGTGAATACCTTTCCAACGAATCTGACAAATCAAAATTTGATAGTGGGAATCAAAAGATATGTCCAGTTGAAAATTCTGAATAGTCGCTATGGAATTCAGGCCCTTAAAAATGGACATTTTGCAAACGACCTCGGAATTTGACGAAACTAGTTTTGTTAGGACCGTATCGTCAATACGAAGCTAGAAGATATTTTTCAAGTATTTTTCTAGTTAGTATGTGACCCCGGTAAATTGAAATGTGCGTTCAAATTTAATATATAGAGTTATATGTTGATTTTAACGGAAACAGATCGAAACGATCAAATCAGCTTACGATACATATCCCAATGTGTTCGGAATGGGGGTGAAACGCTATGGACGACAGGCGGTGGGTCCCGTTTCGAGTCCGAATTTTAAGGATGCTTTTTGCATTTAAAATTAAAATTAAAATATAAATATATATATATCTCTCCACTCAGTCAACGTTCAAAACAAAAAAAACAAAAAATTAAAAATCGCGCTTAAGACCTAGCCCGCCGCCCTCCCTCCCCTGCGATTACCACCTCCGCCAGCATCCCACACCGCCGCCGCTTGCTCCGCCCTTCCCCCCTCCACTTCGCCGGACCCCCATCTCTCTCCTCCTCCCCTCCCCTTCTCTTTCCTCCCCCAGTCCGATTCGCAATGACCCCAAACCCCCACCGCGTCTGACCGCCACCGCACTGGCCCACCACTCCACCTTCGCCAGGTCCGATGATGCTCCGACCCCCCCCCCTCGGCGACTGCTGCATCCACCTCTTCTTTTTTTTAAAAAAAAACTGTAAGTATCTTTATTTAATTTTGTTTGTTTATTCAGTTTTCTTTTCTGTTTTTTTTATATAACGTAATAAAAGTATTGGTTTTTATAATGAAAGAAAATTGATTTTATAGTGAAAGAAAATTGATTTTCATAGCGAAAGGGCAGTGATTTCTATAGCGAAAGAGAATTGATTTTTATTATGGAGAAGCGAACCTAAAGATTTGATCTTTATTATATGATTAACATGATAAAAATACGATTTTTATATTTTTAGAATATTAAAATTCGATTTTTATATATTGAATAGCGAAGTAAAAATTCGATTTTTATATATCGAATAGCGAAGTAAAAATGTGATTTTGATATATGTAGTGAATACGAATGACGAAAGTGACAGAAGAAGAAACGAAGAAGATTTCCTACATATGAAGAGTCGAGACGTTTGGTTTAGCTATTCGGTGAGATTTCTGATTTAAAAACAATATGGAAAACGACGATGTATAAATTATATAGTCGATGTATGAGTTATATAAACGTTGTACACCTCGTGTATAAGCGTTGTATAAGTTGTACGTTCGATGTATAAGTTATATATGCGTTGTAAAAATTATATATGTGTTGAAATAAAAGTGAATTGCTATATATAAATATATATATATATATATATATATATATATATATATATATATATATACACGCCCCTCGTCCACAAACCATGGACGATATTTATTGATTGTATTTGGTGTGAAAATTGATTGATAGCGAATGGTTGTTTGGTATTGTTTGTGGTTGATATTGATTGATTGTGGTTGAAAAATACCCGTTTGTGGTTGAGAAATATTTGGTGGAAACCACATAGGATTAGGTTGTGGAAATGAAATAAATATATACATGCCGCCTGCGTGCGAACTAGATGCGTGATCCCCATTGTCAAAAACCGTGAGGTTTTAAGGTAGAGCGAGGAGCCGTACTAGGGACGGTCCCGGTTTTAACTACCCTGCCGTTATGCTGCCGAAATTTTGAATAATATTCGTGTGTTTGAATTATTTTCATTTGCTTAAACTATATTTATTCATTGAATAGAAAACCTTCATGTGTTGAATTGATATTCATTCGTTGATTAGAAATTCATGTGTTGAATGGTATTCACGTTTTAAATATAAAAATCACATTTCTATCTATATATAGAAACTATAGAAAACCTTCATGTGTTGAATTGATATTCATTCGTTGATTAGAAATTCATGTGTTGAATGGTATTCGCGTTTTAAATATAAAAATCACATTTCTATCTATATATAGAAACTATAGAAAACCTTCATGTGTTGAATCGATATTCATTCGTTGAATTGAAGTTCATGTGTTGAATGGTATTCATATTTTGAAATAAATTGTTTGATAATAAAAATCACCTTTTATCACCAATATGAAATATATAAAATAATAGTGTTTTGAAATGAGTTGTTTTACCATAAAAATCACATTTTTTATTATATGCGTGAATCGTTGAAATGTGAAGTGTTAAAAATAGCCACTTGTTCAAATAAATATATATGAGTTGAAATATTCATTAATTAGCTAATGATATGATTTGTACCTATGTATGTAACATTAGAATGAATGGTGTTTTTAAACCAAATAGAAATCAAATATGAAATTGAATAGAAAATGATAAATGATAAGAACTATATATATGTACATGCATATTCATTGAACAGGTTATAGCAAAGGGGCTAGAGAAGAGGAATAAAATTTTGTGCCCGACAAATAGGTACACATTTACTGTTTTGTTTAGGTGATGATTTTATGAGCCTGTTGGCTAGCCGCTTGGCTTTTTCTTTTTCTTTTTGAGATTAGAAGGACCGGGGAAGCTATTTGAGATTTCCCGATGCTCCCGGTGCAGGGGAGGTTATGGCGAAATTTTCCAAAATTTTAAGGCGTTAGTGAAATATTTGAAGTGAAAACGATATGGAAATCATTGAATGAACTATATTTATATAAATATATAAATATAAATAAAATTAAAACGAAACGTAGTCGTGCAGTTCGCATTTTGAAACCATGATTTCAAACAACTAGTGCGGGAAATCCGACCATTCGATTTTCCCGAAACCGCTACCGTCGGGTTCGCCTTGGAAAAATCTTTCCAACGGCACCAACTTTGTAAAGATCCAACGGTTGGATTGTCTGGAATGTTTAATTCAAATCTGAAGAAAAAAAGCGCCAGAATCGATTATATTTATATATAAATATAAATATAATTATATTTAATCGAATAACGACGCTGCAGTTCGTATTTTGAAATCGAAACTTCAAACGATTGTACCGGGAGATCCGACCGTCGGATTTTCCCGAAACTGGAACCGTTGGATTCGTTTTGAAAAGACCTTTCTAATGATGTAAATTTCGTGAAGATCCAACGGTTAGATTTTCAGAGATGTGTAAATCAAATCTGAAGAAAAACAGCGCCACGGCCGCGTTATGGCCCGAAGCGTCATTTTGAATATATGGGCTATTTTAAAATAAATAAAAATAGCGATAATTCGTTATAAAATATCATAAACGATATGGAATGGAAATAAACTGAATTTGCTCGATTTATGTGGTATTTGATGGTTGAATGTGTTTGGTGTGAAAATTACATTAAAGAACAAAGTTGGTGTTGTCGAATAATTTAACCATTGAAGTAAATTGATTTGAAATTCTAAATATACGTGAATTATTTGAGAAGGCCGAGTTAATTCTCATTTCAAATAATTGACCGACGATTGAAATTCGAAGATGAAGACGATGGTCGAAGACCGGAGATCTTCACCTCGTTTGGATGGTAACCGAGGTCCTGATTGGGAGGCATCCCGAAATATGGATAATGAGTGGTGATCATCCAGACGTACGTGGTGATCGATGGGTTTGCAAGGTATTTAGTGCCTCCGGTTTCGTTCAGACCCAGAACGGACTTGTAAATGGACAGTGTGTCTGACATGGGATTTTGTTCTGTGTTGATTGATCTCTATTAAATATACATCTGTTTGGCGGCGGAGAATTTATTCTTTTGCTTAACGCCCTTCTCTGAAACGCACGAGCTCAGAGGTTGTATATCGATGGACATCAGTCGCACGGCATGAGTTGCCTGTGTGGCATGCTAAGATGCAGTGATCAGGCCTTCTGTTGAAAAGTACAGCCTTGTGGTGATGATCAAAGCACCGCCTGTGTGGCATGCTAAGAAACGGGAGAGGACATCAGGGAGGGCCTGCGTTTCTTCCTAGCTAGGGTGGTGTCAGTGACCTACCAGCCCTGACATTTATATACTTTTCACCTATGTGGTTGTTGCTGTTGCGAGGCGCCTCGGTTTGATCGGACGATCCGGGTCCGATGGAGTCATTCGTTGGCTCATTTACGCCCCAAAGGGCGGGGAAACGCAGTGTTCAGGCATTTTAATCCACATCGGTGGACCGGCCCTGATGATCCAAGGGTCGATGCGCTCTGACCCTGAGGCTCGGGCTAGGCAGTCTCGAATTCGGTAAGGACTATCTTTTGCCTTGGTTCATGACGGAAATCAAATTTCCAAATACGTGACTGTGCGGTTTTGATTGTATACCTATATATGGCGACATAGTGGTATGGGGCATTAATGTCGTCTATGATTGATAGTTATGATTTGAAATTGCTTTCAAAACATATAAACACTAGCAATAATATCAAATGCCTTTGTTTTATTCGTATCAAGCATATTTTGACCGTTATAAGGTAAAAACTCTATCCTCCGGTTTGCGTTGCATTGTGTGATGGGAACTGAGTCTTATAACGGCTTCATTTTTATAAAAAGCATAGCGATGTTTAAAAGAAAGATTTGTTTTAAAGCACTGGCAATCCAATGGAGTAAACCCGTTCCACGAAAGTGGCGTGGTCCTGTGATTAGCCATATTATATATGTGTTGAATAGATTTCTCATACCAGTCCCATGACTGACTCGTAGTTTGTTTCACTTTCAAACTCGGGTGCCCCTTTTTCTACACGGGCAGCCTTGTATTCAGGTTTAGCTGGTTCTTTCTGGATAGCTGGAGCTGAAGATGGGTTCTATCATTTATCTCTTTTTATGCTGTTCAGCTCCTATTGTACATATTTTGTTTGTTTTCCGCTGTAGACATTTATGCATAGCTGAACTGTATTTTTGCTAAGTAAGATCCTGTATACTGTGTAACTCTGATGATTACTTTTATCCAGTATATTCTATTGTTCATTATCTGGTGTATTTATTTAATTTTGTTCTGCTATTATCTGTTTCTGTGTTATATTCCTAAGATAACCCTTGTTTCCGTTAGAATGGGATTTGGGGTCGTCTCAACGTGGTATCAGAGCTTTGGTTAAGCTTAGTTCTGGAATATAACATGTGAACGAACTCATCAGAAATAGAACCAGTAGTGTTCTAGGACGGGTAACTCTATACAGATAGGATCAGCAATGTCCTAGTATGAGTAAAGCAGAATGAAATTACACCTCGATAGACACATTTACACTTGAAGTATATGTTTCTATGTTTGAAAATTTTCTTTTCTGTGACCTGACACTTGATCTGCTAATTGCAGAAGTACTAGAAAAATGAGCGTCAGAAATAGAAGGAATATAGAACCCGATCTAGAGGATCTATTAAAGAGATATCGAAATCTGAACGGAGCACAATTCTCGGGCAATGAATCTATAATTCAAACTCAAGCTTGGATGAGTTCCGTCGAGAGAATATTTGAGCGTATCCAGCTGAGGGATGACCAGAAACGGTTAGTAGCATCTTGGGCGCTCAAAGAAGAAGCTTTAATCTGGTGGGAAACGATCATCAAAGATAATCCAGAAGGTGATATCACCTGGGACAGATTCAAAGTGATTTTCCTAGAAAGATTTACTCCTCCCGAAGCGACGGAGCGATTATGTGATGAATTTTCTTATCTAATACAAGG
The DNA here is from genome assembly GCA_030737875.1 of Allium sativum. Taxonomy (NCBI): domain Eukaryota; kingdom Viridiplantae; phylum Streptophyta; class Magnoliopsida; order Asparagales; family Amaryllidaceae; genus Allium; species Allium sativum. The sequence continues at coordinate 745,450,223 of CM060922.1, read as the reverse complement.
TGACATGACCATTCCCGAATATCATAAGAAATTCAACGAACTTGCTCACTTTGCTCCTTATCTGATTCAAGATCCAAAGAGGAAAAATCTGAGGTTTATTCATGGCCTGCAAAGGAGATATCAGAATAGTGTGATGAGGAATGTGAAGCTTCCTTTTTCTGAAATGATATACATGGCTTATCAGTATGAAGATCTCCATAAGAAAGGCATGTTGCACGACGAAGAAGAAGTCTAATGTAGTGACAAAGCAGAGTCGGAAACTGATATTCCTGAAGCCAGTATGAGGTCTGAGGTCAGTAAAGAGCTTAAGGTAAATCGAAAAAGGGCTAGATCTGAAAAAGAACCTGTCACGACTGCCATATGCAAGAATTGCAATCAGAGGGGGCATTTGTCCAGAAAATGTAAATCTTTAAAGAAACCAATAAAGGATGGATATAGAGCCAATCGAAAGCAAAAGAAGAAAAGGTTGGGAAAAGATGGGGAGTTTCAAGAGAATAGGCATTGTAAACAGTGCCACGAGGCCGGTCATCTTGCAAAGGATTGCCCGCTCTTAAACAAGGCCGAAGCAGTACATGTAAATGAATTGGCAGAAACTTCTGAGCCCTCAGCTAGTCAAGAAAGGGCAGATGTCTTAGAAGGCACACTAAATGTCAAGAACATTCCAGTTAAAGTACTGTTTGATACTGGCGCATCACGAAGCTTTATTGCAAAGAGTGCAATCAAGAAGTTGGATTTGAATTTGAAGAAGCTCAAAGAGCCAATGACTGTCTGAAATCCAGTTGGAGGTTGAAGTTGGGCCTTCACATGGTATGGTTATATAATTCCCCGATTGGGCCTTTGCTTTAACCACTCTCCCGGCGCATTTAACTTCCGCTTCATATTTGGTTAGCCAATCCAATCCCAGAATAAGATCGAATTCATTAAAATTCATGACGATAGAGATAATAGGGAATTTATAGCAGGAAAAAGAGACAGGTACTGCACAAGCCCAACTAAGATTGATGGAAATAGAAAAGACTTCTGGGCAGCTTTAGATGTTTCTCCAGCCCAAATAGAAGATATCCCTGAAGTCACGGAGAATATTCCTGACCTCATCAAAGACATTCCTGTCGTCAAAAACTATGCGGATGTGTTCGAGGAAGTTGTTCGCTTACCTCCGCAGAGAGAAATAGATTTCAAAATTGCTTTAATTCCGAATGCAAGGCCGGTAGTTCACGCTATTCGAAGAATGTCCTTGAAAGAGAAGGAGGAATTAGACAATCAAACACGACAGCTAGTATGGAAAGGTCTGATAAGGCCTAGTTTCTCTGATTGGGGTGCAGCAGTGGTATTTGTCCCAAAATCTGACGGTACTCTACGGCTATGCGTGGACTATCGTGATCTGAACAAGCAGACAATAAAGAACAAGTATCCATTGCCGCGGATTGATGATTTGTTGGATCGATTAAATGGAGCACAAGTATTCTCAAGAATGGACCTAGCTACAGGTTTCCATCAACTTCGAATTGCCGAAGAGTGTGTTCCAATGACAGCGTTCAGAGGCCCCGACTTATTCTACGAGTGGTTAGTAATGCCGTTCGGCTTATGTAACGCTCCAGCTTACTTCGTCGATCTGATGAATAGAGTGTTCAGAGGAGTATTGAATAAATTTTTTCTGGTTTTTATTGACGATATTCTAATCTTCTCTAAATCAAAGGCCGAACATTAAAAGCATCTGGAATAGGTTCTAGAAATTCTGAGACGGAATGTATTAAAAGCCAAGTTTTCCAAATGTATATTCTGGCAAGATGAAGTGAAATTTCTGGGCCACGTCGTATCGAAAGAAGGAATCGCTGTGGATCCAAGTAAAATCACAGCTATTCAGAACTGGAAACAGCCCAGCACCCCCACTGAAGTCCGTAGTTTTCTCGGATTGGCTAGCTATTACCGGAAATTCGTTAAAGACTTTTCGAAGATATCTGGTCATTTAACGAAGCTTACGAAGAAGCACTGTAAGTTTAAATGGACTCCAGAAAGTGAGGAGGCTTTTGAAGAGCTAAAGTTGAGATTAACAACTGCTCCAGTGCTAACCATCATCGATGGCAACCAAGATTTGAAAGTCTGGACTGATGCTTCTAGAGAAGGCCTTGGCGCAGTGTTAATGCAAAGAGGCCAAGTAATTGCTTATGCTAGCCGTCAATTGAAGCCGCACGAGAAAAACTACGTAACTCATGATCTTGAGTTATTGGCTATTGTGTTCGCTTTGAAAATCTGGAGACACTATCTTCTGGGTGAGAGGTTTGAACTGCTTACAGATCACCAGTCGTTAAAGTATCTGTTCACTCAGAAAGACCTGAATTTGAGCCAGCAGCGTTGGCTGGAGTTTCTTGCAGCACATGACTTCGAAATTATATATACTCCAGGGAAAGCCAATGTCGTGGCCGATGCGCTGAGCCGAAAGAATGTAATGATCGCCAGCTTTATTATCACGACTTCCTTGATTGACAAAATATCTATTCTTCAGAAGGAGGATAACTTTATTAAGGATATGATTAAAAGGATTCAGAAAGGCGAACCCTCGTGTTTTCAAATAGATAACGACGAGACCCTGAGATTGAAAGGAAGGATTTGTGTTCCTGACATCCCCGAACTCAAAAGGGAAGTGTTAGACGAGTGTCACAAATCCAAGCTGAGTATCCATCCTGGTGTGGCCAAAATGTATAACGATCTCAAGCGAACATTCTGGTGGAAGGCTATGAAAAGAGACGTTTCAATATACGTTAGCCGATGCCCTACTTGTTAGCTAGTCAAAAGCGACCAACAGAAATTGGCTGGATTGTTACAACCGCTAGAAGTTCGTGGTTGGAAGTGGGAACATATTTCTATGGATTTCATAGATGGTCTGCCCAGAACCAGAAAAGGAAATGATAGTATTTGGGTGATCGTAGATCGCTTCACGAAGACCGCCCATTTCATACCTGTCAGATCAAATAGAACCGCTCAGAGTCTGGCGCAGATTTACTTCAGGGAAATAGTTAGACTGCATGGAGTGCCGCTCAGTATAGTCAGTGATAGAGATACAATATTCACTAGTAAATTCTAGGAAGCATTTCAAGTCGAGCTGGGAACGAAGTTGAACTTAAGCACCGCTTATCATCCTCAGACAAACGGTCAGACTGAAAGGGTGAATCGTATTTTAGAAGATCTATTGCGGGCTTGTGTTATAGATTTCGATGGATCATGGGAAGACCATCTTCATTTGGCTGAATTCTCTTATAACAACAGCTACCAGGCGAGTCTGACAATGTCGCCATTCGAAGCATTGTATGGTAGACCGTGCCGATCTCTGCTTGTTGGGTCGAGCCTGGAAATAGACTTTTGTTAGGGCCTGATATGATCCGAGAAGCTGCCGACAAAGTCGATTTTATTAAGAAGCGATTACTCGCCGCTCAAAGCCGACAAAAGAGCTATGCCGATAGAAGAAGAAGAGATATATCCTTTGAAGTTGGCGACTATGTATATTTGAAAGTATCGCCGATGAGAGGAGTTATCCGGTTCGGTAAAACTGGAAAGTTGGCGCCTAAATTCATTGGTCCGTTTCCTATTCTGGAACGGATCGGAACTCTCGCTTATAGGGTCAAACTGCCTAATTGGTTGCCTGGAGTTCATGATGTATTTCACATATCTCAACTTCGAAAGCACGTTCATGATCCAGACTTGATCGTGGAAGAAGCAGCTCAACATGACATTGAAATAACCCCAGAATTAGCTGTGAGAAGAGAGCCGCTAAAGATAATAGGCAAAGAAACCAAAGAGTTGAGGAACACGAAGGTTCGCTTAGTCAAAGTGCAATGGAGTGGAGATCCGCGAGATTGTACTTGGGAAACTGAGGAGAGCATTCAGAAAGCTTATCCTAGATGCCGAGTAGATATCTCTGATTGACTTCGGTGCAAGGTACATTTAACCTACTTTGCATTACCATTTAATTCTCTATTCTATTGCTATTTTCTTTTCATGGATGTGCACCTTTAAATTCTATAGGCTGAATGATTTTGAAAAGAGTATGGAGGTTGATCAGTATATTTTTGAAAGGTTAAAACGATTTGATTGTTGGTTGTGTTGTGTGATTGTAGATTTGTCAAACCACATTCGACTTTGTTCCTTTTCGGGGACGAAAAGTTTTAAGTGGGGGAGATTGTAACGACCCAGAAAATCTGAACCAATTTAAAATTTTTAAATTGGCTAAAATAATGGATTTTAAATATTTAAAATAAATATTTTAAATAATGGCGATGAAAACTGAGTTTGAATCGACAATTGAAAACAAATATAATTAATTATAATTATAAACAAGGACTGAAAGGGCGCTGTAGTTTCAAAAATTGAATTCAAACTTTGTCGGACTATACCGGGAGCAAAACAAAACGAATTTTAGTGAAACCAAAAATATTTAAATCTGTTAGTGAATACCTTTCCAACGAATCTGACAAATCGAAATTTGATAGCGGGAATCAAAAGATATGTCCAGTTGAAAATTCTGAATAGTCGCTATGGAATTCAGGCCCTTAAAAATGGACATTTTGCAAACGACCTCAGAATTTGACGAAACTAGTTTTGTTAGGACCGTATCGTCAATACGAAGCTAGAAGATATTTTTCGAGAATTTTTCTAGTTAGTATGTGACCTCGGTAAATTGAAATGTGCGTTCAAATTTAATATATAGAGTTATATGTTGATTTTAACGGAAACAGATCGAAACGATCAAATCAGCTTACGATACATATCCCAATGTGTTCGAAATGGGGGTGAAACACTATGGACGACAGGCGGTGGGTCCCGTTTCGAGTCCGAATTTTAAGGATGCTTTTTGCATTTAAAATTAAAATTAAAATATAAATATATATATCTCTCCACTCAGTCAACGTTCAAAACAAAAATAAATAAATTAAAAATCGCGCTTAAGACCTAGCCCGCCGCCCTCCCTCCCCTGCGATTACCACCTCCGCCAGCATCCCACACCGCCGCCGCTTGCTCCCCCCTTCCCCCCTCCATTTCGCCGGACCCCCATCTCTCTCCTCCTCCCCTCCCCTTCTCTTTCCTCCCCCAGTCCGATTCGCAATGACCCCAAACCCCCACCGCGCCTGACCGCCACCACACTGGCCTACCACTCCACCTTCGCCAGATCCGATGATGCTCCGAACCCCCCCCCTCGGCGACTGCTGCATCCACCTCTTCTTTTTTTTTAAAAAAAACTGTAAGTATCTTTATTTAATTTTGTTTGTTTATTCAGTTTTCTTTTCTGTTTTTTTATATAACGTATAATAAAAGTATTGGTTTTTATAATGAAAGAAAATTGATTTTATAGTGAAAGAAAATTGATTTTTATAGCGAAAGGGCAGTGATTTCTATAGCGAAAGAGAATTGATTTTTATTATGGAGAAGCGAACCTAAAGATTTGATCTTTATTATATGATTAACATGATAAAAATATGATTTTTATATTTTTAGAATATTAAAATTCGATTTTTATATATTGAATAGCGAAGTAAAAATTCGATTTTTATATATCGAATAGCGAAGTAAAAATGTGATTTTGATATATGTAGTGAATACGAATGACGAAAGTGACAAAAGAAGAAACGAAGAAGATTTCCTACATATGAAGAGTCGAGACGTTTGGTTTAGCTATTCGGTGAGATTTCTGATTTAAAAACAATATGGAAAACGACGATGTGTAAATTATATAGTCGATGTATGAGTTATATAAACGTTGTACACCTCGTGTATAAGCGTTGTATAAGTTGTACGTTCGATGTATAAGTTATATATGCATTGTAAAAATTATATATGTGTTGAAATAAAAGTGAATTGCTATATATATATATATATACGCCCCTCGTCCACAAACCATGGACGATATTTATTGATTGTATTTGGTGTGAAAATTGATTGATAGCGAATGGTTGTTTGGGATTGTTTGTGGTTGATATTGGTTGATTGTGGTTGAAAAATACCCGTTTGTGGTTGAGAAATATTTGGTGGAAACCACATAGGATTAGGTTGTGGAAATGAAATAAATATATACATGCCGCCTGCGTGCGAACTAGATGCATGATCCCCATTGTCAAAAACCGCGAGGTTTTAAGGTAGAGCGAGGAGCCGTACTAGGGACGGTCCCGGTTTTAACTACCCTGCCGTTATGCTGCCGAAATTTTGAATAATATTCATGTGTTTGAATTATTTTCATTTGCTTAAACTATATTTATTCATTGAATAGAAAACCTTCATGTGTTGAATTGATATTCATTCGTTGATTAGAAATTCATGTGTTGAATGGTATTCGCGTTTTAAATATAAAAATCACATTTCTATCTATATATAGAAACTATAGAAAACCTTCATGTGTTGAATTGATATTCATTCGTTGATTAGAAATTCATGTGTTGAATGGTATTCGCGTTTTAAATATAAAAATCACATTTCTATATATATATAGAAACTATAGAAAACCTTCATGTGTTGAATCGATATTCATTCGTTGAATTGAAGTTCATGTGTTGAATGGTATTCATATTTTGAAATAAATTGTTTGATAATAAAAATCACCTTTTATCACCAATATGAAATATATAAAATAATAGTGTTTTGAAATGAGTTGTTTTACCATAAAAATCACATTTTTTATTATATGCGTGAATCGTTGAAATGTGAAGTGTTAAAAATAGCCACTTGTTCAAATAAATATATATGAGTTGAAATATTCATTAATTAGCTAATGATATGATTTGTACCTATGTATGTAACATTAGAATGAATGGTGTTTTTAAACCAAATAGAAATCAAATATGAAATTGAATAGAAAATGATAAATGATAAGAACTATATATATGTACATGCATATTCATTGAACAGGTTATAGCAAAGGGGCTAGAGAAGAGGAATAAAATTTTGTGCCCGACAAATAGGTACACATTTACTGTTTTGTTTGGGTGATGATTTTATGAGCCTGTTGGCTAGCCGCTTGGCCTTTTCTTTTTCTTTTTGAGATTAGAAGGACCGGGGAAGCTATTTGAGATTTCCCGATGCTCCCGGTGCAGGGGAGGTTATGGCGAAATTTTCCAAAATTTTAAGGCGTTAGTGAAATATTTGAAGTGAAAACGATATGGAAATCATTGAATGAACTATATTTATATAAATATATAAATATAAATAAAATTAAAACGAAACGTAGTCGTGCAGTTCGCATTTTGAAACCATGATTTCAAACAACTAGTGCGGGAAATCCGACCATTCGATTTTCCCGAAACCGCAACCGTCGGGTTCGCCTTGGAAAAATCTTTCCAACGGCACCAACTTTGTAAAGATCCAACGGTTGGATTGTCTGGAATGTTTAATTCAAATCTGAAGAAAAACAGCGTCAGAAACGATTATATTTATATATAAATATAAATATAATTATATTTAATCGAATAACGACGCTGCAGTTCGTATTTTGAAATCGAAACTTCAAACGATTGTACCGGGAGATCCGACCGTCGGATTTTCCCGAAACTGGAACCGTTGGATTCGTTTTGAAAAGACCTTTCTAATGATGTAAATTTCGTGAAGATCCAACGGTTAGATTTTCTGATATGTGTAAATCAAATCTGAAGAAAAACAGCGCCACGGCCCCGTTATGGCCCGAAGCGTCGTTTTGAATATATGGGCTATTTTAAAATAAATAAAAATAGCGATAAATCGTTATAAAATATCATAAACGATACGGAATGGAAATAAACTGAATTTGCTCGATTTATGTGGTATTTGATGGTTGAATGTTTTTGGTGTGAAAATTACATTAAAGAACAAAGTTGGTGTTGTCGAATAATTTAACCATTGAAGTAAATTGATTTGAAATTCTAAATATACGTGAATTATTTGAGAAGGCCGAGTTAATTCTCATTTCAAATAATTGACCGACGATTGAAATTCGAAGATGAAGACGATGGTCGAAGACCGGAGATCTTCACCTCGTTTGGATGGTAACCGAGGTCCTGATTGGGAGGCATCCCGAAATATGGATAATGAGTGGTGATCGTCCAGACGTACGTGGTGATCGATGGGTTTGCGAGGTATTTAGTGCCTCCGGTTTCGTTCAGACCCAGAACGGACTTGTAAATGGACAGTGTGTCTGACATGGGATTTTGTTCTGTGTTGATTGATCTCTATTAAATATACATATGTTTGGCGGCGGAGAATTTATTCTTTTGCTTAACGCCCTTCTCTGAAACGCACGAGCTCAGAGGTTGTATATCGATGGACATCAGTCGCACGGCATGAGTTGCCTGTGTGGCATGCTAAGATGCAGTGATCAGGGCTTCTGTTGAAAAGCAAAGCCTTGTGGTGATGATCAAAGCACCGCCTGTGTGGCGTAGCTTTGTGTATAATGTAAAATCGCGAGCCTCACATCCCGGTATGAACCAAAAACGGGAGAGGACATCAGGGAGGGCCTGCGTTTCTTCCTAGCTAGGGTGGTGTCAGTGACCTACCAGCCCTGACATTTATATACTTTTAACCTATGTGGTTGTTGCTGTTGCGAGGCGCCTCGGTTTGATCAGACGATCCGGGTCCGATGGAGTCATTCGTTGGCTCATTTACGCCCCAAAGGGCGGGGAAACGTAGTGTTCAGGCATTTTAATCCACATCGGTGGACCGGCCCTGACGATCCAAGGGTCGATGCGCTCTGACCCTGAGGCTCGGGCTAGGCAGTCTTGAATTCGGTAAGGACTATCTTTTGCCTTGGTTCATGACGGAAATCAAATTTCCAAATACGTGACTGTGCGGTTTTGATTGTATACCTATATATGGCGACATAGTGGTATGGGGCATTAATGCCGTCTATGATTGATAGTTATGATTTGAAATTGCTTTCAAAACATATAAACACTAGCAATAATATCAAATGCCTTTGTTTTATTCGTATCAAGCATATTTTGACCGTTATAAGGTAAAAACTCTATCCTCCGGTTTGCGTTGCATTGTGTGATGGGAACTGAGTCTTATAACGGCTTCATTTTTATAAAAACCATAGCGATGTTTAAAAGAAAGATTTGTTTTAAAGCACTGGCAATCCAATGGAGTAAACCCGTTCCACGAAAGTGGCGTGGTCCTGTGATTAGCCATATTATATATGTGTTGAATAGATTTCTCATACCAGTCCCATGACTGACTCGTAGTTTGTTTCACTTTCAAACTCGGGTGCCCCTTTTTCTACACGGGTAGCCTTGTATTCAGGTTTAGCTGGTTCTTTCTGGATAGCTGGAGCTGAAGATGGATTCTATCATTTATCTCTTTTTATGTTGTTCAGCTCCTATTGTACATATTTTGTTTGTTTTCCGCTGTAGACATTTATGCATAGCTGAACTGTATTTTTGCTAAGTAAGATCCTGTATACTGTGTAACTCTGATGATTACTTTTATCCAGTATATTCTATTGTTCATTATCTGGTGTATTTATTTAATTTTGTTCTGCTATTATCTGTTTCTGTGTTATATTCCTAAGATAACCCTTGTTTCCGTTAGAACGGGATTTGGGGTCGTCTCAAATGTCAGTAGAAATTCTTTTTTCTATCGATAGGAGGAATATTGAGAAGATTTGTCTACCTGAACCGAAGCCGAAGAAAACTTCTAATTAGGGACGATGGGATGTTGAAGATCCAACAACTAAACTCTGGGAAGAATAACGAAGAAGGCGATGAGAGTTTATACGGAGTCTAAAGGGGATACAAAGGGATGAAAAAATAGTTTAGATTCAAACAATGGTATTCTAACCCAAAATCGATGAAATTATATACCTGAAATCGAAGTTCAAACGATGTTCCCTGAAGCCAAATCGATTCTTCCCCAAAATCTGATTCTTTGATGTCGGAACGGATTTGAATACTTTAAGCTTAGCGATCATTTGATGCCGAAACGAATTCGAAACGGCTTTGGGATCCGATATTATTTTAATTTTTTTGGAAATCGTGGGAGTTTCTGATTTAGCGGCCGTTCTTTGAGAAAGCGTTGGCCAAGGGAAATGAGAAATGGAAATAGGGTTCTGGATGTTAGTTTACCTTTTTGCCCTCAGAAACCAGACCTACCAACAGGAATAAGCGTTGGCAATAAAAAAAAGTAATTATGTATTTTTGGTAACACTTTTTTAATATAGCAACGCATATTATTGTTACAACCTTGCAACACAAATAAGTGTTGGCAATTGTGAAAAAAGGGTTACCAAATGGCCATTATGGTGTAGTGAGAGTTAATTGAATTAGAGTTGGTCGAACTAGAGTTAGTCGGATTAGAGTTATTCGAATATTAGTTATTCGAAGTGAGTTATCGAATATTAGTTATTCGAAGTGAGTTATTGAATATAGTTTATTCGAAAGGAGTTAATCGAATATAGTTCATTCGAAGAAAGGTGTTAGTCGAATATAGTTTATTCGAAAGAAGATTTTCGAATATAGTTTATTCGAAAGAGAGTTAATCGAATATTAGTTATTCGAAGAGAGTTAATCAAATATAGTTTATTCGAAAAGGAGTTATCGAATAGAGATTATTCGAAAGAGGAGTTATATGTTGAAATTTAATTATATCGATTTCGGGAAAGTACTATTCACTTTCCGTTTTAATCAAGATTTATTTATTTATTAATAAACTTGTTATTTGTTTATTTATTCAAGTTAATAAATAAAAGTTATATTTGAAGTTAGGTATTTCAGAAGTATGGATTATAGCGTTATCGTTATAACCAATGTTTTTCATAAAAGAATTAGATTCATAAACTGAATCCGAGAGTTACGTAAGGAAGTTTGTTGAAGATTTAGAAGGTGAACTTTGTCTATTTCAAAGTTAGAAATGTTGTTCAGTTAAGGTCTGAGAGGTAGTTATACCCCAACTTGATTGACTTCGTTTGTAACTAAGGAATGGTTAAGGTTTGATAGTAAAGTTCGGTTAAGCGAATATAGTTAATGAAGGTAATGGTTTGAATTGGCATAGCGATGTTTTATTTTAAACATCTATTAACATCCAATGAATGAGTTTTGGAAACATTTTCCAAATATAATCAGAGATATTTTCTAATCCTAGAAAATGAAATGTTTGATGATAAAGAATACAAGAATGACAGTGATACGTGAAAAAGAGATGGAAATGTTTTCCAATGATTAATAACGTATATTTTCTAAATTTAGAAAATAAGGAATGTTGAATATATAGGAAATAAATAAATCAATAAACTAAAGAGATAAACGTTAAATGATGATTGATCGATAGAATTTCCATTTGGAAATAATATCGTTGTTTGCACACGTGTTTTTCTTTGGTAGTTGACTCACCGAGTATCGAAGTTTTTGACCATTTTTCCGTTGTCAATACGGAGAGACCGGGATCAGATTCATTATCTGAAAACCACTCTATATGGGCATTAGCGTTGCGATCAAATATGATGAAGATAATTGAAGACGGAGTTATGCAAGGGCTGTCCTGTTTACAGAATAGTGCCTTCGATTTGTCCAGTCCCAGGACGACCTGTATGGAAGAATGTTTGACAGAGTATATTTAATAGATCGCGTAAGTTGATCTCTTCAAACGTATATACGTTTGATGGCATAGGAATTCGTTTCTCTTAGTTGTATACCCGTTGTATTTTGGGTGAAATCAATTTGTGATTTGGCAGGTATGACGATGTGACATTCAAAGTAAATAAATGTGTGATCTATCAGAGATAAGCGTGGCCTCTAGCCTCACAACCGGAAAATGACAAAAATCGGACAGGCAGCATGGCTAAGTGGTTGGCCGCCAATTAGGGTGTATTATCACCTATTTAGAGATATTCGTTTCATTCTATAATCTATTGTCGATGCTGTCCCATTCGGGAAACGGTTGCTGATCCCAACCGGTGGTGATATACATTCGACACACTCAAGCGAAATAAGTGGTCGGTCATGTGTGGCCGGGTTGTAAGATGTTCTTGTTGAACCCAGTGTATTCCTCTCTAGAGGTACACTATCGGAAGGTGGTTCCATACCTTGTCATAGTTGGAAATCCATTACTCAATAAGTGCTCGCGGTTTTGATTGTATACTATATATGTAGAACGTGAGATGAAAGCGTTCTGCTAGTTGATTATTTAGTTGTGGTTGATAGACATTATTATAATATCAAAAGAGTTTTGATATAAAGTTTATCGTTTCTTTCAAAATGATTTTTGAAAGTTTAATCAAATGTTTTGGATTCTCATAAGGGAAAAACTCGTTCCGTTATACGGCGTGGTCTTATGAGATATCGTTTAATTGCTCAAATTATTTTAAATGGTTTTACTCACACCAGTCTCATGACTGACCCAGAGTTTGTTTTGTTTTGTTTTCCCTAAACTCTTGGGTGCCCAATTTTGTACGGGCAGTCAAGTAGTCAGGATTTACAAATACTTGAAGAACTGGAGCAGAAGGCTTCAGGATTATATAGATTGTTATTTCCGCTGTGTTGTAAGTGTTATACTCTAATAATGGTATTGTATACAGATACTGTTTTATTTCAAAGTTATGTTATGAAATATATTTATTCATTCCGCTGTGAGATTCGTGCTTACTCTGATGTTATATGTTCTTCTTCTTCTTCTATTCTAAGTTTCTATTTTATCTATTCTCACCCTCTAATTTCTTTCATGGACTATCCGGTGTTTCCAATGCTTGAATAGTCGACATAATGTTGTATGCCGATATCCAGGAACGCAAATTCCCCGGGTCGTTACAATTTGAGTTCAAGTTGCTATGTTGTCACTCTTAGTTCTGTAAATATAAAACTAGTAATTACTTCATCATTAATCCAATCAAATTTACCCATAAAGTATTTAGATCAATTTTAATACATATTATATAACGTAAGACTGTCCATTACATTTGGTGGTATAATTCCTCTCTCTAATTTCTTATGTAACAAAAATTTACTAAATAAGGTACCAAAAATGTCTTTGAGCATTGAATTCTTATATTGTCTTATTGGTCAGGATAGCAAGTAGATTCAACTTGAAGTAATCAGATCTAACCCAATGGATCTTCATTCTAAATGGATTAAGTTTTGTTACGTCAAAACTGTACAATTTTTTAGTCTAAACGATTTTAAATCTTAACCCGATACAACGGTCTTCAGTTCTACATTAGCCGTGAAGACCAAAGCTATAAAGATTCTATCTTTTACTGTCATAAGTTAGTTACAATCAAAATTTGCCTTCCATATTTACAAAGTAATAAATGCTTCTACGTACGATATGACCATAAGACCATTTTCTCATAAAATTCCTTTAAGGGTATTGTTTTGTACTGTAGTTCTTTTTTGTACATAGTGGATATTTTGTTTAATATTAGTTTTGCTGATATTGAATTGAGAAGGTGATGTCTGCTTCTTAGGTGTAACACTTTTGATGATTGAGAAGTGGATAGTAGAAGGTGCAGTTATCATTCTCTTGGCATTTTCTTTATATAATCTCATCAGGAACGTTACCATTTTTTTAGTAGATTTAGTGATATGTTGTTATAGTATGGATAGATATATGCTTTTGTAGTGCATTTAATATTATGAAATTACATGGACTGTTGAATGACAAGAAGCTGAAATTGTTCACAATGAGCAAGCTCTTTTAAATATTTGTGGCCTCATTGATTTGGTGATATATTGATAAACTAAGTAAGCAGTGTAAGTTTACACATCATAAAGAGAGAAAATGCCAATTGCATGAAAGTATAGGTCTAGATTTTATTTAATAGAGCATTCTGGTCGTTGCTTTCATTCTGCATGAAAATGAATTAAAGAAACAATAAAATATGCGAGTAAAAGAGGTACTAAAGGACTCCGCAAACATGAAGACAATACTAGGAAGAATATGCAAGTAAATTAATGCAAAGCAGAACTAACTGTCTAAATTTACCATTTTTTTAGTGGATTTAGTGATATGTTGTTATAGTATGGATAGATATATGCTTTTGTAATGCATTTAATATTATGAAATTGCATGGACTGTTGAATGACAAGAAGCTGAAATGGTTCACAATGAGCAAGCTCTTTTAAATATTTGTGGCCTCATTGATTTGGTGATATATTGATAAACTAAGTTAGCAGTGTAGGTTTTCACATCATAAAGAGAGAAAATGTCAATTGCATGAAGTATGGGTCTAAATTTTATTCAATAGAGCATTCTAGTCATTGCTTTCATTCTGCATGAAAACGAATTAAAGAAACAATAAAATATGCGAGTAAAAGAGGTACTAAAGAACTCCACAAACATGAAGACAATACCAGAAAGAATATGCAAGTAAATTAATGCAAAGCCGAACTATGTGTCTAAATTCATTAGAAGATATGGGGTAAAATACATGGTGACTCTATCAACCATATTTTTGCATGCAACTATCGCTATTTAAGACAATGAATAAACAATCTCAATGGTAAACCATTTAAGACAGCAATAAGAATACATCCCTATCTTGTGCTTGTTATGACACAGCTAACCGATGAGTTAACACAATGGATTTAAGGATTAGTTAACTGTGCTATACGACATCTTTCTACTGTCATGAACCTCTGCCTTCTAAATTCCAGTTAGAGAGCAGAGGAGAACAAGTCAAAATAGGTGTTATAACACAGCTAACCAATGAGATAACACATAGTCACATATCTCATTAAATGCAATAGTTGCAGTTTCGTTCTGAAAAAATGCAGAAGTTAAATTGTACCTTTACCTGCAGCCACGTTAAAGGATTCGTTTTTAATTTCCATTAACTATTCCTTTTATTGGGCTGTTTTCCATGAGTTTTGATATGATGAAGACGTCATTAATTTGTGCTACTTACTGTTTTGCTAACATGAGTATAAAAATAGGGTCATAAAATTAGACATACAGATTGTAAACATACCAATTATACCTTCCCAGCAAAAGCATACGAAGAAACAAATGGAAATGCAAGAAAAAAAAAATCAGTATATTGTTTATATGCTGCTAGTAATAAGAATCAATGTCATTATGTCTTCATATTATTTTTTAATATCAAACATATTCATGGGTATGTAACGTATTTCAAAGCATTAATTAAATAATAACATACTACTTAAATATAAGTATATGAAAATAATTAATTTGTACGATGTATAAACATAGATAATAGCATTTTGGGTATTTTTATAGTGTAAAACGTTACCAAAGACATCACCATTTAGTTGGCATACATTTGATGTATCCTTAAAATAAATTAAGTATTTAATGTTAGTGCGAATTGCACAATATTAAATGAAACGAAATTAATGCAGTTAACAAAGGAATGAATTTTTTTGCTGCTATTTTAAAAAGTGAACATTTAATATTGTGATGGTTATATAGGAAAAACTTAAATTCATTAACCAAGGAGGAGAGAATGGTGTGATTAAGGAGTATACAAAAGTTAAAGAAACAACAAACAGTCAGAGGTATTGCACACAACAATCTCTTTAATTAGTTCATCTTCATTTAGAAATTTTAATACATAGCTTTAATGAATATGTCTTACCGTTTAATCATAGCTGAACCAATAAACCAACGAAATAGTAGTATAATACCATTCACAAACAATAGCCGTTTTGAATTCAAATTGATGAAAATAAATGATTATATATTGACTTAAAACATTAATTACCGCAACAAAAGAAGGCAAGAAAAAAAAAAATTATGTATCTGGGTGAAAATTGAACCCTTAAGAGTAAAAAGGCCAATAGTATTGACAGCTATAATTAATTTTAGAGCATAACTTACAGGAGAAATCAAAGGCAGCAAGGCATTGGCACAAGACATTGAAATTTGAATATAAATAGAATAAGTAGCAAACACGGAGATAACAAAATGCAGTAAAGGAACCTAAGGGTGTGTTCTTTGCAAGTTTAAGCGGAGTATTTAAGCGGAGAATTTGAGCGGAGTATTATAGCGGAGAATAGTAGTTAGCGGACGATGTGTTCTTCGGTTTAAGCGGAGTATTTAAACGGAGAATTTAAGCGGAGTATTTTATTTATATTTGTAATTTAACTAATTACAGATTAAAACATAACATTATAATTATTGTAGAAATACACAGTTAACAAAACATAACAGTTCGTTACATAAAAACAGTACAGAAAGTGATACATTGCAGAAATACAAATAAAAGAGCTAAAGGGATACATTGCAGAAATAAGAAAACAGTAGATAAAGTGATACATTGCAGAACAAATAAAACAGTAGATAAAGTGATACATTGCAGAAATCTATTAGTGCAATCCTGCTGCAACAAGCTCGTCTCTTATCTGATCGCGACGCACTGCTATATCAGCGCTGCCTTGATAGCGTTGAGCCGGTGCTAGGTCATTATTGCCTATGTTTCGCACGTCGTTGTATTCTTGTTCGTACTCATCTGGAATTTTATTTGGATCATCGTCATACGCCATAAAATCAGGATCTCCCATATTGTATTTGCGTATATAATTGTGTATAGCCATCGTAGCAACAACAATTTTTGTTTGAGCTGGGAACTTGTAGGTTGACATTTTCTGAGGTGGTCAATCCGCAACGTTCCAGCCTATCGCATAACGAAAGAAAACATAACCGTTTCATACGGTAAACGTCGACGTATGAATCCGGCGTCCTACTTCGTTTCGGCGACCATGTAAGTATGTTCCAATTAGGACGATATCCTGTAAAGCGTCTGAATCGGAATCACCATCACTTGGAAATGGATTCTCCATTGTAAGAAAAAGTGGAAGAAGGGGAGTTGGAAGAAGGTGTGTGGGAAGTAGAAGAGCGGGGAGATCATATATAAGGGTTGGGGATTGGGGAGGAAAGTAGACTGGACGCGTCGGACGCGTCCAACGCGTCCGACGCGTCCAGTGCCAACGGCTCAACTTTGAGCCATTGGCAAAATGACTCAAAACGAGCCGTTGTTCAACGGACGCGTTGGACGCGTCGGACGCGTCCAACGCGTCCGTTTGACAATGGACCGTTTTGAGTCCAAAGAACAGCCCCTAAGAGTTTGTGCATTAAAAGTAGGTGTACAGTAGATATGAAAAACAACAGAAAGATTACAAGTTTAAGTTAAAAGGCATGAAAAGCACGTACTGGTTTCACATCGTTCCGCTATATACCTTTTCATGAGCATTTTCTATGTTTTCCAACAGTGCTTTGAAAGAAAAAAATAGTAAACCATATACAAACTTTGTTTACACATGATATTCTCCCTATAGTATTTTATTAATTAGTTTATAGATGATATTCTCCCCATAGCATTTTCTATGTTTGCATGTTTATCGAAAGAAAGGGTATCTTATGATGATTATTCCTGAAATCCGTTGTTTGTAACTTTGTATATGCAACCGGTATCCTCTGTATTTTCATAGTTTCTGAAAGAAAATGCCTTAAATTAGACCACAGAGTAAAGTAACAATTGTTCGCTAGTTATGTACGAAGGCCAATAACCCTCGAATCATTACTAATTTTCATGAAGCTTGTGATAAGACTTTCATCGATTATTCCTGAGTTCCTTCCCCCTCTTGATTTTTTAGCTAGTCTTGTAAGCAATAAGGTAATTTCCCTCAAATATTTTTTGATTCTTGGCCTGGAGCAATCACGAAAATACCATGGGGAGAGAGGTTTAGATACATTGTTCTTACTAAGGCTAATATTAATGCTTGTTGGTATATTGCCTCCTGCTATTTTTTTTTGACTAATATCCTCCTTCAGCTGAATCTATATATTCGAAGGTGATTAATCCTGACAAACCTACTCATTCTGGCACAAAAGTCACTAAGATCATTGGACTAGTGACTGTTATTGAAGGTAGACCTTTGTCTCTAATATCATCATGTATTTTAGAATGCACTTTTTATGGAATGTTTGGCATGTTTAACTGATTTGTCTTTCTATTTTTATGTGGTTATGGCTTTCGATAATTTTTATGTGGTTATGGTTTAAAAAAGGTTGGAAAGAAAAAATTAGTTGAAAGAATGTGTGATTCTACGTCTTCATAAAGGATGAACTTAAATTTGATCTAATTTTACTCTCCATCATTTGCAGTAAAAACCAAATATGAACTCTTACCATTGTTTAGTACCAAAGTATCAAAGTGTAGTATTCTACGAGCAAATAAGATCTTGTAGTTTTGAGCATCAATACGCACATAGACTTTAATTGAAAATTTTCAGTTATACTGTGTCTTCTGTGTCCATTTTCATAAATATTTCATCGTTTGTAAGGTAGTTAGCAGACAGGCCATCCTTATTTCTTATTTTCTTAAGGAACGGAAGCAAATGTACCTTAAAAACCTTATTAATTTTTAGCTGCTTGAGATGAATCTGTATGTCTGCTTCTATGAGTCAAGAAGTAGAGGTATAACCTAAGTTAAATTTCAATGACACTCATTCTAAGTAACCGGTGTACATCTAGATAAATCCATCCTAATATTATTTGAAAGGCTATGCCTCAGCAATGAACTATATGGTATATATAGTTGGTATAAACATTAGGTAAAAGTAAGCTCCAATATATATATATATATATATATATATATATATATAGTTGGGTATAGGTTCTCTGCTTATGATGTAGGTAAATACATACATATATTGGAGCAAGTTATAACTAGTTTTTTCACATTTACTAGATATTGCTTCTTAACTAGTTATGCCAGCACATCTACTGTTTTGCTCCAAGCATACTCAACCAGTCAAGTATACTTTAATGCATGTTTCTGATGCTATTTAAGCCATGTTTCATATCTAGTAGCCTAACACAAACTTTGTTTTGCAGGTTGGTCAATTGATGTAAGGGTGTGACGACCCCTAAGCCCGTACTGACGGTGTCAAGGGTAATCAGAGTTACACAGTATACAAGATCATACTTAGTACAAATACAGTTCAGCTATACATAAATGTCTACAGCGGATACAAACATAATATGTACAATAGGAGCTGAACAACATAAAAAGAGATAAATGATAGAATCCATCTTCAGCTCCAGCTATCCAGAAAGAGACGGCTAAAACCTGGATACAAGGCTGCCCGTGTAGAAAAAGGGGGCACCCGAGTTTGCAAGTGAAACAAACTACGAGTCAGTCATGGGACTGGTATGAGAAATCTACTTAACACATTATACAATATGGCTAATCACAGGACCACGCCACTTTCGCGGAACGGGTTTACTCCATTGGATTGCCAGTACTTTAAAACAATTAAGTCTTTTAAACATCGCAATGCTTTTTATAAAAATGAAGCTATTATAAGACTCAGTTCCCATCACACAATGCAACGCAAACCGGAGGATAGAGTTTTACCTTATAATGACCAAAATATGCTTGATACGAATAAAACAAAAGCATTTGATATTATTACTAGTGTTTACATGTTTCAAAAACAATTTCGAATCATAGCTATCAATCATAGACGACATGGGTACCATATATCATGTCGCCATATATATATACAATCAAAACCGCACCATCACGTATTTGGAAATTGGATTTCCATCATGAACCAAGGCAAAAGATAGTCCTTACCGACTTCGAGACGCTCTAGCCCGCCCCTCAGGATCAGAGCTCGAGTGACCCTTGGATCGTCAGGGCCGGTCCACACGGAGTGGATTAAAATGCCTGAAAAATGTGTTTCCCCGCCCTTTGGGGCGTAAATGAGCCAACGAATGACTCCATCGGTCCCGGATCGACCGATATAACCGAGGCGCCTCGCGACAGCAACAACCACATAAGTCAAACTCGTCAGGACATGTAAAACCACTGATGCCACTTTAACTAGAAGGAAACGCATGCCCTCCCTGATGTCCTCTCCCGTTTCTGGTTCATACTGAGGTGTGAGGTTCGCGAATTCACATTATATACAAAGCTATGCCACACAGGCGGTGCTTTGATCATCAACCACAAGACTTTGCTTTTCAACAGAAGCCCTGATCACTGCATCTTAGCATGCCACACAGGCAATTTATACCATGCAACTGATGGCTATCAATCACACATAATAAATTCCAATGTCAGACACACAGTCCATTTACAAGTCCGTCCTGGGTTTGAACGAAACCGGAGGCACTATATACCTCGCAAACCCTTCGATCTCCACGTACGCCTGGACGATCACCACTCATTATCCATATTTCGGGATGCCTCCCAATCAGGACATCAGTTACCATCCAAACGAGGTGAAGATCTCCGGTCTTCGACCACCGTCTTCATCTTCGATTTCTTATCGTCGATTCAGTTATTCAGAATGGGATAGACCCGGTCTTTCTGAGCAACTCGCGTATATAATAAACAAGTGCAACACAAACACACATACGCATCATTTCAATTCAGTAGTCGCTAACCGTAAATCAGTAAGAGAACGATTTCCCAAATATTAACCCCGAAGGCCGAAACCAACATCAGATCAACACCCAAGAAACCATTCGACTTAGCCAACCTTCAGTTAGTTTCTAAATTTCGCATCCATATCGTTTATAATATTTTATAACGATTTATCGCTATTTTTATTTATTTTAAAATAGCCAATTTATTCAAAGCGACGCTTCGGGCCATAACGCGGCCGTGGCGCTATTTTTCTTCAGATTTGATTTACACATATCTGAAAATCTAACCGTTGGATCTTCACAAAATTTACATCATTAGAAAGATCTTTTCAAAACGAATCCAACGGTTCCAGTTTCGGGAAAATCCGACGGTCGGATCTCCCGGTATAATCGTTTGAAGTTTCAATTTCAAAATACGAACTGCAGCGTCGTTATTCGATTTAATATAATTATATTTATATATATATAAATATAATCCATTCTGGCGCTGTTTTTCTTCAGATTTGAATTAAACATTCCAGACAATCCAACCGTTGGATTTTTACAAAGTTGGTGTCGTTGGAAAGATATTTCCAAAGCGAACCCAACGGTTGCAATTTCGGGAAAATCCGATGGTCGGATCTCCCGCACTAATCGTTTGAAAACACGGTTTCAAAATACAAACTGCAGCTTCGTTATTCGATATATTTCAATTCTACTTATATATATATATATCGATTCTTCGATTTCAAAACTATATGATTTTCATACATTTGATAAAAATGATATTTTTATCTAACTGCCTTCTATTTCAACACTTCACTATTTTTAACAATTCATGTGTACACTAGAAAGGTGATTTTTATTGTAAAACAATTCATTTCAAAACGCGATTATTTTATATAGTTCATATAGGTAATAAAAATATGATTTTTATTATAAAACAATTTATTTAAAAACAAGAGTATTTTATATAGTTCATATTGATGATAAAAATAGGATTTTTATTATAAAACAATTTCTTTCAAAATATGAATACCACTCAACACATGAATTTCAATTCAACGAATGAATTTCGATTCAACACATGAAGGTTTTCTATAGTTTATATATATAGATAAAAAGGTGATTTTTATATTTAAAACACGAATACCATTCAACACATGAATTTCTATTCAACGAATGAATTTCAATTCAACACATGAAGGTTTTCTATAGTTTATATATATAGATAAAAAGGTGATTTTTATATTTAAAACACGAATACCATTCAACACATGAATTTCTATTCAACGAATGAATTTCAATTCAACACATGAAGGTTTTCTATAGTTTATATATATAGATAAAAAGGTGATTTTTATATTTAAAACACGAATACCATTCAACACATGAATTTCTATTCAATGAATGAATTTCAATTCAACACATGAATGTTTTCTATAGTTTATATATATAGATAAAAAGGTGATTTTTATATTTAAAACACGAATACCATTCAACACATGAATTTCTATTCAACGAATGAATTTCAATTCAACACATGAATGTTTTCTATAGTTTATATATATAGATAAAAAGGTGATTTTTATATTTAAAACACGAATACCATTCAACACATGAATTTCTATTCAACGAATGAATTTCAATTCAACACATGAATATTATTCAAAATTTCGGAAGCATAACGGCAGGGTAGTTAAAACCGGGGTCGTCCCTAGTACGGCTACTCGCTCTACCTTAAAGCCTCGCAGCTTTTGACAATGGGGAATCATGCATCTAGTTCGCACGCAGGCGGCATGTATGTTTTTTTCATTTCCACAAACTAATCCTATGTGGTTTCAACCAAATATTTCTCAACCACAAACGGGTATTTTTCAACCACAATCAATCAATTTCAACCACAAACAATTCAATCAACCATTCGTAATCAACCAATTTTCAGACCAATCACAACCAATAAATATCGTCCATGGTTTGTGGACGAGGGGCGTATATATATATATATATATATATATATATATATATATATATAAGTATTTCACTTCTATTTCAACGCATATATAATTTTTACAATGCATATATAACTTATATATCGAACGTACAACTTATACAACGCTTATACAAGAGGTGTACAACACTTATATAATCCATACATCGACTATATAATTTATACATCGTCATTTTCCATATCGTTTATAAATTAGAAATCTCACATTGGGTTCCACTCCACCAAAAATAGCAGAAGTCTCAGAAAAATATGCGGTCTCTTCTAGAATGTAGAAGACGTCCACACGAGCCCACTGTCTCTTGTTTCACTGAATTTCAACCACAAACGAAAAAGATACGATTTTTACAGTGAAATCTAAATTTGCAACACTTAAAAGTGTTATAATCTATTTAATTCACATCAGGTCGTTACCTGTCGAAGTGGTTCGAAATTAGGTCAGGGAAATTCGCGAAATCCGTGCAGCGTGAGGCCGATCAGGTGGTGCAGCGTCGTCGAGGGTCGAGAGGCGCGTCAGCGGGCCCCCCCATGGTCGAGCTCGAACTGGTGGTTGCGGAGGAATCAGGCGATGAACGGGCGAACTTTGTGGGCCCGGTTCTCGACGTACACGAAGCAAGGAGGGGCGAAGGTGGTATGGATTTGAAGACGGGAGGGAGGAGAACAAAAAACCCAACTGGAGGCGGGGCTGAAGATCGACGTGGCGGCGGCAAAAAGCTCGGGAAGTTTCGAGCCACTTCCGTCGTTTATCGGGGGTGGGGGGTTTCTGAGATTTTTTTTTTTATAAATTCTGATTGGCCGGGAACTTTTAAAAGGGGGTTTTCTACCACGACCTCCAATCCAAACCTAACGACTGTCGTCCCTAGCATTTTACCCCATTCTGAACACAATGGGATATGTTTCGTAGGCTCATTTGACTGTTTCAGTTAGTTTTCATTCAAATTAAAATATAAAACATTCAATATTTAATTTGAACGTACAATTCAATTTGTCGGGGCCACATACTAACTCGAAAAATTCCAGAAAAATAAATCTAGCTATGTTTTGACGATACGGTCCCAACAAAACTAGTTTCGTCGAATTCTGAGACCGTTTGTAAATTGGCCCTTTTCTGGTCGATCCAATTTAACTGTAATTGACCAAAATACATTTTCCTTTGCCACGCTCACATACTAGCTTCAAAAATTATGAAATTTGAAACCTAGCAATAGTTTAACATCCCGGATCCAACAAAAGTGGTTTCGTCCAATTCCGAGGTCGTTTGCAAAATAGCCAATTTCACGGGCTATATAAATTCCATAGCGACCTTTTTGAAAATTCATTTGGCCATAACTTTTGCTTCCTACTATGAAACTTCAAATTTTCAGATTCGTTAGAAAGATATTCACTAACAGATTTAAATATTTTTGATTTCACTCAAATCCGTTTTGTTTTGCACCCGGTACAGTTAGTCAAAGTTTGAATTCAATTTTTGAAACTACCGCGCCATTTCAGGCCTTGTTTATAATTAGAATTAATTATATTCATTTTCAAATGTCGATTCAAACTTATTTTTCATCATTATTATTTAAAATATTTATTTTAAATATTTAAAATCCACTAAAATAGCCAATTCAAAAATTTTAAATTGGTTCAGATTTTCCGGGTCGTTACAATCTCCCCCACTTAAAACTTTTCGTCCTCGAAAAGGAACAAAGTCGAAAGTGGTTTGATTAATCAACACTACGTTCAATCTGGCTTCCATTCTCCAACTTTCAGTTTCTGAGAATTTTCAAATTCTTCAAAAATTTGGCTAACACCCAAAATTTTCGAAAAATTTCGCCATAACCTCCTTTGTACGGGGAGGGGTTTGGAAATTTATTGGGCCGTATTAGGTACCCAATAAATCCTATAAAGCATACACATATTTATAGTGATATATTCTGGTGTTTACAGGGGAGCGTGTATAAATAATAACTCCATAGAATAAATTCTCGTCACCCTGTCAAAGCCTGAAAAAGTGTGTATTTTAATTGCTCCAGAGAATAAATTCTCGTCACCTCGTCCCGTGTGGGAAATAAATAATCCATGTGCCGTATCTAATGACTAGAGAGACGTGATTATTGTCAACTCCAGACCCGTGTGGGGTTTTTATTAATCTGGCAATTTTATCGTTACAATTTTATATGGTCATATCAGTCATCAGTTCAACCTGTAAAATAAAGTCATCGCCATACAAGCCTCTCGCTCGTATGGTAAATCTTCCACCTCGTCACACAAGCTCCAAATGCTTATGTGGTATATGATGAAGTATGCCTATTTTCAAGAAGTATGCCATGCAGTGTAGTTCAAAATTAATTGTTACTATTCTATGGCGACGTTTATTATTACACACAGAACAACCAGCACTCCGCATCCAATGGCATTCACAGGAGTTGATATAATAATATTTCGCATCCAACTCATTAAGGTTTACCTATTTGTCGGGCATGCAAATAATTTCTTTACTCAACAGCTATCCATTTACCTGTTCAAACATATATAATACACATGTATATATTTCTATCTATTTTCATATCAGTTCAACATGTGATTTAATCGAATAAATTCTACCATTCATTCTCTTATTGATTAAATTAACTATCGTTTTAACACTTTAATTAATCAAATCTACTATCACACAAAAAAAACAACAATCAAATTGTTTTTAATGTTTCAAAATCATACCAATTAATTCATATACTCTTTTAAAATTAATCAGACTATAGAATTAAAAGTGCACATCCATGGAAAGAAAATAACAACAAAGTAGAGAACTACTGGAAATTTCAAAATAGGCTAAATGTACCTTGCACCGGAGTCAATCAGAGATATCTACTCGACACTTAGGATAGGCTTTCTGAATGCTCTCCTCAGTTTCCCAAGTACAATCTCGCGGATCTCCACTCCATTGCACTTTGACTAAGTGAACTTTCTTGTTCCTCAGCTCTTTGGTTTCTTTGCCGATGATCTTTAGCGGCTCTCTTCTCACAGCTAATTCTGGAGTAATTTCAATATCTTGCTGTGCGGCCTCTTCCACAACCAAGTCTGGGTCATGAACATGCTTTCGAAGTTGAGATACGTGAAATACATCATGCACTCCAGGCAACCAATCCGGCAATTGAACCCTATAAGCGAGAGTTCCAATCCGTTCAAGAATAGGAAATGGACCAATGAATTTGGGCGCCAATTTCCCTGTTTTACCGAACCGGATAACTCCTCTCATCGGCGATACTTTCAAATATACATAGTCGCCAACAGCAAATGATATATCTCTTCTTCTCTTATCAGCATAGCTCTTCTGTCGGCTTTGAGCGGCGAGTAATCGCTTCTTAACAAAATCGACTTTTTCGGCACCTCGCGGATCATATCAGGGCCCAATACAAGTCTATTACCAGGTTCGACCCAACAAGCAGGAGATCGGCACGGTCTACCATACAATGCTTCGAAGGGCGACATTGTCCAGCTCGCTTGGTAGCTGTTGTTATATGAGAATTCAGCCAAATGTAAATGGTCTTCCCATGATCCACCGAAATCTAGAATACAAGCCCGCAATAAATCTTCTAGTATACGATTCACCCTCTCAGTCTGACCATCTGTCAGAGGATGATAAGCGGTGCTCAAGTTCAGCTTCGTTCCCAGCTCTACTTGAAATGCCTCCCAGAATTTGCTAGTAAATATTGGATCTCTATCACTCACTATACCAATTGGCACTCCGTGTAGTCTAACAATTTCCTTGAAATATATCTGCGCCAGACTCTGAGCAGTTCTGTTCGATCTGACAGGTATGAAATGGGCGGTCTTCATGAAGCGATCTACGATCACCCAAATACTGTCATTTCCTTTTCTGGTTCTGGGCAAACCATCTATGAAGTCCATGGAAATATGTTCCCACTTCCAACCTGGAACGTCCAGCGGTTGCAACAATCCAGCAAGTTTATGTTGGTTGCTTTTGACTAGTTGGCAAGTAGGGCATCGGCTAACATATAAAGAAATGTCTCTCTTCATCGACCTCCACCAGAAAGTGCGTTTGATGTCATTATACATTTTTCTTACTCCTGGATGGATACTAAGTTTTGACTTGTGGCATTCATCCAGCACTTCCTTTCGGAGCTCCGAAATGTTAGGAACACAGAATCGACCATTTAGCCTTAGAATCCCATCATTATCAACTTGAAAACTCGAGGGATCGCCTTTTTGAATTATCTCTCTGATCTTCAGAATGAAGTGATCATCCTTCTGAAGAGCAGATATCTTATCTATTAATGAAGTCGTGATAATAAAACTGGCGATCATTACATTCTTTCGGCTTAACGCATCGGCCACGACATTGGCTTTCCCTGGAGTGTATAGAATCTCAAAATCGTATGCTACCAGGAACTCTAACCAACGTTGTTGCCTTAGGTTCAAGTCTTTCTGGGTGAACAGATACTTTAACGACTGATGGCCTGTAAACTGTTCGAATTTCTCACCCAGAAGATAGTGTCTCCAGATTTTCAAAGTGAATACGATAGCCAACAACTCAAGATCATGAGTGACGTAGTTCTTCTCGTGCGGCTTCAGCTGACAGCTAGCATAAGCAACAACTTGACCTCTTTGCATTAATACTGCGCCAAGGCCTTCCCTAGAGGCATCTGTCCATACTTTTAAATCCTGATTGCCGTCGATTATCGTTAACACTGGAGCCGTTGTTAACCTTAACTTTAGCTCCTCAAAATCCTCCTCACATTCTGGAGTCCACTTGAATTTTGAGTGCTTCTTTGTAAGCTTTGTTAAGTGACCAGATATCTTCGAAAAGTTTTTAACGAACTTCCGGTAATAACTAGCCAATCCGAGAAAACTGCGGACTTCTGTAGGAGTACTGGGCGGTTTCCAATTTTGAATAGCTGTGATTTTACTTGGATCCACAACAATTCCTTCTTTTGATATGACATGGCCCAGAAATTTTACTTCATCTTGCCAGAATATGCATTTGGATAGTTTGGCTTTTAGAACGTTCCTTCTCAGAATTTCTAGAACCTGTTCCAGATGCTTTTCATGTTCGGCCTTTGATTTAGAGAAGATTAGAATATCATCAATAAAAACCAGAACAAATTTATTCAAGACACGGCGGAACACTCGATTCATCAAATCGACGAAGTAAGCTGGAGCGTTACATAAGCCGAACGGCATTACTAACCACTCATAGAATAAGTCTGGACCTCTGAATGCTGTCATAGGAACACATTCTTCGACAATACGAAGCTGATGGAAGCCTGTAGCTAGGTCCATCCTTGAAAATACTTGTGCTCCATTCAGACGATCCAATAAGTCATCGATTCGCGGCAATGGATATTTATTCTTTATTGTCTGCTTGTTCAAATCACGATAATCCACACATAGCCGTAGAGTACCGTCAGATTTTGGGACAAACACCACTGCTGCTCCCCAATCAGAGAAACTAGGCCTGATCAGACCCTTCCATACGAGTTGTCTCGTTTGATTGTCTAATTCCTCTTTCTCTTTCATGGACATTCTTCGAATAGCGTGAACTACCTGCCTTGCATTCGGAATCAAAGCGATCTTGAAATCTATTTCTCTCTGCGGAGGTAAGCGAACAACTTCTTCAAACACATCCGCACAATTGTTGACGACATGAATATCTTTCACTAGGTCGGGAATATTCTCTGTGACTTCAGGGATATTTTCTATTTGAGCAGGAGAAACACCCAAAGCTGCCCAGAAGTCCTTTCTATTAGAATTCTGACCTTCACAGGGAATGGTTATATAATCACCTGATTTAATCTTCGCCCTAACGACTCTGTCGGCGCATTTAACATCATCTTCATATTTGGTCAACCAGTCTAACCCCAAGATAAGATCAAATTCAGTAAAATTCATGACGATAGAGATGGTAGGGAATTTATAGCAGGAAAAAGAGACAGGTACTGCACAAACCCAACTGAGATCGAGGGAACCCCCAACCGGATTATGGACAGTGATGGGTTCTTTGAGCTTCTTCAAATTCAAATCCGGTTTCTTAACCGCATTCTTTGCAATAAAGCTTCGTGACGCGCCTGTATCAAACAATACTTTAACTAGAATATTTTTGACATTGAGCGTGCCTTCTAAAACATCTGGCCTTTCCTGACTAGGTGAGAGCTCAGAAGTTTCTGCTACTTCATTTACAAGTACTGTTTTAGATTTCTTGAATAGCGGGCAGGCCTTTGAAAGATAACCAGTCTGATGGCATTGACTGCACTTTCTATTCCCTTGAAATCCCTTCTTGGGTTTGAACTTATTCTTTCTTTGTTGGTTCCAAGATTTGCAACTTATCGCCAAATGTCCTTGTCTATTGCAGCTTGAGCACGTGGCAGTCGTTACTGGTTCTTCCCCAGATTTAGCCCTTTTCCTCTTGGCAGTGGGCTTCTGACTCACCTCAGCCATCGTACTGACCTCAGGACGATCAGTTTCAGACTCATCTTTATTACTAGAACTGACCTCCTCTTCGTAACGCAACATACCTTTCTTGTCGAGATCCTCGTACTGGTAAGCCATGTATATCATTTCAGAAAAAGGAAGCCTCACATTCCTCATTACACTATTCTGATATTTCCTTTGCAGGCCATGAATAAATCTCAGATTCTTCCTCTTTGGATCTTGAATCAGATGAGGAGCAAAGTGAGAAAGTTCATTGAATTTCCTATGATATTCTGGAATGGTCATATCTCCTTGTATCAGATAAGAGAATTCATCACATAATCGCTCAGTCGTTTCAGGAGGAGTAAATCTTTCTAGGAAAATCTCTTTGAATCTATCCCATGTGATATCACCTTCTGGGTTATCTTTGATGATTGTTTCCCACCAGATTAAAGCTTCTTCTTTGAGCGCCCAAGATGCTACTATTCTTTTCTGATCATCTCTCAGCTGGATACGTTCAAAAATTCATTCAACAGAACTCATCCAAGCTTGAGTCTGAATTATAGATTCATTGCTCGAGAATTGTGCTCCGCCCAGATTTCGATATCTCTTTAATAGAGCCTCTAGATCTGGTTCTGCATTTCTTCTGTTTCTGACACTCATTTTCTGTACTTCTGCAAATAGCAGATCAAGTGTCAGGTCAACAGAAAAGATATTTCAAAATATAGAGACATATACTTCAAATGTAAATGTGTCTATCGGGGTGTAATTTCATTCTGCTTTACTCATGCTAGGATATTACTGATCCTATCTGTAATGAGTTACCCGTCCTAGAACACTACTGGTTCTATTTCTGACGAGTTCGTTAATATGTTATATTCCAGCACTAAGCTTAACCAAAGCTCTGATACCACGATGTGACGACCCCTAAACCCGTACTGACGGTGTCAAGGGTAATCTTTGGAATATAACACAGAAACAGATAATAGAAGAACAGAAATAAATAAATACACCAGATAATGAACAAATAATCACTGGATAAACAATAATCATCAGAGTTACACAGTATACAGGATCGTACTTAGTACAAATACAGTTCAACTATACATAAATGTCTACAGCGGATACAAACATAATATGTACAATAGGAGCTGAACATCATAAAAAGAGATAAATGATAGAATCCATCTTCAGCTCCAGCTATTCAGAAAGAGCCTGCTAAAACCTGGATACAAGGCTGCCCGTGTAGAAAAAGGGGGCACCCGAGTTTGCAAGTGAAACAAACTATGAGTCAGTCATGGGACTGGTATGAGAAATCTACTTAACACATTATACAATATGGCTAATCACAGGACCACACCACTTTCGCGGAACGGGTTTACTCCATTGGATTGCCAGTGCTTTAAAACAATTAAGTCTTTTAAACATCGCAATGCTTTTTATAAAAATGAAGCTATTATAAGACTCAGTTCCCATCACACAATGCAACGCAAACCGGAGGATAGAGTTTTACCTTATAATGGCCAAAATATGCTTGATACGAATAAAACAAAAGCATTTGATATTATTACTAGTGTTTACATGTTTCAAAAATAATTTCGAATCATAGCTATCAATCATAGACGACATGGGTACCATATATCATGTCGCCACACACATATATATATATATATATGTATATATATATATATACAATCAAAACCGCACCATCACGTATTTGGAAATTGGATTTCCGTCATGAACCAAGGCAAAAGATAGTCCTTATCGACTTCGAGACGCTCTAGCCCGCCCCTCAGGATCAGAGCTCGAGTGACCCTTGGATCGTCAGGGCCGGTCCACACGGAGTGGATTAAAATGCCTGAACAATGCGTTTCCCCGCCCTTTGGGGCGTAAATGAGCCAACGAATGACTCCATCGGTCCCGGATCGACCGATATAACCGAGGCGCCTCGCGACAGCAACAACCACATAAGTCAAACTCGTCAGGACATGTAAAACCACTGACGTCACTTCTAACTAGAAGGAAACGCATGCCCTCCCTGATGTCCTCTCCCGTTTCTGGTTCATACCGGGGTGTGAGGTTCGCGAATTCACGTTATACACAAAGCTACGCCACACAGGCGATGCTTTGATCATCAACCACAAGACTTTGCTTTTCAACAGAAGCCCTGATCACTGCATCTTAGCATGCCACACAGGCAATTTATACCATGCAACTGAGGGCTATCAATCACACAGAATAAATTCCAATGTCAGACACACAGTCCATTTACAAGTCCGTCCTGGGTTTGAACGAAACCGGAGGCACTATATACCTAGCAAACCCTTCGATCTCCACGTACGCCTAGACGATCACCACTCATTATCCATATTTCGGGATGCCTCCCAATCAGGACATCAGTTAACATCCAAACGAGGTGAAAATCTCCGGTCTTCGACCACCGTCTTCATCTTCGATTTCTTATCGTCGATTCAGTTATTCAGAATGGGATAAACCCGGTCTTTCTGACCAACTCGCGTATATAATAAACAAGTGCAACACAAACTGTAACAGCCCGCCCCGCACCAGCCTGCATTTACTCCAAAAGTGCGCTGTACACATACCCGACCAGCACGGGACGGTCGTCAGGAGAAAGGAAAGAAGAGAATGAACTAATCAAGGAACCTGTAGAATGTCTCACAGCGCATGGGATAAAATATAATAATAATAATATACTTGACATAAAACAGGCGAGACAGTGCATAAGCTGATACTAAAACCAACATCAACATCAAAGCAGCGGAAATCCAAATACAGCTTATTACAACTTTTCAAAATCTACTGTCTCTAAACAAAAGAAAGTCAAAGTAGAAGATACACCACCAATGCCCAAGCAGTGATCTTCAACAACACAGGGAGAATACTATGTATATGTATTACGTGGAAGCCTCCTGCTCGTCTCCGGATCATCTACCCGTGCATCACCAGCTAACCTGTCTCTAGTCTGCTCGTGTGAGCACCCAGAGTAATAAGAGGAGACATAAAACTCTGGGTCAGACATAAAGCCTGGTATGAGCGATAAGCATCTAAACAGGATAATAACAGGTATACTAAACCATACCTGAACCTGGACCTGCAACCAAAGAGTTAGTACCACATACCGTACAGTACTCTAAGGTGCCATAGCAAATAGTGTAAGATTACGGGGGTGGGGTGTGCATGTCATAATGATAGCAAACAAATCAACCATAACAACCATCCTCACATCTCTCACTCAGTGCGTAAAGCATACGATATCTACCACTTTGGAACACTAGACAAATTGTGGTAACGACGAATCCCGACTTGTAGAACCCTGCTGTGACCAAGCTAAACACATGGAGTCACGACCAAACATTTCAATGACCCACCACATTGGTCGTAGCCCTTGGTCCCACCAATGCCATAATGGCCCTGAATCCGCCTTCGTACCTCCTACCATAGTGGTCCAAAGCTATAGACATCGATAACCCCTTAACACGCGTCCCGCAGCAAAGCCCAATCATGAAGCGAACTCATTGGTTCCCAACTAGATCCTGAGCTCTAACTTCCCATACTGGACTACCTTTGCATCTCGGGTTTTGGTCATCATCTTCATCCGGATCGGTCTCCATCATTCGGGTCGTGCATGTCCCACAGCATCAGATCGTAGCGCTGCATCAGTTCGGATCGGCTCTCATCATCCCTTACTGGATCGGATCGGAATGACCTACGTGGATCGGGTCGTAGAAACCCCATCGGATCGGATCGGCCATCGCTTCAAGTGCACTGGATCGGGTCGCCCTACGAGCTCCGGGTCGGATCGTGAATACCCATTGGTTCGGGTCGTGCCACCTTGTTGAGGTCGTGATGTGTTCCTTCAGGCGGATCGTGACACCCAGGCTGGAATGGATCGTGAAAGGTAGGGGCGGATCAGGTCACCTCTTCATGAAGCAACACTGGTCGTCTCGCGAAGTCTTGATCGGATCGGATCGGCACCATCGGATAGGGGTCTTCAGTCATCGACGGATCGGGTCGCGCCATCGGATCGGATCGCCCTCACTTCCACCGATCCGGTCCGGTACGGATGATTTCCTGCAGTTCTTCCAGCGAGCAGTTTACGCCATTCGACGGCGTTTTTGACAAATCTAACACTTCTAATCAATCATAAAACACACCATAGAGTCATAGCAACATGTAATAGCAACCACAACAGCAAACAACCATTCAAATGAATCAAAATGGATCAAAAGTGGCCAAAACTCCTTATTTTCCCTTAAGCATGTTTAAGTAAAACTGATCATAGGGTTAACAAAACTTAATCAAATCGAACCAAATTTCAACCAGAGGCATAAAACATTATTTAAGAATTTCTAAACATTTTTCTAGAATTTATTAGTGTATAAATTCGCTAATCTTCACTAATTACCCTTAATTAACTGTAATTAGTGTCAAAATGATGCTATCACTCACCTTGGCCACAAACAAAATTCTCAGAACTGAAACTCCTCTGATTTGGGGCGAATACTGATGTCCAACAGCAGCTCTAACCTTGTTTTGGTGCTTTTTCTTCTTAATTTGATGTTGCTAAGCCTAATCTTCAATTAGAAAGTGATTTGGGGTGTTTTAGATGTAGGAGGCCATTGTTAGAGTGTCAAAGGATGAAAGTGGCGGCTGGAAAATGTCTAAAGAAATGTTTTCTAACCCTAATCAGCCCCTATATACCCCTAAACCCGAAATTCCCCTTTGGGCCTAGCTGTTAATCACCCGGTTAAGCCCAATTAAGCTGTTTTTCACCATCTGAAACTTGTTTCAGCCATATCTCCCAAACGGTGAGTCCGTTTGGCTAATGTGACCACTCTACGGAAAGAGAAACCATCATCCGGAGCCAATGGGAGTGGTTTCAAGTCAAAATTCATTTCCAGTCAAAAGTTATGGCCAAAACAGTACCAACTAGGGGTAAAATGGTCATTTAAAAATCGAGAAAAATCATGGACATGGGAAATGACCCTAATAGTCGTCTCCCAAAGTTACATGACCATACGACTTCGTATGTGACAGAAATAAATATTCTACGATCCTATGATGCGTAGAATGCGGGTCGTTACACTCTTCCCCCCTTAAGAAATTTCGTCCCCGAAATTCCTTAACCTAAAACATACAAAGGATCCCGCATGCCTAACAACCACATACAACAATCAAACATGCAAAACAAGCAACCAAGCCTATCCTAGCATGCGGAAAACTAAATCGAAGTCAAAATCTTACCAGGCAAAGAGTTCTGGGTGTATCTTCCTAATGTTCTCCTCTGTCTCCCAAGTACAATCATTCTCGTCCTCGCCCCACTGAACCTTGACTAGTCTCACCGCCTTCCTTCGAAGTTGCTTCATGTCGTACTCGACAATACGGGCCGGCTTGCGGTTCCCAACCGCCTCGGGTTCTACTTCGAAGTCCTCTAACTGATCAGGTGAAATAGTCATATCTGAGTCGTGAACGAACTTCCTTAGTTGGGAAACATGAAATACGTTGTGAACTCCTGCCATCTTCTCTGGTAAGTCAATTCTATATGCCAAATTCCCGACTAGTTCGAAAACAGGGAATGGGCCAACGAATCTTGGTGCCAACTTGCCTCTCCTGCCAAATCGTATTACGCCTTCAACGGAGAAATCTTGACGAACACCAAGTCGCCAACGGAGAATTTTAAGTCTCTTCTCCTCTTATCGGCATAACTCTTCTGCCTATCTTGAGCAGCCTTCATTTGTTGTTGAATGGTCTTGATTTTATCTGAAGTTTCCCTCACCACATCTGGTCCAAGCATAAACTTCTCGCCAGTCTCTATCCAACATGATGGTGAGTTGCATGGTCTTCCGTACAAAGCTTCAAACGGAGCCATACCGATACTGGATTGGTAGCTATTATTATATGCAAACTCTACTAGATGCAAATGGTCATCCCATGATCCACCAAAATCCAATATACATGCTCTCAAGAGATCTTCCAAAATACGATTCACCCTCTCCGTCTGACCGTCGGTCTGAGGATGATATGCGGTACTGAGATGTAACTCTGACCCTAGAGCTTCTTGTATGCTCTTCCAAAACCCACTAGTGAACAACAAGTCTCGGTCACTCACAATGCTTTTAGGTACTCCATGAAATCTCACTACCCATTTCATATACAATTCTGCTAATTTAGCTGCCGTTCTGGTCGATTTAACTGGTATAAATCTTGCACTTTTAGTCAATCGGTCCACAATCACCCAAATGCTATCATGTCCCGATCTAGTCCTTGGTAAACCATCGATGAAATCCATCGAGACTTGCTCCCATTTCCATTCGGGAATTCCTAATGGCTGTAACAACCCACTAGGCTTCTTTTGCTCGGCTTTAACTAGCTGGCAATTCATGCACTTGGATATAAACTTCCCAACGTCTCTTTTCATCCCTTCCCAGTAGTAAGTCTGCTTCATATCCCGATACATCTTGTTACCACCGGGGTGTATAGTCAGTTTTGAGTGATGACATTCTCTAAGCACTTCATCTCTCAATCCATTGACATTGGGTATGACTAGTCTTCCATCCTTTCTAAGCCATCCATCTCGATCAAGCCCATACTTGTTCATCTCCTCATCGATACCCATCTCTAACTTGGAGATGATTTCTAATAGGTTAGGATCGTCCCTCTAACTAGAGCCGATCCACTCAATCAAAGTGGGTCTGATCGTCAAATTTGCTAACATTTCTGGATCCAATTCGCACTTTGGTCTGAAATCAAACCCCACGACATACTCCAGTTGCTTCCATTCTAGAAACATAGCCCCTAGGCTGGCATGTCTTCTACTCAATGCATCAGCCACCGCATTGCCCTTGCCCGGTGTATATGCAATGTCAAAATCATAGGAAGCTAAGAACTCTAACCACCTTTGTTGCCGGAGATTTAAATCCTTCTGGGAGAAGAGATACTTCAACGACTTATGGTCTGTAAACAGCTCAAATCTTTCTCCCAAGAGATAGTGTCTCCACATCTTTAACGCGAACACGATTGCCGCCAATTCTAAATCATGGGTAGGGTATCTTCTCTCGTGCGGTTTCAATTGCCGACTTGCATAAGCAACAACCCTACCTCCTTGCATCAATACAGCACCCAGTCCGGTACCACAAGCATCCGTGTATACCGTCATCTCTTCATTCCCTTTAGGAATGACTAATACTGGCGCGCTTGTCAACTTGTCCTTTAGACTCTTGAATGCATTCTCGCACCTTCCATCCCAGACAAAAGCTTGATTCTTCTTGGTCAACTGGATCAATGGTGCTGCTATCTTGGAGAAACCTTGGATAAACTTATGATAATATCCCGCTAACCCCAAGAAACTTCTTACATCTGTTGCATTCTTGGGCGTAGGCCAATCCTGTACCGTAGCCACCTTTGCCGGGTCCATGGCAATACCATTCTCTGATACAACATGGCCCAAGAACCTCACTTCCCTCTTCCAGAAGTGACACTTTGAAAACTTTGCTTTCAATTGGTGTTTTCTCAACACCTCCATCACTATTCTTAAATGTCCCTTGTGTTCTTCCTCTGTCCTTGAGTAGACCAAAATATCATCAACGAACACAAGGACAAACTTATTCAACTGATCTCTGAATACCCTATTCATAAGATCCACAAAATATGCTGGGGCATTGGTCAACCCGAATGGCATGACCAACCACTCATAAAACCAGGACGGCGTCCGAAATGCCGTTTTAGCTATACTCTCAGCTTCCACTCTAAGCTGATGAAAACCTGTCGCGAGATCCAACTGAGAAAATACTCTCGCGCCACTCAACTGATCAAACAAATCATCTATCCGCGGTAGAGGATACTTGTTCTTCCTCGTCACTTTATTCAACTCGCGGTAGTCTACACACAAACGAAGGGAACCATCCGCCTTGGTAGCAAACACAACTGGTGCTCCCCATTCAGAAACACTCCTTCTGATAAATCCCTTCTTCAAAAGATCGCTGACTTGCACCTCGAGCTCTCGCTGCTCCCTTGGTGCCATACGACGAAGTGGCATCACTATAGGTCTGGCGTCTTTTACCAAATCAATACGGAACTCAATCTCTCGGTGTGGTGGAAGTCCGGTCACTTCTTCGAAAACATCCGGATACTAGCCAACCACGGGCAAACCTGACAACTCACTATGCGGAATGTCAAGGGAGTTTAGAAAACTAGCCAATACCCCCTTACTGGGTAGACCACCAAACACTATCCTCCGCCCATCATCCGCTCTAGCTGTCACCAAAAAGCCCTCACAGTCTACCACCACCCCGTACCTTTGGAGCCAATCTACTCCCAAAATAATGCCAAACCCAGTAAAGCCCAAAACAAAGCAATCACAAACAAACATGCATCCATGACTCGATAAGACCACATTACGACAAATCATGCTAAGGCTAGTTGAACCACCAATCGGGTTCGTCACTACTAAAGGTCTATCGACAATCTCGGGCTCCAATCCCAACCTATCTACCAAGTCACTAGATATGAAAGAACTGGAAGCTCCGGTATCAAACAAAACTCTAACAGGAACATCGTAAACAGAAAGCATACCTTGAATGACGACATTCTTTCCCTTCTCCGCCGCAGTTGGGGCATTCGACGAAGAAGGAATAGCATTAAGGGCGTATGCTTTCACCATTTGCTTTTCTTTGGGGGGTTGCGGACACTTGTCCTTATGATGTCCCATTTGGCCACAGTTGAAGCACTTCCTATCCGCTGGCTTGGCCCGACAATTACTAGCATAATGGCCCTTCTTACCACACCTGAAGCACTCAACATCTTGCTTATTCTTTTTCTTCTGGCCATCCTTAGTCTGATTCTGCTTTCTCTTATTCTGGGAACCACCCTTGCCTTCACCACTTGCTTGTGGCTTTGGCTCACCTGCGGACGCAACCTCAGTCTTCGGCTTAGGGTAGAGACTTTCTGACCTCAATGCTTTCCCTACAATCGACTCAAACGACTCATCGATGTGGTTAATAAGCCTTTCACCCAAGTACTGATCCAAACCAGTTATGAATTTCTCATTCTTCTTCTCGGCAGTATCAATAAGAGATAACCCATACTTCGACAAAGTGTCAAATTCAGCGATATACTCCGAGACAGCTCTGTCATTCTGCTTGAGCTCTAAGAATTTCTTAAACAGCACTGACTTCTGAGCAGCCGGAATGAACTTCTCGCTAAAGCGAGCCTTAAACTGTTCCCAAGTAATTTGATCTTCGGGAGTAGCTGCCTTTATAGCATTCCACCAATTCATTGCCCGCCCTTGCAGCTGACGGGACGCTAGCTTTCTTTTCATCGCATCCTCGATACCCAAATTCTCGAAGATACGTTCGCAACTATTCAACCAATCTTGAACATCCATGGCCGACTCCGTTCCGTGAAACGGCTTCCCACCAAGGCTAGTATAATCCTTATTTATCTTGGCGAAGTCGACCCTCGGCGCCTGCACTATTGGACCACCACCATTTCCATCATTGGGAGCTGCCCTCTGTACATCTCTAAGCATCTCTCTCATGAGGTCAGTAAACATCGTCCTCATGTCAGCAGCATTCCCATTATTGGCTCCCCTACCAGTACCTCTAGTATATCGGCTCATCGTCAATCTGAAAAAGGAAACGATTAATGATCCCATAGTGGTGCTAGTGCAGCACGACTTCATTCTTATACTACTAATAGTATATATATGTAGTTTTTGAAAACCAAAATAATCACAAATACGCTCTCTCGTATACGTATACTATCTCTCCCTGACAACTTCCCTAGGTTAACTACGCAACCTAGAGCTCTGATACCAAGTGTAACGGCCCGCCCCGCACCAGCCTGCATTTACTCCAAAAGTGCGCAGTACACATACCCGACCAGCACGGGACGGTCGTCAGGAGAAAGGAAAGAAGAGAATGAACTAATCAAGGAACCTGTAGAATGTCTCACAGCGCATGGGATAAAATATAATAATAATAATAATATACTTGACATAAAACAGGCGAGACAGTGCATAAGCTGATACTAAAACCAACATCAACATCAAAGCAGCGGAAATCCAAATACAGCTTATTACAACTTTTCAAAATCTACTGTCTCTAAACAAAAGAAAGTCAAAGTAGAAGATACACCACCAATGCCCAAGCAGTGATCTTCAACAACACAGGGAGAATACTATGTATATGTATTACGTGGAAGCCTCCTGCTCGTCTCCGGATCATCTACCCGTGCATCACCAGCTAACCTGTCTCTAGTCTGCTCGTGTGACCACCCAGAGTAATAAGAGGAGACATAAAACTCTGGGTCAGACATAAAGCCTGGTATGAGCGATAAGCATCTAAACAGAATAATAACAGGTATACTAAACCATACCTGAACCTGGACCTGCAACCAAAGAGTTAGTACCACATACCGTACAGTACTCTAAGGTGCCATAGCAAATAGTGTAAGATTACGGGGGTGGGGTGTGCATGTCATAATGATAGCAAACAAATCAACCATAAAAACCATCCTCACATCTCTCACTCAGTGTGTAAAGCATACGATATCTACCACTTTGGAACACTAGACAAATTGTGGTAACGACGAATCCCGACTTGTAGAACCCTGCTGTGACCAAGCTAAACACATGGAGTCACGACCAAACATTTCAATGACCCACCACATTGGTCGTAGCCCTTGGTCCCACCAATGCCATAATGGCCCTGAATCCGCCTTCGTACCTCCTACCATAGTGGTCCAAAGCTATAGACATCGATAACCCCTTAACACGCGTCCCGCAGCAAAACCCATTCATGAAGCGAACTCATTGGTTCCCAACTAGATCCTGAGCTCTAACTTCCCATACTGGACTACCTTTGCATCTCGGGTTTTGGTCATCATCTTCATCCGGATCGGTCTCCATCATTCGGGTCGTGCATGTCCCACAACATCAGATCGTAGCACTGCATCAGTTCAGATCGGCTCTCATCATCCCTTACTGGATCGGATCGGAATGACCTACGTGGATCGGGTCGTAGAAACCCCATCGGATCGGATCGGCCATCGCTTCAAGTGCACTGGATCGGGTCGCCCTACGAGCTCCGGGTCGGATCGTGAATACCCATTGGTTCGGGTCGTGCCACCTTGCTGAGGTCGTGATGTGTTCCTTCAAGCGGATCGTGACACCCAGGCTGGAATGGATCGTGAAAGGTAGGGGCGGATCGGGTCACCTCTTCATGAAGCAACACTGGTCGTCTCGCGAAGTCTTGATCGGATCGGATCGGCACCATCGGATCGGGGTCTTCAGTCATCGACGGATCGGGTCGCGCCATCGGATCGGATCGCCCTCACTTCCACCGATCCGGTCCGGTTCGGATGATTTCCTGCAGTTCTTCCAGCGAGCAGTTTACGCCATTCGACGGCGTTTTTGACAAATCTAACACTTCTAATCAATCATAAAACACACCATAGAGTCATAGCAACATGTAATAGCAACCACAACAGCAAACAACCATTCAAATGAATCAAAATGAATCAAAAGTGCCAAAAACTCCTTATTTTCCCTTAAGCATGTTTAAGTAAAACTGATCATAGGGTTAACAAAACTTAATCAAATCGAACCAAATTTCAACCAGAGGCATAAAACATTATTTAAGAATTTCTAAACATTTTTCCAGAATTTATTAGTGTATAAATTCGCTAATCTTCACTAATTACCCTTAATTAACTGTAATTAGTGTCAAAATGATGCTATCACTCACCTTGGCCACAAACAAAATTCTCAGAACTGAAACTCCTCTGATTTGGGGCGAATACTGATGTCCAACAGCAGCTCTAACCTTGTTTTGGTGCTTTTTCTTCTTAATTTGATGTTGCTAAGCCTAATCTTCAATTAGAAAGTGATTTGGGGTGTTTTAGATGTAGGAGGCCATTGTTAGAGTGTCAAAGGATGAAAGTGGCGGCTGGAAAATGTCTAAAGAAATGTTTTCTAACCCTAATCAGCCCCTATATACCCCTAAACCCGAAATTCCCCTTTGGGCCTAGCTGTTAATCACCCGGTTAAGCCCAATTAAGCTGTTTTTCACCATCTGAAACTTGTTTCAGCCATATCTCCCAAACGGTGAGTCCGTTTGGCTAATGTGACCACTCTACGGAAGGAGATACCATCATCCGGAGCCAATGGGAGTGGTTTCAAGTCAAAATTCATTTCCAGTCAAAAGTTATGGCCAAAACAGTACCAACTAGGGGTAAAATGGTCATTTAAAAATCGGGAAAAATCATGGACATGGGAAATGACCCTAATAGTCGTCTCCCAAAGTTACATGACCATACGACTTCGTATGTGACAGAAATAAATATTCTACGATCCTATGATGCGTATAATGCGGGTCGTTACACAAACACACATACGCATCATTTCAATTCATTAGTTGCTAACCGTAAATCAGTAAGAGAACGATTTATTGCTATTTTTATTTATTTTAAAATAGCCAATTTATTCAAAGCGACGCTTCGGGCCATAACGCGGCCGTGGCACTGTTTTTCTTCAGATTTGATTTACACATATATGAAAATCTAACCGTTGGATCTTCACAAAATTTACATCATTAGAAAGATCTTTTCAAAATGAATCCAACGGTTCCAGTTTCGGGAAAATCCGATGGTCGGATCTCCCGGTATAATCGTTTGAAGTTTCGATTTCAAAATACGAACTACAGCGTCGTTATTCGATTTAATATAATTATATATATATATAATCCATTCCGGCGCTGTTTTTCTTCAGATTTGAATTAAACATTTCAGACAATCCAACCGTTGGATTTTTACAAAGTTGGTGCCGTTAGAAAGATATTTCCAAAGCGAACCAAACGGTTGTAATTTCGGGAAAATCCGATGGTCGGATCTCCCGCACTAATCGTTTGAAATCACAGTTTCAAAATAC
Organism: Allium sativum; assembly: GCA_030737875.1. NCBI lineage: Eukaryota > Viridiplantae > Streptophyta > Magnoliopsida > Asparagales > Amaryllidaceae > Allium > Allium sativum. The sequence goes on along the minus strand of CM060922.1, from coordinate 745,408,539 downwards.
GAACTGCAGTTTCGTTATTCGATATATTTCAATTCTATTTATATATATATATATATCGATTCTTCGATTTCAAAACTATATGATTTTCATACATTTGATAAAAATGATATTTTTATCTAACTGCCTTCTATTTCAACACTTCACTATTTTTAACAATTCATGTATACAGTAGAAAGGTGATTTTTATTGTAAAACAATTCATTTCAAAACGCGATTATTTTATATAGTTCATATAGGTAATAAAAATATGATTTTTATTATAAAACAATTTATTTAAAAACAAGAGTATTTTATATAGTTCATATTGATGATAAAAATAGGATTTTTATTATAAAACAATTTCTTTCAAAATATGAATACCACTCAACACATGAATTTTAATTCAACGAATGAATTTCGATTCAACACATAACGGTTTTCTATATTTTATATATATAGATAAAAAGGTGATTTTTATATTTAAAACACGAATACCATTCAACACATGAATTTCTATTCAACGAATGAATTTCAATTCAACACATGAAGGTTTTCTATAGTTTATATATATAGATAAAAAGGTGATTTTTATATTTAAAACACGAATACCATTCAACACATGAATTTCTATTCAACGAATGAATTTCAATTCAACACATGAAGGTTTTCTATAGTTTATATATATAGATAAAAAGGTGATTTTTATATTTGAAACACGAATACCATTCAACACATGAATTTCTATTCAAAGAATGAATTTCAATTCAACACATGAATGTTTTCTATAGTTTATATATATAGATAAAAAGGTGATTTTTATATTTAAAACACGAATACCATTCAATACATGAATTTCTATTCAACGAATGAATTTCAATTCAACACATGAATGTTTTCTATAGTTTATATATATAGATAAAAAGGTGATTTTTATATTTAAAACACGAATACCATTCAACACATGAATTTCTATTCAACGAATGAATTTCAATTCAACACATGAATATTATTCAAAATTTCAACAGCATAACGGCATGGTAGTTAAAACCGGGTCCGTCCCTAGTACGGCTCCTCGCTCTACCTTAAAGCCTCGCAGCTTTTGACAATGGGGAATCACGCATCTAGTTCACACGCAGGCGGCACGTATATTTTTCTCATTTCCACAAACTAATCCTATGTGGTTTCAACCAAATATTTCTCAACTACAAACGGGTATTTTTCAACCATAATAAATCAATTTCAACCACAAACAATTCAATCAACCATTCGTAATCAACCAATTTTCACACCAATCACAACCAATAAATATCGTCCATGGTTTGTGGACGAGGGGCGTATATATATATATATATATATATATATATATATATTTATATAAGTATTTCACTTCTATTTCAACGCATATATAATTTTTACAACGCATATATAACTTATATATCGAACGTACAACTTATACAACGCTTATACAAGAGGTGTACAACGCTTATATAACCCATACATCGACTATATAATTTATACATCGTCATTTTCCATATCGTTTATAAATTAGAAATATCACATTGGGTTCCACTCCACCAAAAATAGCAGAAGTCTCAGAAAAATATGCGGTCTCTTCTAGAATGTAGAAGACGTCCACACGAGCCCACTGTCTCTTGTTTCACTGAATTTCAACCACAAACGAAAAAGATACGATTTTTACAGTGAAATCTAAATTTGCAACACTTAAAAGTGTTATAATCTATTTAATTCACATCAGGTCGTTACCTGTCGAAGTGGTTCGAAATTAGGTCAGGGAAATTCGCGAAATCCGTGCAGCGTGAGGCCGATCAGGTGGTGCAGCGTTGTCGAGGGTCGAGAGGCGCGTCAGCGGGCCCCCCATGGTCGAGCTCGAACTGGTGGTTGCGGAGGAATCAGGCGATGAACGGGCGAACTTCGTGGGCCTGGTTCTCGACGTACATGAAGCGAGGAGGGGCGAAGGTGGTATGGATTTGAAGAGGGGAGGGAGGCGAACAAAAAACCCAACTGGAGGCAGGGTTGCAGATCGACGTGGCGGCGGAAAAAAGCTCGGGAAGTTTCGAGCCACTTCTGTCGTTTATCGGGGGGGGGGGGGTTTCTGAGAATTTTTTTTTATTTTATAAATTCTAATTGGCCGGGAGCTTTTAAAAGGGGGTTTTCTACCACGACCTCCAATCCAAACCTAACGACTGTCGTCCCCAGCGTTTTACCCCCATTCTGAACACAATGGGATATGTTTCGTAGGCCCATTCGACTGTTTCAGTCAGTTTTCATTTAAATTAAAATATAAAACATTCAATATTTAATTTGAACGTACATTTCAATTTGTCGGGGCCACATACTAACTCGAAAAATTCCCGACAAATAAATCTTGCTATGTTTTGACGATACGGTCCTAACAAAACTTGTTTCGTCGAATTCTGAGATCATTTGTAAAATGGTCCTTTTCTGGTCGATCCAATTTAACTGTAATTGACCAAAATACATTTTCCTTCGCCACGCTCACATACTAGCTTCAAAAATTATGAAATTTGAAACCTAGCAATAGTTTAACATCTCGGATCCAACCAAAGTGGTTTCGTCGAATTCCGAGGTCGTTTGCAAAATGGCCAATTTCACGGGCTATATAAATTCCATAGCGACCTTTTTAAAAATTCATTTGGCCATAACTTTTGCTTCCTACTATGAAACTTCGATTTTTCAGATTCGTTAGAAAGATATTCACTAATAGATTTAAATATTTTTGATTTCACTCAAATCCGTTTTGTTTTTCACCCGGTACAGTCAGTCAAATTTTGAATTCAATTTTTGAAACTACCGCGCCATTTCAGGCCTTGTTTATAATTAGAATTAATTATATTCATTTTCAAATGTCGATTCAAACTTATTTTTCATCGTTATTATTTAAAATGTTTATTTTAAATATTTAAAACCCACTAAAATAGCCAATTCAAAAATTTTAAATTGGTTCAGATTTTCCGGGTCGTTACAAAGGGTCTGTCGTGGATGGATTGTGGTCTACTTGCTAAATTCCGAAATTATACATAATATGCATGGAATTTGAAGTATGCCTATATATTCAATTGATTTGTGTCTTGTAATATATACTAAGTTTTGAAGTATGCCTATATATTTTAGTTATGAATTCAAATGCATTGAACATTGATGTTGGGGTCTGTAGTCTGAATTGTTAATGCCTGCCGACATTGTGAATTGAAGTTGAACTTTGTAGTTTTTGGTTTGGATATGTTGTATTTGTGCTAATTGAGTATGAGTTAATCATTTGAACTTTGTAGCCATAAAGATTTGAATTTGTATTGGTGGACATAATCAACCTACTTATATTTTATTCAAATTGGAGCTTTATGCTTCAGGTAGAGGTAACTGATTAAAATGCAATTTTTCCAATTGAATTTAACCACACTCTAAAGTCGTGGGTAAATCATATTAAAAAAATTATGATGAAAAATTGCACGGTCTAGAGCCATCGCAAAGTGATGTTTTGCCATGGCAAAACATTCTGCCACGGTTACAGACCGTGGCAAGAATAAATTTTGCCACGGTTATGGGTCGTGCCAGAGCCGTGGATTTTTTTTACCACGCCCCTTTTTGGCACGGCCTTAGGCCATGGAAAAACACATTAGCCACGACCCAAAGCCGTGGAAAAATTGATTTTCTGGTGTAGTGTTAAGTAAACTTGTTAAAAAAAATGGTAAGGATAAAGTAAATCTTAATTAACGCCAAAATGGGGAATGATAACAACCTATTATGAATGAACTTGAATAATAAAAGGAAAGATAATAGGTAGGCTTGTCCTAGGGACAAGTCGGAATTATAACTTAAGAAATAAGGTAAGTTATAATGAACGATAGAGGAAGATGAAATAAATTATGTAATAAAGTTATACTTAATCAAAGATTAAGTAATTAGCGAGAATAAGAATAAATCCATAAATGAGGATAACATAAGTTACATGAAGGAAAAGAGAAACTTATTAGTAAACCTTAGTTAAGAGAACTAAGTTAATAAGTAAATTATGATAAATTGTAATGACGGTGTACGACGAGATTATGATTAAATGAGAAAGAAGAAGGCAAACTTATGGAGATAAGTAAGTTGTATTTAATCATAAATGTTAGAAAACATGTAAATTAAGATGTACTTAATTGTAAATTAAGTAGAACATGTTATGGCAACCATGAGATGGGACAAAGAGTAGTGTAAAGAGAATGAATTATGAATATTGAATTACAATATAGAGAATAACATGTTGTAGGCTTATTAATGAACTTAAATGAATTAAGTTATGAATGAGGTTAATAAGCAAGAGAAACTTGGTAACTTGAAGAAGAAGTCAAGGGAAAATGGAAAAAACCAAGTTAATGGGAAATCTGTCGAGGTGGAGCAAGCGCGTAAATGCTGATTAGACATAGGATCTAATGACACAGTAAATTGAGGCGCTTGGGATAGTCCGTATGTTAGAGGATGAATAACCAAATGGGGTAGATCATCGTGGTGTCGTAAGACACGAGGGACGCGCACGTTAATCTGATTATTCTGGCGGCTCCGACGGACTGGAAGCGGAAGCACGCGGCTTCCTGAGACATTAAAGGTGCTCCTAGTAGTCCTCTGTGGTGGTGTAGTTTCAAACTGTTCTCACAGAGGTTGGGTCTGCGCGTAACTATCAGGTGGCTGGGCCTTGACTGCACAAGTAGAGGGCAGTCAGAATGCTGTGACGTGGTGACATTAAGGGTAGCTCGGCGGCTGCCTCACTTCGAAGGCGGAAGGTCAGGACCAACAAAGATAGTATAGGTCGTCGAGAACCTGTCATCGGCAGCCAGCGAGATGTGGAAAGACTAGAGCTAAACCCAAGAGGCCATCGACCTTTCACTATCGAGGCGGTGGTTGAGGGTAGACGCCACATGGATGTTTAGATTTTTTTTCTAAGGGTCTTATCGCTTAGCTCTTGTAGTCTTTACTAGTTAAGGGAGGGGCCGAGGTGGGGCTGTAGCCACCGTAGAAAAACATACCCTAGGGATATTTGTGTGAGAGGCTCTTAAAGGCGGGCCTGCACAAATATAAGGAAAGCTCTCGACCGAGTTCCGTTTGTAGCCCTGCCACGGAACTCGGGCACGCACACATGATAGGTGTGCGGGTTAGGCATCGAATGCGTTTGGCGATACGTACGTGGGAAAGTCTAGGTACACACATGTCTTCTCTGGGTGGTGTATCGTAGACTAGAGGGCATTATTCGATGATGGTAGTAATTATGCCCACGTAATGTAGTTATAGTGGTTCCATGCAGACGTAGCGTCGTTATATACAGAGATCCATACGTCACTCAGACGTAGGATGAGGGACTGTGTATATTCCTGCGATGATACGGTGAGGACCGTGCGAGTGGGGTACCATGGGGTGTACCTTAATTTGGGGATAGCTACATATACATTATATTAGGTTGATCTACTAGGGAGTAGATGGGTACAACGAGTGTGTGTAAGCATGGAGTGCTGTTTACACCAATAATCTAATAAATAAGAAAATGTAACTGAACGGTATATGTAGAATTATCCAAAATGTGTACTTTAAATTCATTCACACAGAACTTATGTTCTGACCCCCTCCTCATAACACAGTTGCAGGTTAGGCTTGAGACAGAGATGTTATAGCTTTGGATACTGGCTAGGCAGTATTATTATTAAGGTAAAGCTATGTTTTGATTATATTATATTTTTTTCCTTCCGCTGTGAGATGTTTTCCGAACTCTGACATGTTTTATGTCTCTGTCTTTTTTTGCAGGATACCAGAGCAAACCAACACGGGTTTCGACGGATTGGGTTTTTGAAAAAAAAATCGGTATGTCGAGATCCGTGTTGTTACATCTGGTATCAGAGCTTCGGTTTAGGGATCTTAGGGAGATAATGAGTTATCCTATTTGTATTTTCAAATATATATATATATAAACCTAGATCCATAAGGAACCCACTAAATAGAAGGAGTAAAATATGGAAAGAGTTGGGATACTGGTTTGTGCACTAAAGGAATGAACCTAGAAATTTTGAGACCCTTAGGTGGTTTAGTTAGAAGTGTACAATATGATTTGGTATTGAAAAAAGAAATTATCCCATATGATAGAAACTAAAATGTTAATATTCCATGTTAGTGGGTTTAGAAGTGAAACCTTATAAATTAGAAAAGGTTAGAAAGTGGAAAATGGATTAGGAATATATATAGCTGAGAGAATCAAAAGTGTTTAGGAAAGCCTAGTTGAGTTGAAAAGTCCCACTTTGAGTCAAACCCAATGATTAACTTTAAGGACTTGAATTTTAAAAAAAAGTTTTAGCTAAAGAGTTTGTGTTGTTTTTAAAGTTTTAATCTTAAAAGTAATTTTGAGGAAAATTTTGCAACGAACCTATTTAGTGCATGTTGGGTTTTAAAATAAAGTGGGGTATATTTTGTAAAACAATGATTACTTGTTTTAAAAAGGATTCTCTCGTGAAAAAGTGTACAACTCACTAGTTTTCATATTATAATATATGAAAGGATTAAGAAGTAAAGCATACAAAGTTTTGCAATTTGTAAAAGAAATTTTGAAATTTCTATTCAGTTTTGAAAAGAAATTTTGTTGGGTGGACAAAATAAGTTGTAGAGAGTAAGAATGCAGTAGATGTTTGCACCTTGTAGATAGCAGCCAAATTAACATTATAAGTAGAAACAATATAAACCCAATAGTTGTTCTTGTCTACTCCATTTTTGTGATTTGAAAAAAAAATGTTTTGCATTTTTATGTTGCAACATGTTTTATGGTTTGGCAAAAGTAAGTTTTGGAAAAGAAAATAAAGTTTTAGTACTTTTAATTTTTGGAAGAAAAATGTTATGAAAAAAATGAGGCCAAACCATGTTTTAAAAAAGAATGGATAGGTAAGGAATAATGCCTACAAAGAATTGAGATAAGAAATTAAATAATTGGAACAAACTGGAGATTGGTTGAGTTGAGTGATTCTCTGAGTATCAATCTGATGTTGATTTCGGTCTTCGAGGTTGATACTTAGGGAGTTATTCTCTTACCAATTTACGGTCAGAGATAAGCTAATGTTGAACTAATAAAAATTCCCGTAGAATGCATAAGCATTGTAAAGCCTAGGATTGTTGCTTGAGAGAAAAAATATAGGCTAGTAATACACAGCAAGGACTAGTAGTAACTACTAGATAAGAAAGGCAAGTGAGCGTTGAGGGTTTGTGGTTGGACTTTTCTTTAGTGAAATAGTCTTATGATTCTTGGCCCTTAGTAGCACCTGTGTAGAATGATGGAAAGGCTTATTTGAAAATACACTTAAATCATGGGATTAAGTAAAATAAGCTAAAAAAGAAAAATAGCCTAACTAAAAAGAAAACAATAAACTCAGAAAAGCAACGAATGTAACGGGAAAAGAAATCTTAAGAAAAGACGAATAAGAATGAATTTTTTTTTCAAGATAAGTTGAAAAAGAAAAAGAAGTTTTCTTATGTGGGTTGTGCTTGGATAGGAAAGTAGGGGATCTTTATAGAATAGTTACATAAAATCCAAGTACAATTAAAAAGGTACATAAAAGAAAAACGGAAGCTGTGAATTTTTCCGTTTTATACCTTTTTGGTAACATAAGAAACTGAATTTAGAAAATTAGATTTTTCTAAATTTCGAATTTAATGATGGTTGGTAGAGTTTTGGATGCAACAATTGGATGAACTATGCTCTTATTCTGTAAGAGTGTGGGAAAATTTGCATTCATATATAACTGCAAGTATATTTAGGATGTGAGCATCATGTTTTGAAAGAGCTTTTGAAAAGTTTGCATACATATAGGTGGTACCAAATTAGGCATACATGCATTACTATGATGTATTTCACTTTGCACATGTGCACAATGCTTGCAAAAATTGAATGCACACATGACGGATGTATATTATACGAGGGATTAGCTATTTAATCCCTATCAAATTTTGGGGATGAAATTTCATAAGGGTGGGAGAATGTAATACCCCGCATTTTTAACGCAATTAAAAATGTAGAAGTATATATATATATTATATACATAGATATATTTAAGAGAAAAATTACATAATGACAATAAAATTGCATGTAATAAGTTCATGCAGTGAAATGAAGGAAAAAGATTAATAAAAGAAATTACATGCAATATATGAAATGAGAAGAAATGCAATGTAATGCAATTAAAATTGCATGCGAACATTTAAAAGGAAATAAAAAGGATAATATCTAGCATTGTCATAAGTCTTGTTAACAAAAGACTTAGTAGCTCAGTTGGTTAGAACATGTGACTTGTATACAAGAGGTTGAGAGTTCGATTCCTACCCGCGCCATATTCCCGTTTTAAGGGAATGGCTAAAAAGTGGCTTAGTGTGAAAGCGGTTAAAAAGTGGCTTAGTAGGAAAAGGGTTAAAAGGGGGGTTTAATTGATAGAATGTTTCAAAAGAGGAAAAATATATATTAATTGGTTTGAAATTTGAAACTGTTCGCATATAAAAGATTAGCATATGCGCAAGAGTTGAATAAATATGAACATAATTCAGAATAAGGGTTGCGCGCGAACAAAAGAGGATTTTTGAAATTTGATTATTGATAAATCAAATTTCAAATATATATATATATATATATATGTCTGTGTGTGTGTGTGTGACGTGTCGACACCCCCCTGCTGCTGTGCATCATGCTGCACACATGGCGCGTTTTTATTGGTTAATGATTGTTTTTTACCGCAACATGGCTATTTTCTATTGGTCGGATGACGTGGTTAGCTTGGATGAAGTTTTAAATAAATCTAAAGGGCTAAATACATTTACTATACATATAAATAGACCTATAGAGCTAACCTAATCTTCATAATTTTAATGGCGACGCCATTATGCTGCTGCAACCTAAAATAATTCAGATTCTTCTTCTTCCCCAAGCAATTCTTAGATCTAATCTCTTCTCTTCCTCTCCAAATCTCTTCTTAAAATAAAAAGATAGATCTAGGATTCCTTTACTCCAAAATAAAATAAAAGAATTCAGATGCCTAGATCTATGCTGCGCAAAAAGGGAGCAGACCATGGATCAGATCTAGAAGTGGGAAAGCATACAAGTAAGTGGATTTAAAATACATTTTGGGTATAATAGTAGATCTGTCGTTCGCCGTTCCCCATTTACACACATAATAAACATATTGAAGAGCTAATCCGATAAAGTGAGTTTGTGGTACTTATAGATTAAAATACCTAATAAGTAATTGGATCTAAGATTTGGACTAGAATCATATCAGTTCACCAAAGTTTGTAGATCAAATCAAGAGTTCACTTATGCCTAATTTTATCATCGTATATTTAAATTGTTATTATGAACAGTTGTTTATGCCTATGCTTGTTTTCCTCCTTTCTTTCTTCCCATTTTATTTTTATTTTTGTAGCTAGGCTATCTTCGAGCCTACGTCTATTGCGGTTTTATGCGATTGAAACGATATTGGGAATAGAAGGGAAAAGGTTGATTTGGGTATAAAATGGGATTGGGAGGTTTGGGGTATAACTTATAATGTGGGATTTATGAATATAAATCAAATTGAATTATGAATAAGAAAATTAGGATTTTAAGTTGAATTGGGATTATAAGCATAATCTATTGATAGGATTATAAGCATAAACGTGAATTGGGGTGTATGGGTAATTGACATATATTATAATCCAAGATTTGAATTATGGGTATAAGTTATAGTAAGAACTTATATGCCTAAGACACGAGGTTAGATTTGGATTGCGGTATAAGTCTGCCTGGAACTGCCTGGCCTATCTAGCAACCGCAAACGGTAATCTAATGTGAGAGGTCGAAGGTAGAAATTAGATGCGTAATATTGCTAAGATACGAGGTTAGATTTGGATTGCGGTAGAAGTCTGCCCGGAACCGCCTGACATATCCAGCAACCGCAAACGGAAATCTAATGTGGGAGGACTTGCACAATTATGAGTATAATGAATTAATGAACACTTAACCAAGATGAGACATGTGGTAAGACATGGGAATAATAAAGGGTTAAGTGGGTAACGTGGGTAGCATGGATAATTCGTTAAATTGGAATACTTAACCTAATTAAATCTGTAGCGGTATTACGAACCAATTCAATTGAGTAGGGGTTAAGTAAACTTGTTAAAGAAATGGGAAGGGTAAAGTAAATCTTAATTTACGCCAAAATGGGGAATGATAACAACCTATTATGAATGAACTTGAATAAGAAGAGGAACGATAATAAGTAGGCTTGTCCTAGGGACAAGTGAGAATTATAACTTAAGAAATAAGGTAAGTTATAATGAACGATAGAGGAAGATGAAATAAATTATGTAATAAAGTTGTACTTAATCGAAGATTAAGTAATTAGCGAGAATAAGAATAAATCCATAAATGAGGATAATATAAGTTATATTAAAGAAAAGAGAAACTTATTAGTAAACCTTAGTTAAGAGAACTAAGTTAATCAGTAAATTATGATAAATTGTAATGATGGTGTACGACGAGATTATGATTAAATGAGAAAGAAGAAGGCAAACTTATGGAGATAAGTAAGTTGTATTTAATCATAAATGTTAGAAAACATGTAAATTAATATGTACTTAATTATAAATTAAGTAGAACATGTTATGGCAACCATGAGATGGGACAAAGAGTAGTGTAAAGAGAATGAATTATGAATATCGAATTACAATATAGAGAATAACATGTTGTAGGCTTATTAATGAACTTAAATGAATTAAGTTATGAGTAAGGTTAATAAGCAAGAGAAACTTGGTAGCTTGAAGAAGAAGTCAAGGGAAAATGGAAACAACCAAGTTAATTGGAAATTTGTCGAGGTGGAGCAAGCGCGTAAATGATGATTAGACATAGGATCTAATGACACAGAAAACTGAGGCACTTGGGATAGTCCATATGTTAGAGGATGAATAACCAAATGGGGTAGATCATCATGGTGTCATAAGACACGAGGGGAGCGCACATTAATTTGATTATTCTGGCGGTTCCGATGGACGGGAAGGGGAAGCACGCAGCTTCTTGAGACATTAAAGGTGCTCCTGGTAGTCCTCTGTGGTGGTGTAGTTTCGGACTGTGCTCACAGAGGTTGGGTCTGCGCGTAACTATCAGGTGGCTGGGCCTTGACTGCACAAGTAGGGGGCAATCAGAATGTTGTGACGTGGTAACATTAAGGGTAGCTCGGCGGCTGCCTCACTTTGGAGGCGGAGGGTTAGGACCAACAAAGATAGTATAGGTCGTCGAGAACCTGTCATCGGCAGCCAGCGAGATGTGGAAAGACTAGAGCAAGAGGCTATCGACCTTTCACTATCGAGTTGGTGGTTGAGGGTAGACGCCACATGGATGTTTAGATTGTTTGCTTAGGGGCTTGTCGTTTGGCTCTTGTAGTCTTTACTAGTTAAGGGAGGGGCCGAGGTGGGGTCATAGCCACCATAGAAAAATAGACACTAGGGATATTTGTGTGAGAGGCTCTTAAAGGCGGGCCTGCACAAATATAAGGAAAGCTCCCGACCGAGTTCTGTGTGTCGCCCTGCCACGGAACTCGGGCATGCACACGTGATAGGTGTGCAGGTTAGGCATCGAATACGTTTGGCGATACGTGCGTGGGAAAGTCTAGGTACACACATGTCTGCTCTGGGTGGTGTATCGTTGACTAGAGGGCATTATTCGATGATGACAGTCATTACGCCTACGTAATATAGTTATAGTGGTTCCATGCAGACTTAGCATCGTTATATACAGAGATCCGTACGTCACTCGGACGTAGGATAAAGGACTGCTTATATTCCTGCGATGATACAGTGAGGACCGTGTGACCCCCATGGGGTGTACGTTAATTTAGGGATAACTACATATACATTATATTAGGTTAATCTACTAGGGAGTAGATGGGTACAACGAGTGTGTGTAAGCGTGGAGCGCTGTTGACACCAATAATCTAATAAATAAGAAAATGTAACTGAACGGTATATGTAGGATTATCCAAAGTGTGTACTTTAAATTCATTCACACAGAACTTATGTTCTGACCCCCTCCTCATAACACAGTTGCAGGTTAGGCTTGAGACAGAGATGTTATAGTTTTGGATATTGGCTAGGCAGTATTATTATTAAGGTAAAGCTATGTTTTGATTACATTGTATTTTTTTACTTCCGCTGTGAGATGTTTTCCGAACTCTGACATGTTTTATGTCTCTGCCTTTTTCTACAGGATACCAGAGCAAACAAACACGGATTTCGACGGATTGGGTTTTTGGAAAAAAAAACCGGTCTGTCGAGATCCGGGTTGTTACATGTCATTCATCCGAAAGACTTCCTACATCTATAAATACACGAATTGAAGACAAACAAAAGGACTTTTTCTCTGATCTTTTGGCCACTCCAACTCTTGGCCTCCATTACTAACGTGCAAGGACATTGCTCATCACTCTAACATGAGGAATTCGTGTATAAAATCAATCTCTAATCTCCTCTTCTTCATTGTATCACAAGGATATTGTGTATGAACGAATCTCACGGATTGTGAGATGGCATTGTACTTGTAATTTCTTAGGATTTAAGAAACTATAAAGTGGACGTAAGCTTGGTTTGAGCCGAACCACTATAAAAATCTCGTGTGTCTCCTGTTATTTACTGTTTTCTGCATCTCTGTGATTTGTGAATTGTGATTGTGAGGATTTCACACTAAATTTGGATGTTAGTACCAGATTTCGGTCCAACAATATTTTATAATCAATGATGACTGAAATAAGGTTGTTGTCATCAAAACTCCATTCTCCAATACCAAAGTGGACGACGCTCCTCACGGGTTATAGTTACCTCTCAAACCTTGAATGAACAACGTTCTTAACTTCAAAACGAATAGAAATTCCAAATATCAGTTACCACTTTAAATGAGATATTCATCTCAAACTTTTAACCATTTCAAATAATTTACTTACAAATATGATTCACAAAATGTTTGCTACAACCATTATCGAATATTCCATTAAGGATATGATTTGCAAAACATTTATTCATTTCTAAACTGGAACAAGGTTCTTCTTATAACAATATAGTTTCATTAACCAACTCAACTTCGTTTTAACCTTCGTAAAAACAGGTTCTATACAAAGTCTTGATTCCATAAATAATTTTTATAAACATCTTTATAGGTTTATTAAAACTCATCTCAATTATTTCAGTATACTTCATTCGATTCTAAAATATTAATATATAAATATCATTTGCAAACTTCTTTACGATTAATATCCATGATTTATAAATCATATTTAAAATTCTTTAATAAAATCTATATTATGATTCAAGTTAGCTCATCTTATGTCCAGTTAGAATTTATAATTTTAAACCCTTCCTAACTTTCCTTCTAACAATTCCCATTTTTGCAAACCATTTGCTTTGAACCCTTATCCACCTTTAACGTGAATAATATTCATTAATACAAATCTATACTTGACTTATTTAGTCAACTTGATTTCACACTTGTAAATTTCAAGTTTCAATTCTATTTATAACTTTTATTTGTAGAGTTATTTCATATAATCTCATTTATAATTTTCTTTGTAAATGGAAAAATTGAAATCCATATGAAATATCAGTTTCAAGCCTCCACTTTTCTTCCAAATTCACATTCAAATTATATTTTTCCCTAATTCTCCAATGGTAATGATTTCACTTATTTATAAATGTCGCTTATAAAATCGACTTCTCGTCTCATTTGTTAAAAACAAATCTTTACTTTTCAGTTCTATTTATAAATCCAATTTCTAAAAAAACATTCTTTTTGGAAATAAAATTTCCTTTAACACTTTTATATTTCAAATTCTATTTTAAAATTCATCTATTATTTAGGGTATTCAAAATACTCAAAATCAAGGGTTGGTGTTACTTACACATCCAAACATACCATAAACTATCAAAGGTTATGAATCACATCATATATCAGCATATATATGAAAACAAATAATATAAATGTTGAGGAATCTAGTTGGATCCCTCCAACCTGTTTTCCTGCATCCATAGATGTTAGAAAACATAAATAATATCGGCCCTACTTCAAGAAAGGATATCGCGGCATAGAATGTCATCCACTATATACAGATTGTGGGGCGCATAGGGTCTCATCAGCTATTATATATATATATATATATATATGTATATATATTATGGGAATAATCACCAACTATATATACTATATATAGTACCATATGTATACTATCATCCAATGTATATCAATCAATTTATCATCCAACAATCAATAAATTTAATTGAACTATTAAAAATATTTCTCAATAATTTAACTGAGTGAGTTATACTTTCATTTGTCGACTATCCCATTAAATTCCAAATTGTCGCGACTACGAATCTACCTGAGTCATCGCGAATGAATTTATCTTGCACCTACGATTATTTATTTTATTAATTAATTAAATGATTATTAATTTAAATTAACTTAACAAATAAATTAATTATCCTATGTATTTTAAATTCCATAAATACATACACCTTACTGCTTAGACCAACCATGAAGCTAACTCAGAAATCATTGATCCATTCCTATTGAAATCATCCCCAAAAACTGCCATTTTCCACTTCGGCATTTCCTCGAACACTACATTGTCAATCTACCATCTCCTTGCTATCACCTATTCCCACTGATCTATGGCATACTACACCACCCAATAGACCTCAACACCACTGTCGATCCTTGTCCAGTAACTACGCCCTCCAGCATCACCATCATACCATCCTTCTGTAAGTCGATCATCACTACTGCAATGCTACGAAAACTACTCAACTCCGTATTGTCCAAACAAGTCTCTCCTCTAGTGACATGCCTATTACCAGCACACCTGAGCTCCATCATCCCCAAAAATCACAAAGTCGAACTATAATACACCACTGCCACAACATCGCACCCTCAACAGCATCCCAGTTCATCCATCAGACAATCAAACTCTGCTCCAGTTGCAACCTAAAAACGTCACTAGTATCAACATCGGCTTTCCCTGAAATCGCAGCACTTTACATCCAATCGCACCTCATCGGAATCCCCTTCTTTCAATCTTAGTACATTCCCATGAAGACAACCCCTTTCCCCTTGATTCACGAGTGTCTCTAGCCTTGGATCGAACTTTAGGAAATCTCGCAAATTCGATCGTGATTTCCATTTCCATTTTTATTATTTAGAGGTATGGTTCCGGTTTGATAGGGAAAAGAGAACGAAATGGAAAGACTTTGCTGGGTTTTAGAATGGAAAGAATTTGCGAAATCAAAGGTCTCATTTTATAGATGCGAAAGACATACGCACCATTAAATTTGTTGATTACTTAGAAGTGAAGATGGGGAACCAAACGTACGCAATTTGAAAGAAGAATGGCAGTTGTAGCTAGGGTAGTGTGCATTGGAAATAAGATAGGTTGACCTCATTTTTTTATTATATTGATTTGAACTGATGTGAATTTATTTAATTCAAAGTACC
Organism: Allium sativum; assembly: GCA_030737875.1. Lineage (NCBI taxonomy): Eukaryota > Viridiplantae > Streptophyta > Magnoliopsida > Asparagales > Amaryllidaceae > Allium > Allium sativum. The sequence goes on along the minus strand of CM060922.1, from coordinate 745,393,016 downwards.
TCATGATTTCGAACTCTTATTTGAGCGTAGCAACCAGCATTCCTAGGGTTATACCACTATTATGAACACACTGGAACGAGTTTCGAAGCCTAATTTGATCGTATGGAGAAGATACCAATTTAAATGGAAAATTAAAAATTGAATTTGATTTAATTATTCCTAGGCGTTTTCTGATCATACGTTCGATCGATAAATCCAAATGGTACGAAATTTAAAATTCTATAATAATACGCTATTACGAAATTTAAAATTCTTAGTACAGACGAGATAACGACAATTAACAGCCGCCTATCTCGTCTAACTAAGAACTCCTACTCTGTTAGTTTAGTTTATGAAGGGCCTTCTCCTGAAGAACGGTCTTCCTCTTCGCCATGTTCAGCTTTTACTGAGTCGCTATCTTCCCAGGATGCTTCGCGCTCTTCTTTCCTACCGTCTCGTGAGAAGTTGCAGTTCGTTCCTCGGACCGCCTGCATCATTCACACATGCTCTATAGCAGAGTCCAAGCAGATCGTTAGATATACTCGTTACACCCTTACCTTATCTGATATTTTCCTGTTTTTTGTCGCTTCGGCTTCTTCTTCGGTCTTAACTATCTATTTCCTATTTTTTTTGGTTCTATTGGTTTCTCTTTTTCCGTTGTCTGGATGGCTAATTTTTTGTTTTGGAACATTCGAGGCATAAGTAATGACGCATCACTTGCGCGTCCTAAACATCTAGTTTGTAAGCATTATGATTTTTAGTAGAACTTCTAGAGCCTCTCATTGGAAGTGATATCCAATGTCATCCTTTATCTTGGCATTGATGTTGGTATTTCCAATATATCCGATAAGATTTAGAATCTTTGGTCTAAGGATGTCTCTGTTCTTTCGATTCTTGATCATCACAACTACTGTTGGTTGTTTGCACTTTCTTTGCTTTTTCGTCCTCGTTCCTTTTCTTTGGCGTTTACATCAGATGTAACCGCATTGACTGATTGTCTTTGTGGTATGATATACTATCTCTTTTTGACTTTGGCTTTAAGTCATCTGTCATCGGTGGCGATTTTAACGTTGTTCCCTCCCAGTGGAGAAGCGAGGGGTGCTTCTGTTAACCACGCTGCAACTGAGGATTTCAACTTCTTCGTTGTTTTGTCTGGGCTTTCAGAAGTGTCTTTTGTTAGGGTGGCATTTATTGGTGCAATAACCAAGATGGTCCTTGTATAATTCTTTCTCATCTGGACCGAGTTTTCGGATTGGAAGGCTGGTTCAACTTCCCTTTTTCTTACAAGATTTCCCACCTTAATCGTTCGAACTCCAATCATGCGCCTTTAGTTCTGTTTTGTTTTGTAACACCCTATAATTAATACACAATAATTTTATAAAGATGATAATAAAAGGAATATTAAATAATAAAATATTCAGAATTGTGTAAAATAGAATTTACCGTTGCATTCGTTATGAAATTATGATTTAGAAAGACTCTTGGTTTTTGTAAATCGGACTAAGTATGAAAAAGTTATGATATAAAGAAGTTTGAAATTAATTAAATAGTTCAGGAAATGCAATGGTAGCAGGGCGACCTAGCCTTATATAGGTCGACCCCTATGTCGACCCAGGTAAGAGGTGGGTCGACCCACCTTCGACCTGACAACGTGAATGAACCTGGACTGCTTTTCTGGTTTTATTCTTATGCTAACTCAGCGGTGATGTGTCTTCTAAGGTTTGATTTAAAACCCTAAGATCCTATGGTCTATATTATCTTAGCATATCTATAAATAGGCTAGCAACCCTCGCTATTTTCTTACACAAACATTTCTCTATCTTCCTCCTCCTCTACGTTATGTTCTGAAATAAAATTAAGAAAATGTCGTGGTGCTGTCAAAACATAGATTGAAAGGATAATTCTTCTACAACTATTTCAAAGTCCTTTTCTGGATCTAATACAAATCACTATGAGTTTCACGTTATTTTTAGATTTGCAATATAATGAGGATTTTAACAGTAAATATAATGGATCTGAAAAGTATCAGTATTTATAAGTTTATTCTTATAGGTTATTGTTCTTTACCTATTCATTTTCAGCTATTTTTTGCTTGTGTGTACATCTTTCTTCCTTATCCACTTCCGTGTCATTATTTTTATTTACAGTCCTATTATGCCTAATTTATCAGTTTGTTCATATCTGCGTTTGGTTATATTTCTCCTTTTTCTTTTATTTTGCATTAAGCCTAGGCCAACGAGAGCCTAGGTCATTTCCGTTTGAATTGCATAAAAATCGAAATAAATTAGAATAATATGTAATAACAGTAAAAAGGTGGTTTGGGCATATTGGAATATGAGAACCATTAACTATATAATTGTGATAATTAAAAAAGGAGAACATGTAAACATGTTAATCTGAATAGGCTAAACTTAATTTTATATTAAGTAAAACATATTATGGAAAGATATGCGAATCAGATGTAAATTAAGTAAAACAAGTTACTGTAGTTTGTAAACATCTAAACAAGTTCCTATATGATTTGGGGAGGATTTGAAACATTTAATAAGAAATGTCATTTACAACCGTAGAATATAACATAGGGTTATATTAAGCTTATTAATGAACTTAAACCTGCTACGTTAAACCTGTTTGATTAACAAGCGTAAGAGGTCCATGTCTCCTATTAAAATATTTGAGGGGGCTATTAAAATCCAAGCATGGAGGCCAAGCCTAATGGTGGCTTGTGTCAATCTGCTGTTTGCTTGGAATCTGTATCAATCAGCACCCTCATGTTATCGAACAAGTCTTGCACTAGAAGAGACAGGGCACAATTTGCTGATGGATGATTATAAGAGGTTCAAATTCTGGAGATGGGTGGACGCGCGTTTGGGCGGTGTCATGAGCATGCATGGGTCTGATGGGGGAAGAAAAGACGCTGTAACACCGGCAGATAGGGCTGTGTCTTTTAAAGTTGATGGGTTCGGGATTGATATCCCCGACAGTCATGGTTGACACAAGTTATCGCATATGTTTGGGAGTCGATCAATGGGCAGTAATTAGGTTAAAACCTAATCCTGATAGTCTGATAGTTGGTGTAGAAATTCTATTCTAGGATATGAATGAGAAGCTTATCCAGTCTTACCTTATCTCATTTATTTCATACTTGCATATTCTACTGTATTTTCATATCCAGTATTATTGATCTCTCTTGAAACTTTTTATTTCATGCTTATGCTAAAAATCATTGGAACTCGTCAGACTTTATGTTTGACCTATTTTGTTTTTCCTTCTCTCTCTTCCTTCCCCCCAAGGTTCTCAGGGTGGTGGATTGTAGCAGTGACCGTGATTCTTTGATTCAGCTTGGGCTTCGACTATTTCTTACTTGATGTATTGTTTCGATTTTTGTTGTACTATTATTGTCATGACTCTTGAGGGATATGAATTTTATGGTTTAATATTTGTACTCTGATGGTTTATGTTTCCACGAGACAGATGTTTTATGACTATGATTTATGATATTTGAAACTATAATGTTGTACTTGGTTTAATAATAAAAGTTTGAAAAGTCTTCCGTTGTAATTATATATTCTATCCTATCAATTTTAGCCTTTGTGTTGTACTTTATACCTATTGCGCTTCACATAACTTAATGTATCATCATATGGGTGGCAACAAGGGATGTGGGGTGTCACATTTGGTATCAGAGCCTAAGGTTACAAGATCATAGAAAAAGTTTATGAAAATCATTTTCAAAGTAAAGATTTTCAAGTAAAACATATGTTTGAAAAATATATCCCCTCGAGTCATTTTCAATACTCCTTCGATCTCTTTTTGAATCCTTGTTTCTTCTCTTCTCATTATGTCTGGGCTCCTAATTTTCCTGAGGGCATTCCCATTTTGACATGGTTCCGTAGATATGTAGAGGCTATGACACCTACCGAAGTGCATGGAAATGTGTCACCCCCTGTTGTAGCCGCAGTAGTTCCACCCAATCCTGTAGTCAACTTCTCTAAACTTTGTAAGGATTTCTATGCGATGGGAGGCAAGCTATTTCATCGTACGGAGAGTTATGTGGAGGTCACAATTGTCTTGGGGAGACGGATAATGTGTTTTGATTGTTGGAGCTGGACAATAGAAGGAAGATTCAATTGACTGCCTAACAACTGAAAGACGAAGCATCATATTAGTGGGGGGTGACTCAGGCAAGGTAGGTGGTGGCCACTTGGGATGAGTTTAAGAATAGATTTGAGATGAAGTTCTTATCATAAGATGAGGAGGAATGCAAATGGAGAAGTTTTTTAATCTGAAGCAAAGAAGTATGACGGTGAAGGAATATGTCAGTAGCTTTAATCAATTAGCAAGGTTTGGCTTGGATTTAGTAAACACTCCTCATAAGAAGGCTTTAAGATTCTCTAAAGGGTTGATTCAACCTCTCCAAGGACTAGCGTTGACACATGAGAGCTACTTTTGAGAGGCTAATAGATATGACTTTGACGCATGAGGACGGGAAAGAGGACAAGCAAGAAGTTAAGACTGAAGAGGTTAAACCTAAGACTGAGAAAAGGAAGTAGTGGCCCAAGAAGAAGGCAACAAAGAAGGGAGGAAAACATGATAAGGAACAAATCAGGACCGAGGTTAAGTGTCATTGATGTGAAAATATGGGGCACTTTGTTAGAGACTGTAGGAAGACTAAGAATGCTTGTTTAGTTGCGGACAAGTAGGAAGTTACACCAAGAAGTACCCTAACAAGCAAGTTCAGAAGGTAGGATCATCTGGAGGACAAGTTCATGTGTTAGAGGAAGCTCAGGCTGGAGGTCTGGATCGAGGTAGGAAAGTTACCATAGAAGGTTTGATTTCTCTTCTTGACTGTCCTATTAGGACTTTGTTTGATTCCGGTGCTTTTCATTCCTTCATATACAATTCTGTGGTAGATAGTCTGCACCTAGATAGTTGTATAGTTTCTGACCCCATTGGACATATGAATCACTTATCTATGATATGTAAGGGTTTGATCATTTCTGTTATGGGCGTCGAGTTTGAGTGTGACGCATGTGTTCTTGGCTTTATGGGTTACGAGCTTATTCTAGGAATGGATTGGCTAGCCATGTATGTAGACATTCCAGATTGTGAGAGGATAGTTGTTAGGATTCTGACGTGCCACGATAGAACTCTCGAGATTTCTTGTGACCCACGGTGGTCAGTTATGCATAGTTTCCTAGATTCCCTTGAGGCTTGTGTTTACGATCTTATATCAGCACCCCACAGTTAAAGATTTTCTGGACGTGTTTGATGAGGTGATAGGATTACCTCCCAGCGGAGAGATAGATTTCCAGATTTACCTAGTGGAGAATGCGAAGCTTGTCGCTTTACTAGTGCGCCACATGACTTCTAGAGAAAGGAAGGAGCTTAGCAAACAAGTAGGTGAGTTACTTGAGAAAGGTTTCATTAGACGGAGCATTTCTGAGTGGGGGGGGGGGCTCCAGTCGTCTTTGCAACCAAGAAAGATGGCTCTCTTCATCTATGTGTGGACTATAGGGAGTTGAATAAGCTCATCAAGAAGAATAACCACCCACTCTCATGGATAGATGACTTGTTTGACCAGTTAGTGGGCGCTTCGATTTTCTCATAGCTGGATCTAGCCATGGGTATTCATCAGCTGAGGGTAGCAGATGACAGTGTTTAGGGATTCTTTGAGTGGTTGGTCATGCCTTTTGGGCTGACCAATGCACTCACGTACTTTATGGATTTGATGAGTCGGGTGTTTAGGGAGTACCTAAACAAATTTGTAGTGGTTTTCATGGATGATATTCTGGTTTTCTCGAGGAGCAAGGAAGAGCATGTCGTACATTTAGGAGAGGTTCTCCGCACTCTCAGATCACATCATCTTAAGGCTAGTTTTTCTAAGTGTCATTTCTGGTGGAAGGAAGTAAGGTTCCTAGGGCATGTTGTCCCCAAGGATGGAATAGCAGTGGACCCCCACTAAAGTTGTTGCGGTGCGAGATTGGGAAGCCCCTAAGAATGTGACAGAGGTTAGAAGTTTCTTGGGTTTGGCGGGTTATAACAGAAAGTTCATTAAGGACTTTGCATGGATCTCGGCTCTGCTCACCCGTTTGACAAAGAAAAATCTGGTTTTCACTTGGAGTATTGATTGCGAGGATGCATTCAAGATGTTAAAGAAGGCTCTTACATCAGCTCTTGTTCTGACTCTTCCTGATAGTACCAAGATGTTTACTGTCTACACGAATGCTTGTGGCATGGGTTTAGGTGTTGTGTTGATGCAAGAAGGTAGGGTGGTCTGCTATAGGAGTAGGTAGTTGAGGGTTCATGAGAAGAACTACCCTACCTACGATTTGGAGTTGGCAGCTATAGTGTTTGTATTCAAGTCTTGGCGACACTACTTACTTGAAGAGAGGTTTGAACTTTACACGGATCCGCTCAAGTATTTGTTCTCGTATAAACATCTCAATTTACGACAACAACGTTGGATAGAGTTCCTTGCATCTTATGATTTTGAGATAGCTTATACCCTAGGCAAAGGGAATGTGGTTGCAAACGCATAAGTAGGCAGAGGATGACCTTGAGTCCTCTTTTCATAGAATGACAAAGATTGGAATTTATCTCGACCTTTAATCTCATATCATCTATGGATTTTGCACCTGGTTTTTTGGCATCATTGGAGGTGCGAACTACTCTTCTAGAGCACATTAGATCCAGTCAGCGTGAGGATGAGCATTTAGTGGGTACCTGGGATAGATTCAGTAGAAGGGAGACCTTTAGTCACTTAGCTAGATATACCATGGATGAGAGAGGGTGGCAACGTCGAGATAGGAGATTGTGTGTTCCTGGAGTAGGAGACTTGTTGAGATCGGTTCTTGAAGAGGCTCATCACTCTCAGATGACTATCTATCCAGGTGGTGAAAAGATGTGCCGAGATATGAAGAGAGTTTTCCATTAGACTAGAATGAAGAAGGACGTGGAAGAGTTTGTGTCCAGATGTTGGCTTGCCAGCAAGTGAAGGCTGAAAAGAGGAAACCTAGCGGATTGCTTCAGCCTCTAAACATACCACAACGGAAGTGGGAGAGAGACTCTATGGATTTTATTAATGGTTTGCCTAGATCGAGGAAGGGCAACACCAGTATATGGGTTATAGTTGACAGATTGACTAAGAGCGCTCACTTTGTCTCAGTCAAGAGCAAGATGACGAGAACTTGGTTAGCATCGGTATACCTTAGAGAGATCATCTGACTTCATGGGGTACCCTCCAGTATAGTCAGTGCCCCATTTTACGAGTGAGTTTTGGAGGAGCTTATAGGAGGCACTAGGGACATAGTTACGACTTAGCACCACCTATCACCCTTAGGCCAATGGACATACTAAGAGAGCCAATAAGGTTCTTGAGGATTTATTGAGACTGTGTATCCTAGACTTCGGAGGGACTTGGGAGGTACATCTCTCATTAGTTGAGTTCACCTACAATAATAGTTATCATTCGAGTATTGGTATGGCTCCCTTCGAGGCACTTTATGGACGACCTTGTAGATCGCCTATATATTGGTAGGAGTCTACAGACAAACTTCTACTAGGGCCTGAAATGGTTAGAGAAACTTCTAAGAAGATCGAACTTATCCGTAGACGAATGAAAGCAGCCCTGGACAGGCAGAAGTCATACGCCAATCAAAGGAGGACCGGCTTAGAGTTTGAGATAGGAGATATGGTCTTTATCAAGGTGTCACCTTTGAGTAATGTTGTTCGCTTTGGAACGAGAAGGAAGTTGGTGCCAAGGTTTGTAGGGTCATTTCCCATAGTTGGGAGGATAGGCCAGATGGCCTACATAGTTAGACTACCAGAGAGACTGGCAGGAGTTCATGACGTGTTTCATGTTTCTCACTTAAGGAAGTGTCATCATGATTCCGTAGAGGTAGTAGAGCTAAGTACGCTTAAGGATGTTGAGTTGAAAAGGAGGCATCAACCACAAAAGTTCCTACCTGTATACTTAGATAGGAAGTTAAGAAGGTACGCAACAAGGAGATCAAGCTAGTAAAGGTACAATGGGGAGAAGATTGTGACGATGCAACATGGGAATCCGAAGACAAGATTCACGCTTCTTAACCTTTTCTCTTTGGGAGTACGTCTTTAATTCATTTTGAAACTTTTGAATTCGAATATGTTTTTCCTATCATTTGAATCTATTCTTAGGTAAAACCTATGGTTAAAAACATGTGTTTGAGACATGTTATGTTTGATTGTTGCAAGTGGATGCAAGTGTTTGCTAGTGGATGCATATACACACGCATTAGGCACTAGATTAGGGATCGGCTAAACAAGAGCATTTTCATACTGCAAATGGATGTATGTGCATTTTAATTGTTAATGGATGAAAATGGTTGAATCATCACTTCGATGTTGCTTTTGGTGAATGGGTGTTGCATACATATAGAATTTATGTGTATTATTAGGATTCTATTGTATACATATTGGATACATGGCACAATCATGAATTGCATTAAGGAGGTAAATTGAATCAGTAGACCGCCTGATTTTTGCACTAGCTTAGGGACATATACATGACACATTTGCATATGTTCTATTACTACCAAATAAAACACCGGAACATGCTGACGATGAAGGGGTAGCAGACCAACACAAGCGTGAAGAAATCTTCCGTCAGCAAAGGCTCAACACAAGAAAAAGCCGACAGCACAAGAGAACAATTCGAGAGCTGTGCAACCGACACCATTATTAAGTAAAGAGCTCAAAATCTATACAAAGAATGGATACCAGCAGGGCGATTCCGACACGATGAGTAAAAAGCAGAAGGTCAGCCAAGACCGAAAGCCAATGAAGAGAAAAACAAATAATCCTACAAACCGGGACCCATAGGAACGAAAGGGTTATCGGTATTAAATTACTTAATACCGATACATAAGGAGACAAAAGCATTAAAGATACAAAGTTTGATGCAAATTGGGATTATCCTGAACTGATTACCGAAACCTCCATCAGTTGGTTTCCAGGAAGTTACCCTAATAAGTAACTAATAAAGCACCGGAAGCAACCTCCAAAAAAAACAAGGATACGCTTCAGGATTCTGCCGAAAGGCAAGCCGGAACCCCAAAGAAAGACAAGCTATACACACTAATCTGCTTAGTGTCAATGCCGACAGGGGTGACGGACCTAGCAACCTTTCACTTGAATCACGAAGGCAAGCACCACAAAGTATTAATAACAAAACAAACAGTCCATATCCGGATGCTTACATACGGAATCCAAGATCTTCCGAATGCTATTCACGCCGGTAGACTTGGGATCAATACAAAGTGGGTGGATAAGTGATCAAAAAGGAGTTCCGCAGACCGTGACCATCCTCCCGAGAGCAACAATCGACACTGCAAAAAGTCGTAGAAAAAGCCTTCAGAACCTAAAGAAAAGGCAGCCGAGAGCCAGAACTTCCAAAACCAAAGGGAGACGCGGCCAACGGGGGGTAGTGCTGGCCCAATAGCAAAAGGGGCCCCGATTTGTCTATAAATAAGACCCCAAGGGTCTCATTTTTGAGGTGATTTTCTCATTCTCATTCTTGTACTCTTTTCTCTAGAGTAAACCCTAATTCCTAAATCAAATTGGGGATTTCGGTTGTCATCACTTGTGTATTCTAAATCAAAGATCAATGAAGAGTGGATCTATACTTAGTACATGTCCTTATGAGTATCTCTAATTTCTTCGCTATTACCAATGCAACATGTTATTTGCTTTCTACACGCTTATGAGCTCTTACCCAATCCTAAAACCTTCTGCAAAGTCAGTACGGAACCCCTTCCTATGAGCCATTTAGCCTTTATCGAGGGTTGTGCTTAGGGAACCCTTATCCCAAGATAACTGTTGGTTCTTGAGTTGCTTAAGCGTGATGCTCACCCCATTGAGGGCTGAGTGACTAATCTTTTGGGCTCAAATCCTTGATATCTAGGAAACGGTGAACTAACTCAAACTCACGAAAGCTAAATAAACCTATTTTTCCCTTAGGTCCACTTGTGTAGACCTATCTTCGGTGTTAACAAAAAATATCGTTAACATTTTGGCGCTAGAAGGAGGCTTTTAACCTCCGACCTTGTGGTTAACAACCACATATCTAACTGTGTTGTTCCATCCGAGGTTGGACTAAGCTTTGAAGAAGCAAGACAATGGGAAAAAGGTCCCAACGAGAGTCTTCTGGATCTCAAATGGACATGTTAGGTACTACTGACCCAAGAGTGACAGAAGAACAAAGGTTAAGAATGGAAGCCTTGCGAATAATTAAGAGAAAAAGGAAGTAGAGCAATATGATTTTGGTTATCAGAGTAGTAGCCCTTCCTACTTAAAAAACCCCCTAATCTTTCCTTGAAATGGCTCTACATCAAAGGATTATAAGATCTTCTATCATATAAGGAAAGCTCTCTACGAACAAATCGAAGGAATGGTGTTTGAACAAGAGATAACATATGATTTAAACTACTTTTCTTTGAAAAGATGTAAAAGGATAGCACCACAATCCCATCTTATCTTGGAAAGAGGAAACAAGGGCATGGATGGAGCAACAAAGTTCGGTAACAAAAAAGCTAAGTCTCAACAGCAAGAACGGATGTTTACACCAAGTCTACCAAAAGGACACTACCTTACCACTTCAATGGAAAATATATATTTCCTAACCAAACATGAGCTCAAATACTGGCAATCTACAAAAAAGAAGCCCAAGTATGAAAGGAAATTGGGAGGGCCTTACTTTCACTATCACATGGTGAATGGATATGAGACTAACCACTACAGAATTCTCGAAGGGATGATCATTAAGTTCTACAATTAGGACCAACTACGAGAATTTGTAAAAAGACCAGATCTACCCTAATGCGATCCTTAGGAAAAGGATTATCTACATAACTATGGATGTGGAAACCCTCTTCAGAACTCTAAATAACCCAAGGTGGGTTAAATAAAAAAGGGATAAAAAACCTTATCATCGCCAAGTTGGCCAGGGAAAGGCACCCCCCGGGAGGGGGGTGTGTAAGCCTTTCTCCGCGCCCAAATCAGGAAGGGCCAGGTTAAAGCAATGAAAGCATAAGCCTCTGATTCACACCGGAAATGGATGTGATGGAGCATCTAATTAGCATGCCCTGCCTCTGCTCGTAGAAGAGTACGCCCTGCCTTTGCTATAAACTAAGCACATAATAGCTCTGCTCGTAGAATAGCACATCCTAGCTCTACTTATGTTCCGTGTTACCTGCAGAAGGGAGTGCAAACCCCGATCATCGCCTACGATGGTCAGGATAGGGCACCCCTTGGAGGGGGTGGAGTGTAAACCTCTATCACCGCCTACGATGGCCAGGGTAGAGCATCAAAAGAGTAAGCCTTAATTCCGCGTCTACAATGGCCTGTTTTTAGCATCTAATACCTTATTATCGTCTATGATGGTCAGGATAAGGCACCTCTTGGAGGGAGGTTGGTAAGTCCTTAGGCCTTGCTTGTGGATAAGCTAGCTAAGCGCACCGGACGCACAAGCCCAGAGTGTGGCCAACAAAGCACGTACATACTCTGCTTTGACAATAGAAGCCTAGAGAGTGGCTCAAGAAGCACGTACAACCTCTACTTCAAAAATCAAACCCAAAGGGGGTAACGAAACATTAATTCCAGAAGTGGATTTCTGGTCTTCAATCTATTAAATTCCCGAATCCGGGTTAGCTCAGAACTTCTATTAAATAACCGAATCCGGGTTAGTTCGGGATCCCTATTAAATACCCAAATCTAAGTTGATTTAGATCTCAATTAATGCTAGAAGGGGATTTCCAGTCCTGTCTTAAATACCCGAATCTGGGTCGATTTGGAAGCTCAATTATTATCAAAAAGAGATATTTAACCTTCTCGATAATCCGAATCTGGTTGGGAACCCGATATCTATTACTACAGGAAGCAGATTTCTAGTCTTACATCCTAATCCAGGAGATGAATCGGATTCCTATCACTATTAGAAGGCGATTTCTGGAAATCTATCCTTAATACCCTAATCTGGGTCGCAGATCTCTAATCCTTAAAGAGGGGATACATAGTCAACCTAACAAGATAGAGCCTATTACCCAAGAGACCTGTTAACAAGGACAGGAGCCTTCTGTATTGATCAGGGAAGTTCCCTTAAAACCATACATATGTCAATTTGTTATTCATTATGCCAAATACATATGTGATACATATTATCACACAACATTAGAATACAGATTCAGGCGAAAGATCAAGCATGTATCTTAGGTTCCCTCCAATAAAACCGTAGGATAGGAGTTCCATTGTTTCTTAAAAATTCCATAGAGAGACAGTTCCAGGAAATACCGTTACATTAAGAGACTTTTATTAATGCCTGAAGTATAAGTAAATTTATTAGTTATTTTATGCCTTCAATATAAGATGCTATTACTCTCAATAAGGACAAGTGATATTCCATGAATATCTTTTTAACCAACCTCTAATATAAGTGCGTTAAATTTATGCACAATGCTACAATGAAATTATGAAAAGGGAACATTTCCATCATAGGCTGTGGCTACTTGTTAAAGTAACACCTCTGTAAGTCTAACTTCGTTCATAAGCACTATCATCGTAGGCCATTACATATGAAATATGGTACACCAAGTACCTTACATTCTGCATAACTACTTACAAAAAGATTTTAAAATAAGCGCATTTCCAGAAGGAAAGGCATCCTTACTCTGACAATGAAACTTATGTGTAAGAATGATTTAGTTATCAAAAGCACCATTACAGGTGCTTAGTATGGATTTCAGAACAAAAAATTACCTCCCTCACTTTATCCAAGGTGTCAGCGGAAAGGTCAAGTGAGGAATCAAATGAATTTCCAAATCCATCAGGTGTATAAACCGGAGGACACTTGCGATAATCCCACTTTATGGAAGGAGGACTTCATAACTCCGAGTCAGCTTCGGTCGATATGTACGAATCTTTCTTAAAGGATGATCCTTCTCGCGGCCAAGAAATTCAAGGTGGATCCAAGGATATTGAGTGTAAACCTTCTCGAGGTCCCTTAAAAAGCAATATCGAGCCAATGGGGAAGCCTTAATGAGAAGAGACTTCTCCATATATTCTCTTTTCAACTTAATATAGTCCCCTAAGAAATCCCTAGAAAGCAAACTTGAAGTTGAAGGCAGACTCTTAAGGAAATATTAAAGAGATTTGAAGAAATAACATTTCGTTACATTATAAGCTAAATAAGTACATTCATTACAAATAACCCTCTTGCTCGTACAAGACAGATCTTTGATCTTTTAAAATCCTCGGATACAAATCGATGCTTATTAAACTTAAGTTTGTCTAAAGGTAATTCTCTGGGGATAGAGGTAACTTGAAGATGGTTCGAACATTCACCCAGGTGAAGGTCCACACCATGCTCATCTAGACACCGTCTGTAGAGACGTCTAAGCAAGCCCCCACTATGATCACCTAAAAAGGAAAAATCCACTGTTTCATATCTACTGTAATTTTGATACAAAAAGTCTACTAATATGTCCCCATCTTCAATTAACATCCATAACAAAGTCATGAGCTCAGCATTTTCTTTTAAAAGCCTCTCGAATCGTAATCGAATAATTCTCAACCTAGGGGCAGCCTCCTTCTCTTTAAAAGAAGTAGTTGTGCAGCACTTATATCAAGTAGATGGTATCTGTTGGACAATATGTTACATTCTTTTATTTGTTTGTTCAGCTCTTAGTAAGACGAATCCCTTCTGACTGAGCCTTTTTAAGAACGGAATACCTAGAACCTAATCTCCTCTTCTTCGCCTAGGCGAAAAAGTGGAAGAAATCAATTGTTTAAGAAAAAATAAAAGAAGTATGTATCATAGAGACTATCGTACCTCAGAAGCAGGAGCATAAGCTCGAGAGTTCTCCATCAAGGAAGCACCCTTGAAACTTGGATCTTTCCCCACCTTCCACACTCTAGAAGTGGTAGGGGATTCAACCAAATCAGGATCACCTTCGGTAATTTCAACATTCTCACCACATGCCTCATCTCGACCATCGAGGGCTGAGAAGGGACAACCAACACCAGCAAAGCCACCACTATAATCTCCCATGTCCTTAGCAGAATCTAAGAACTTATGATTATCACCATTGGCACTAACAATCTTTGGTGCCTCAATAAGAGCTCTTTCATCACCAGCGTACGGTTCCTCAAAGGGGATATCTTCAATAAAAAAAGTCCAGCTATGTTGGTCTCCTCTCTTTCAGGAATTTCCTTCCTTCTCCTCGCATAGGGTATCTTAGACATAAATCTTCCATTAATGATGAATTGAGAGAAGAAAAGTTCAAGTCTGAACATCCATCCATTTTGTCTGCATAAAGAAGAAGGAAAGCGTCCTCAAAAGAATTAACCATAATTTCGTCCAATGTGGTTTTGGAGAAAATAAGAAATCCTCTGTTTACCATTGTTCACCACTCTGGCATATTTGTTCAATAAAGTATCCATCATGCCAAGCTCGATCTTAAGAGAATTATTCTCTTTTCCAAAAAGAGAATTTTGCCTTTGTAAAGAGAAACAATGAGAATTAACTAATGCAATGTTTCCTTTGGACTTGTCCAAAGTTTCCTTTAAAGCCATAAATTCTTCAGCCATGGCTAAATGGGATTTCTTTTCCACGATATTTGAGTTCTTTGCCTCTGTCAGAATTGACTCCAAATTACTTCGCTCCACAACCAAAACTTCTTTAGCAAGGATAAAAGCATCATTTTTCTTTCTTAAAGACGTGTTTTCTTCTTTAAACCGCCACAGCTCCGAAGAAGGCTCGAAAAAATTATCATGTGTCAAAAACCATTACTTAATAGCCTATAAAGAACATAATTGACATAGATAAGACAGTTGAAAGAAAGGCAGGTAAACAAGAAAGGTAAAGACTCATACCAGCAAGAACTATTCTACTAGAGCTCGAAAACCACCAAGGAATCAAGTGAAAAATCAATATTGGAAAAGGTAGAAGAGGAAATAATCTGCTCGACCAATTCATTAAAGCTATCACCAGCAGGAGGGCTGATAAAGACATGAGGAGCAATATCCTCAGAAGAAGAGGAAAATCCCATCGCATAATGCAATTCATTAGAAACCTCAGAAGACCCGACAAGATGAATGCTCGAATGGGCCGCCTTCTTTAGAGAAATGATCTACGGTATATCAGAACTGCATCCGAACAAAGAGATGGACCTGCCGAATCTTTTGATTTTTTCGGGAGAGGATGTTCTAAACTCTTTTTCATAAGCTTCCTTTTTACATTTTCCCTAGACTTTAATAACGCATCCTTAAATGAAGAAACCCCAGCCCTTGTAACTGAGGAAACGGAGCCGGTCTTACTAGACTCAGTACGTACAACTCCTAACATGTAGTGGAAGAAACTGAATAAAATCTCAATTATGACTCCATTCTAAAAATACCACATAAAGAGCATACCTAGATTGTCAAGAAATAAAGGTACGTTGGGAGAGAAAATGGTGTTTCTTCCGAGTGACAAAGAGAGGGTCCCTTTACTAAAAAAGACCAAAGGCGGTTGCCTAGTAATGGATTGATCGACCAACAATGGTGAGTGCTTCCAAAGGATGGTAGTAGTAAGCAGTGAAGATCTATTACCGTACTATCCCGAAGCAGTGCCAAGGAGGTCAATTACCTCCTTATCCGCAAAACTCGGCAGTTTAGGTGCAGCATCTACAAAAGCACTTACGAAAGGCTAAAAAAAAGTGAAGTGCTTTTGGGTATACTTGGAGTGTTGAAGCTGCCGGAAACACCGTGAGAACGGCGAACAAAGAAAAATTGGGTTTCCCAGTCTTGAAATCTTGTTGTCCCCTCTAATAACAATTTTTTTGTGGGGTTTGCACAGAAGATCTGAGGGTTCATGTCACTAAGTTTGGAAGGGCGAACCAAACAACCAAACATAGAAGGGCTTACTGAACCATTACTCGATTCCAAGGATAACAATTCTAAGCCCGACAAATAGGTGTAAGTGTTAGGAGAAAGTTGGATGGGAGCAATCCTCAAATATGGAATATATCGGCAAAGGAAGCCAGGAAAGGGGATGAAACCTCCATGCCAGATGTGGACTGCTGAGTAGGCAAAGTAGCCCTTCGGAGGGGAAGAGATGGTGTCCGTTTCACGAGGAGGAATGGCTTCAACACCTGAAATCCCAAAATCCCCAAGAATGGTATTAACTTGCTCTTGAGATGAAATCAAGGAATGCTTCTCGATTGCACCAACCTTCCTAGAAGCATAAGGGTCGTTCGGCAAAGGACAGTTCTTATCAGGTTTAAAAGCAATCTGCCTCTTCCCCATAGTGCTAGGTATAATCTGCTTAAATTTATGCAACAAGGTAAGAACAACACCTGAAAGAGAGGAACTTTGTTACTCTAAAAAGACCCCAATAATAACAAGAGGCTATACCTCCGACGCCAACACTAAAATGGAATTAAGATAAAAACGCTAGTTAGAGATTCGAAGTAAGTACAGAATCGGTTGCCGAGAACATACAGCTAGGAAACTAAGATCAATTTGTCGCAAGCGAGGCCTATAGTCACCGCAGCTCGAAATTAGCTAACGACATTTTGATTTCAAAACAGAGCATAGATAATTTACCGAGAGGCTTATTTTAAGATTGCTAATACTTTTCCAAGATATTTTTTTCAGGAAATGATGAAGAAGAGAAAGAGCTAATAATGCAAAACACGGAGGGTATATAAAAGGGAAGAAGGAAGTAATTGATCCATTCAAAGGTTTGACTTGAAAAGTCGAAAATACCCCTTTACTAGGGGGGAATGTTACTACCAAAATAAAACACCAGAATAGGCTGACGGTGAAGGGGTAGAAGACCAACACAAGCATGAAGAAATCTTCCATCAGCAAAGGATCAACACAAGAAAAAGCCGACATCACAAGAGAACAATCTGAGAGTTGTGCAGCTGACACCATCATTAAGTAAAGAGCTCAAAATCTATACAAAGAAAGGATACCGACAGGGTGGTTCTGGCACGATAAGTAAAAAGCAGAAGGTCACCCAATACGGAAAGGCAATGAAAAGAAAAACCAATAATCCTACCAACTGAGACCTAGAGGAATGAAAGGGTAAGCAATATTAAATTACTTAATACTGATACATAAGGAGACAAAAGCATCAAAGATACAAAGTTGAGCAAATAGGGATTATCCGGAACCAATTACCGAGACTTCCATTAGTTGTTTCCCAGGAAGTTACCCTAATAAATTACTAACAAAGCATCAGAAGCAACTTCCCGGAAAAGCAAGGACATGCTTTAGAAGCCTGCCGAAAGGCAAGCCGGAACCCCGAAGAAAGACAAACTATCTACACTAATATGCTTAGTGTTGTTACCGGCAGAGGTGACAGACCTAACAACTTTTCACTTGAATCATGGAGGTAAGCACCACAATGTATTAATAACAAAACCAAGAGTCCATATCCGGAAGCTTACATCCAGAAGCCAAGATCTTCCGAAAACTACTCATGCCGGTAGACTCGAGATCAATACAAAGTGGATGGACAAGCGATCAAAAAGGAGTTCCGTAGACCGGGACCCTCCTCCTAAGGGGAAGAACCGGCACCTCAAAAAGTCGTAGGAAAAGCCTTCAGAACCTAAAGAAAAGGTGGCCGAGAGCCAAAACTTCTGAAATAAAGGGAAAAGCGACCGACAGGGGGTATTCCTGACCCAATAGCAAAAGAGGTCCCGATTTGTCAATAAATAAAACCCCAAGGGTCTCATCTTCGAGGCGATTTTCTCATTCTCATTCTTGTACTCTTTTCTCTATAGTAAACCCTAATTCCTAAATCAAATTGGGGATTTTGTAATCACTTGTGTATTCTAAATCAAAGATCAACAAAGAGTGGATCAATACTTAATACATTTCCTTATGAGTTTCTTATGTAATTTCTTATATATTACTAGTGCAACATGATATTACTAGTGAAACATGTCCTTCTTGCTCAAGAAATCATTTCTTAAATAGATCGTAAAGTTAGGGATTCCAATATGGTGATAAAGCTAGATAAGGCAACGGTGTATGATCGCATATCTTGTTTTTTCATCATAAGGTTTCTCGGAGCCTTTGGTTTCCTTAAGCCTCTTATAGACCTTATTTGGAGGCTTATCTCTAATTGTTGGTTTTTCCGTTCTTATCAACGGTTCGACACTGCTTTTTTCCATCCAGGTAGGGGTCTTCGTTAAGGAGATCATCTTTCCCCTACCCTGCTTGCGATTTCTGCCAAGACATTCATCCAAGGGGTGCACTCTCTGACTATAGTAGTCCAGATACATTGTTTCAGGATTCCTTCTAGATGTCTGATTATTTTATCCTTATCTTTTGCTGATGACATCATCATCTTTTCGAATGGGAACTGTTGTTTCGTTCATCGTCTTGTAACCTTCCTCTACCTTTATGAAAGTAGCTCTGGGCAACTCGTCAACTCTTCGAAGAGTTTCTTCATTCCCGCCAAATCCATGTCTTCGGCAAGGGTCTCTTGGGTTTAATCCTTCACAGGTTCTCGGTAGCCTCTCTACTTATGCCATATCTTGGTATTGTGTTGTATAGAGGTCGTAAGTTCAATGCAATCTTTCATCCCCTAACCGATATGGCTAGGGGGAAGATTCTTAGATGGAACGCTTCTCTTCTGTCTCAGGAAAGTAGACTTGTTCTCATTAAGTTGGTGATTGATTCCATCGAGTCTCATGTTTTCACAACCATGACTCCTACTTCCTCCTTTTTCCGATCTTTCCGCTTTTTAGCCTCGTCCTTCTTCTGAGGGAAAAACGACAATTCTAATCATCACCATTGGGTGTCTTGGGATGTCATTTGTTCCCCCAAACACGAGGGTAGTCTTGGGCTTCAGAACCCTAAAGATGTTTGCATGGTGTACGCTTGCAAGCTCTAGTTCGGTTTCGATCGAACGACTCCCTTTGTGCTTCATTTCTTCATGCTAAGTATAGTCAACTTTAGCCAACAGACTTTTCTGAGCTCCCGTATTATGCTAGTGAGACGTGGAAACAAATGCAATTGGTTAAAACCTTATCTAACTCTCACAGAGGTGGAGTTGGATAGAATGACGCCTCTTTCTCCATTTGGGTTACATGGATTTCCGCTAGGACGCTTGGTCCTCGACTTCTGCTTTCCTTCTTCATCTGGGACTCCCCGCACCCCTCCCAAGATTTATATTCTTATGTTGAAAACCCTCCATGATGGTTTACCACTAGATGTGAATCTTAAGAGGATCAGTATCCCAATTTCATCACGTTATAAGTGTTGCTGGCCAGGAGATGTGGAATCTTCTGGTCATCTATTCTTGCAGTCATTGTGCTCGAGCAGTATGGTCTTACTTCGGGAATCTGGTTAGTAGCCAAGCTAATGTCATTTCTGTTGTTGACTTGCTTCGCCTTTGGTGGGAAGGAACTACTGGAAAGTCTCTTTGTACTATCCTTTTTCGACCGATTCCTTGTCTGATTTGTTGGCATCTTTGGTGCGTTAGGAACAAGGTTGTTTTCAACGAGGTTCTCATGAACTCGTCTTCCACCATTCGTTAGGTTAAGAATGATGTTTTCTTTGGTTTTTATGGTGGACCTTTCGTGGGTATTGTTCGTTCTTGCTTGCAGAGTTTGGCCCGTTGTTTCGATGTGTTTTTGGGCCCTTTTCCCCGTGTCAATATTGGTTGATTTTCTTTGTTATTTAGTATGTATAGTGATGTCCTCCTAGGTTCCCTTGCCCTTTCTCTGCTGATTTTTTGTCTCTGTGTGCAGGTTCTGGACTAGATTCCTCTTTGTGTAGGTTCTCTGTGCTCTTTTATTCGGAGGATTTCTTCGTAGATTTGTGGAACTGGAGCTAAAGCGTTAGATTTTGGTTAGCTACCTTGTCTGACCTTGCTTAGATTGCAGGTGCTCCTTTCTTTAGATGCAGTGTGAGTCTTTGGTGGCGGATGTTGACAGTTTCTAGATCTTTCTTTAGATTGGAGCTGGTGGGTGTTCCCCAGCTTTAGTGCTCTGAGTCCTGGTTCCCCACTTGTACCGCTTGCTACCTTCTCTGCATGTTCGCTTTAGTCTGAGTGGGGCTTTGTTGTATTGAATTGTTTTGTAGGGGTGGTGTTTTTCATCAGTTTGGTTTTTCTGCTTTTACGGATCCTAGTTTTTTGCTAATTCGTTTTTGTTAGCCACCGGAGATTGGTTATTACCTCCATTTTGGTATTTATATATGTCTACTTTGTTCTAAAAAAAAAAATCTTGCATGAGTCAATTTTGTAAATATTCATTTTAAACTCGATGCTTTTATAATCAATAACACCAAGCTTTTTTTGCAAACATATGAAAATTCAACTTGCCCAACAAGTCATACTACCCAACGGGGTTGAAGTGCAATTATTTGTATTACTATATATTTCAAATAATTTTTATACATGACATATGCAGATTTGGAATTTTTTTTAAAATAGGTTCCTTTATTAGATAAAATAAAGGATATACAATACAACAAGCATCACTATATGCTACTCAACTCTTATTGAGTAATATTTATATGCATTGACAGTATCTTATAGACCAGAATGCATGGATACACAATGTCAGTTAATATTTTGCAGTCTAGAGCACATGCTCGTGCACGCTTATGAAATTGTAGTGGTAGGAGGAAGCGGTGTAGGCCTGTGTTTGCTTCGGCCCATGAAATATCAACTTTGCTTCTCCTACACATGACCACCTCACATGAGCAAGCATTTTTCAAGTGTGATGCTAAGAGCGCACTGTTTTCCTCTTCCTAATACCACGAATAAAAATAATAAGCAAAATAAATTTTATGTGCTTCCTAATACCACATGCGATTCACACGACAATCAGCCACTATGCAAAATCATTTTGCACGACAAAAAACCGCCGACCAACACCATTTTCCATGGTCATCAATCGTCGAATTACTGTTCATCGGTGGTTGATTGTCGCAAAAAATAGAGTTGACCGACGGTTGTTCGCTATACAGAAATAAATAAAAATAATTTGTTTGGTAGACCCTTAAAAAGTTTGGTATTAGGAAGAGTATAGTATAAAATTTTAGGGTATTTTTTTAGTAATGGTGTTAGGAAGAAGAAAACAAGGTGCCTTTAGCAATACACTTTTTCAACATTTCAATGGTTGCAGCACACATAACTTCACCGTCGTCTGCCTATGGCCAGAAGGCGCATCTTCCTTGGTGGCTTTTGTCTCTAACCTGTTTATGCAAGCATCATTCTGACGACCTCCCATAACTCCTGCACTTAAAGAAGAGGAATACTGCGCTAAAAGACATGCCAGGAAACTATGGACAATCATCAGGGTAAGATAACACAAGCGAGACATGTCGTATAACTCACAGTGCAGAGATAAAATATAATAGAACATATATAATAGGCATTAATAGTGAAGCATAATCGAGCAAAACTTAAACTTTCATATCAAAATGAAATATCCATACATCCTTTGGAGTACATCATAAGAGTCTATACAAAATGTCTCACTACATTCACTCACACAGAACACTCAATAAACATAACAGTGGAAACAACTAGATACGTATATAGTAGAAAACAATACGTAAGCCTCCTGCTCGTCGTCGCTCACCAGCATCGTCTCATCAAGATCTATCACCTATCACCTGCTACCTAGTCTACCCATCCATAACACAATGGACGAACAACTCAAGGTAATAAGAGGAAACATAAAATCTTGAGTCAGACAACGGTCTTAATGAGCGATAAAACAACTATCTAACATCATAATAAGGTATATAAGAAATTGGTAGATCTGTCATCCAATCTACCAATATCAACAACAGAGAAGAACACAAACCCGTCTCCATACATCTGACAGTGATAGCCTTTACAACAACCAGAGAGAAAACATAGCAGACGTAGCAACCAGTTATCTAGCATAGACCATCCTAATCGAGATCAACATCCCCCAAGCACAAGTCCCGAAGGCCTAAACCAACATCCGACAAGCATCCAAGAGATGTCTCCTTCAATGTCGAACAATCCACACAAGATGATACAAGCAAAGCAATCATCATCCATGACTCTGGCTACCACTGCCTATCTTGCCTTGAAACCATCGTTAATCATATGACTGGCCGACCTAGCCATCCGTCAAAGGCAAATGGTAACCCTAGTTCTAGCAAACTCCATATGCCATCATGACTCCTATCCAGGCCTTTCAACGATACCCGGGGTACTTGATCGGCTAACTTCTAGTCTTTTGGGTGTCTCCTTTCAGCCTTCGATATCTCTAGCCATTTGACTTGACAACTATCTGTAAGCTCAAGGGACTTCTCGAGCAACCATTATCCACGAACTCACAACTTTGAGTCGTCCTCACATTCGTTGCATTTCATCGATCAATGAACACTCCACACACCTCGAACATTCCGTCTTGAATTCACGTCGAAGCCACAACCATCATCGAACCAAAAACATACATCATTTGGTCGATATTCAATTTACAACATTTCACTCATTTACTGTGAGTTTCTAAACCACAATGTTTAAATCCCATTCCGCAGCGTTTATAGAACGTTATCGTATCTTCTGCCCAATCCATCATGGATCTGCCTACCAGATCCATCAGATCTGCTTCCAAAACTCAATAGATCCATCCATTTTTCTTGCCCAATCCATGCTCCAGAAATATGCCAGATCCACGCTTTTGCATAGCGTTTTTGAAACGCTGTAAAAGAACCCGCCCGATCCAACAAAACACGCCCTATCCACTTGATCCATTGAGGTGCGCATGCCCGATCCACGTGAAAATACTTTCCCGATCCATTGCCTTAACATCCGCCCGATCCATGCTTCTACAAAAAATTTAAAATGTTGTCGATCCAAGAAGTTCCGATCCATTCCAGATGCTTGCCAAACCCGCTTTTTCATCAATTTCTCCCTTGGCCAATCCATCAAAATGGCCTCCCCGATCTATGAGTATGTTGTGACTGATCCATCAGGCAAAACACGCCTGATCCATCCCCTTTTCACGTGCCCGATCCATCTCTTGGATAACACCAGATTCATGCCTCCACACGTTCGATCATTGAATTTCCATGTGTGCACCCTTGGTTGATCCACTCCTTCGCCACGTTTTTGGCTAATGCAAGTTTTGTCATTCAAACTGAAACAAACTCGATCCAAAGTCATCAAATTCAAACCACTATTCAATATTACAATCGAGCAATGATCAATCAAACATTCATACATCAATTATCATCATAGTATTCACCAATCATGATTAAATAATTAAATGAGTCAAATAAATAGATGTAACTTGTATAAACATAAAATTAAAATGTGAATTTACTGATTTAAGTTATTACATTAGATACTATGGTGATTCAAATGAAAATATACTTACCATGATGTAGATCTAGGTGAAAATAACTTGAAATTATGAAAACAAGATCTAACAACCCATATACGTGATTGAATCCATGTGTGAGATGCTTACCACTCACCAACACTTCAAATTAGCTTCAAAACAATGATCTACAAATTCAGACGACAAAAAAAGATCTCCTAATCTCTTAATTTGATGCAATCTATTCTCTCTTGATGTTGATCTTCAACCTTCTAATCTAGATCTAAGATTTTAATGGAGGAGAGATATATTTGATTGGAGTAGGGAGAATCTCAAACCCTAACCAAATAATAAATGAAGAACGTAAACCATTCTACATGCCTCTACCCTTATTTATAGCCATCTAACCAGCCTACTAATGGGCCACACCAAATCATCCCACTAATGACTAGTTAAACTGTCAAGAAATTGTGTAACACTAAAACAATGATTCCTCCCAAACCGCTAAACCAAATCTTTAATATGCCACTCTACGGAATTGTAAATTCCATTTCCTTTTTAATAAAATCGATTCCAGCTCCTGATTTGATCCCGGTCAAAAGTTATTCCCTGTACAAAAATGACCAGTGCAAAATAGTCACAAACAAAATTGATAAAAATTATGGATATGTCTCATATCGCCATAACCAACATATCAAAATATGAAAATGATCCGACGCTTGGGGAATTAAATAGAAATATTTTACGATCCTCTAATACGTAATATGCAAGTCGTTACACTCTTCCCCCTTAGGAATTTCGCCCCCGAAATTCCAAGCAAACACAAGCAACTAGAACCATTCTGCATGCCTATCATCCATAAGCAGCCAAATTACCATCCAAACTAGCATCCATCAAGCCCTGCATCCATAGCCTTAACCTAGCACGTGGAATTCTAACAAATTGTATAAGCTACAATGGTGTAAGAGCGACACAGCATTTAATGGGTCATACCAACGAAGAGTTCTGGATGGATCGTCTTTATACTCTCTTCTATTTTCCACGTACAATCATCATCATCCTCACTCCATTGCACCTTGACTAGCTTACCATTTTCCTCCTAAGCTATTTCATGTCATTCCCACAATGCAATACGAGATTTTAAAACTATAGACTCGACTTCTAGGTCTTTGTACTGATCTGGAGATACTACCACATTCGAATCATGCACATACTTCCATAGAAAAGACACATGAAACACATTATGCACACCCGACAACTTATCAGGTAAATCCAATTGATACACGAGCTTTCCAATCCGCTCGACTATCCGAAACGGTCCAATGAACCTCGGAGCTAACTTTCCTTTACTTCCGAACTGATCAACATTCTTCAACGGAGAAATCTTCACGAAAACCATATCTCCAACGTTGAATTTCGAATCCTTGCATTGCTTATCGACGTAACTCTTCTGACGATCTTGGGCTTCCTTCATTCGTTGCCAAAGAATCTTGATACAATCTGATTTCTCTCTGATCATTTCTAAACCAAGTATCAACTTATCTCCAGTCTCTAACCAACATGCCGAGAATTACACGGTCTACCACACAACACCTCATATGGAGCCATCCCGATGCTCGACTGGTAGCTATTGTTATATGCAACTCAACCAAATGTAGATGGTCTTCCCATGATCCCCCAAAGTCCAATACACAAGCTTTTAGGATATCTTCCAAATATCAGTTAACTCTCTCGGTTTGACCATCAGTCAGGGGATGATAAGCCGTACTCAAACATAACTCGGTTCCTAAAGTATTTTGCAAACTCTTCCAAAATCCACTTATAAACAAGTGATCTCGATTACTCACTATGTTCTTTGGGATACCATGGAATCGAACTATCCATTTTATATATAGCTCAGCCAACGTCGATGTTGTCCTAGTCGATCTGACAGGAATAAACGTGGCGCTTTTGGTCAAGCGATCCACTATGACCCAAAATCTCTCATTTCCTGCCCTGATTCTAGGTAGTCCATCGATAAAATCTGTCGATACTTGATCCCATTTCCACGTAGGAACTTCCAATGGCTAAAGCAATCCACTCGGTTTCTTCCGTTCATCTTTCACCACTGACAGTTCATGCATTTGGAAATGAACTTTCCAACATCCTTCTTCATTCCTTCCGAGTAGTAAGCACGCTTCATGTCCTCATACATATTATTACCACCAGGATGAATTGTCAACATTGAGTGATGACATTCTCTCAGAACTTCACCTCCCAATCCATCTATATCAAGAATAACCAGTCGTCCTCCCTTTCAAATCCAACCTTCTTGATCAACTTCGAATTCCTTATCTTCAGGTTCCATCTTCTGGATGATCTCAACAAGCTTTACATCATGCTTTTGGCTTTCGCCAATCCTTTCGACAAGAGTAGGTCTTATCAATAAGCTTTACAACATCTCAGGCTCTAACTCACACCGAGACCTAAAATCAAATCCTGCAAGTACTCGAGATGCTTTCATTTTGAAAACATCGCTCCTAAACTTGCATGTCTTCGACTTAACGCATCTGCAACTGCTCTACATTTACCATGAGTATAGGCTATACCAAAATCATACGATGTCGGAAACTATGACCACTGTTACTGCCAAAGATTCAAATCCTTTTGGGGGAAAAGGTACTTCAACGACTTGTGATCCGTGAACAACTCGTATTGAACTCCCAACATGTAATGTCTCCACATCTTCACAGCAAACACGATCGCCGCTAACTCTAAATCATGAGTTGGATAATTCCTTTCGTGCGACATCAGTTGTTGACTTGCATATACCACAACTCTATCTTTTTGCATCGGCACTGCTCTAAGTCAAGTACCACATGCATCAGTGCATACCACCATTTCCTCATTCCCACTTGTAATGGTTAAAACAGAAGCACTCGTTAGTCTCTCTTTCAGGATTCCAAAAGCTTGATCACACTTTGCATCCTATGTGAACACTTAGTTCTTCTTCATCAATCATGTTAATGGTGCAACTATCTTGGAAAAATATATAATAAAATGACGATAATATCCTGCCAATCCAAGGAAACTTCTCACGACCGCTGCATTCTTTGGATTATCTCAATCATAGGTTGTTGCCACCTTAGCGTGGTCCACCGCTATTCCATTTCTAGAAACAACGCGGCCTAATGACCTCACTTTTCTCTTCCAGTAATGACACTTCGAAAACTTAGCACTCAACTGATGCTTTCGCAAGATTTCCCAAACAACTCGCAAGTGCGTCTTATGCTCTTCCTCATTCCGGGAGTAAACTAGGATATTATCCACGAACATGAGCAGGAACTTGTTCAACTGATCTTGGAAAACCTTATTCATAAGATCCATGAAATATGTTGGTGCATTGGTCAATCCAAATGGCATCACCATCCACTCAAAGAAACCGGATGGTGTCCTAAAAGCTGTCTTCGGCGCACTATCCTTCACCACTCACAACTGGTGAAATCTCGTTGCCAGGTCCATTTGAGAGAACACCTTGGCCTCGTGAAGCTGATCAAACAAGTCGTCTATCCTTGGAACTGATGCTTGTTCTTCTCGGTCACCTTGTTCAGCTCTTGATAGTCCACACACAATCTTAAAGGTCCATCATTCTTGGTTGCAAACACAATTGGTGCACCATATTCGGACGTACTCCTCTGAACGAATCCTTTTCCCAAAAGGTCATGAACCTACACCTCTAACCCCTGCTGTTCCTTAGGCACCATCTGCCAAAGAGGCATAATAATAGGTTTAGCACCTTCAACCAAATCAATCCTGAACTCAATCTCGCGATGCGGCGACAAACCTTTGACCTCTTCAAAGACATCATCAAACTCACTAGCGATCGATACAGATGATAAGTCTTCCGATGGAATCACAAGCGAATGCAAAAAGCTTATGAAGAGCCCGTCTTCAGGCCTACATCGAATCACAACCATTCGCCCTCCCACATTCCCAACTGTCACCACGAGCTTCTTGCAATCCACTTTTGTAGTATACCTCTTCAACCAGTCTATACCCAAAATAACCCCGAACCTAGCGAAGTTCAAAACAAAGCAATCACACACAAAAGAGCAACCATGACTCGATAACACTAGAAAACGACAAAGCATACACAAGCTGGACGAACCCCCAACGAATTCGTCATAACCAAAGGTATATCACATATCTCGGGTTCCAAACCCAAGCGGTTCATAAGCTCATTACGAATAAAAGAATGTGATGCTCCAATATCAAATAACACTCTAAAACATCTCTAACAGAAAGAATACCTTGACACTCTTCCCTTTCTCCTCTGCCGTAGGATCTCTTGAAGAAGATGGCACGCCTTCCAAAGCAAATGCTTTCACTATCTGCTTTTCTTTTGCCAGTTCTGGATAATCCTTCTTGTCATGTCCAGGCTCACCACACTTAAAGCACTTCCTTTCAGCTTTCGGATTCTTGCACTCCTTGGAATAATGGCTCTTCTGCTGGCAGTTATAGAAAGTCAACTTGCCTTTCTGCTTTTTCTGACCACCTTTTCCTTTCAGTTTTTGCTGCTTCCTCTTTTTGTTGTTACCACCCTGCAGTGGTTTCAGCTCCTCCTTAGCTGCAACATAAACTTCATCCGTAGGAAACAAACTCTCGTGCCTCAAAGCTTTTTCCACGATCTTCTCATAAGGGTCATTCAAATGATCAACCAACGACCTCCCAATATAAGTATCCAAGCTCATGACAAACTTTTCGTTCTTTTGATAAGGAGAGTCGGTATATGAACGAGCATACTTGGTCAAAGCTTCGAAATCATAAACATAATCCCACACTGGTCGGCCACTCTACTTCAACTCCACAAACTTCTTTAATAGAACTCACTTCTGGGAGGTAGAGATAAACTTCATCTCAAACATGACTTGGAACTAATCCCAAATGATTTCATCTTTTGGATTCTCCAGAGTGACAGAGTTCCACCAATCCATAGCTCTGTCTGGTAGTTTCCTTGATGCAAGCTTCCTCTTAGTCTCATCCTCAATACCCAAGTCTCCAAAAATCCGAATGCAAGTATCTAGACACCTTTGAATCTCTATATTTGGATCTGTCCCTTTGAATGACTTTCCTCCTAGAGAAGTGAAGTCCTTGCACAGCTTTGTGAAGTCCACAACCCTAGGTACCTACATCTGAACCCCAACATCTACTGCGGTTTCTCTTGGAGCGGGTACCCTCCTCATGATGGCTGCCATCATAGCCTCGAATATAGCTGGGTAATCTGGTATTCCGCCATCACTCCCTCCAGGAACAGTCTCCTCCCAAGTAGTGTGTCTCGACGATCAATGACTCATTCGAAATATGAAAAATAGAATGATTAGTCCACATTGGAGAAAAACTGCAATAGAGTTCAAGCGTTACTATGCCGTACACTAATTTATAGTATACGTCCATCAAAAATCTATAAATATGTCTCTCATACGTCATTACGTCTTTGAACTTTGGCTAAAATCGTTTAACTAGAGCTCTGATACCAAATGTGATGACCACCCATAACTCTTGCACTTAAAAAAGAGGAATACTGCTCTAAAAGAAGTGCCAGGCGTCTATTGACGATCATCAGGGTAAGATAACACAAGCGGGACCTGTCGTATAACTCACATAGCAGAAATAAAGTATAATAGAACATATATAACATGCATTAATAGTGAAGCATAATCGAGCGGAAACTTAAACTTTCGTGTGAACATGAAATATCCATACATCCTTTGGAATACATCATAAGAGTCTATACAAAATGCCTCACTACAATCACTCAAAGAACACACAACAAGCATAATAGTGGAAACAACTAGATATGTATATAGTAGAAAACAATACGTAAACCTCGTGTTTGTCATCGCTCAGCAGCATCATCTCATCAAGATCTATCACCTGTCACCTGCTATCTAGTTTGATCCTCCACAACACAATATAT
Source organism: Allium sativum (assembly GCA_030737875.1). Lineage (NCBI taxonomy): Eukaryota > Viridiplantae > Streptophyta > Magnoliopsida > Asparagales > Amaryllidaceae > Allium > Allium sativum. The sequence goes on along the minus strand of CM060922.1, from coordinate 745,363,733 downwards.
GAAAAGCCCAAAGTAATAAGAGGAAATATAAAACCTTGAGTCGGATAATAGTCTTAATGAGCGATAAAACAACTATCTAACATCATCAATAAGGTATATGAGAAATAGGTAGGTTTATCATCTAATCTTACAATATCAACAATAGAGAAGAACACAAACCCGTCTCCCCCAAATCTGACAATGATAGCCTTTACAACAACCAGAGAGAAAACATAGCGGACACAACAACCATTCATCTAGCATAGTCCATCCTAATCGAGATCAACATCCGACAAGCACAAGTCTCGAAGGCCTAAACCAACATCAGAAAAGCACCCAAGAGATGTATCCTTCAGTGTCAACCAATCTACACAAGATGATACAAGCAAAGCAATCATCATCCATGACGCTGGCTACCACAGCCTATCCTGCCTTGAAACCATCATTAATCGTATGACTGACCGACCTTGCCTCTATCAAGGGTTAATGGTAACCCCGGTTCTAGCAAACTCCATACGCCATCATTACTCGTATCTAGGCCTTTCAACGATACCCAAGGTACTCGGCCAGCTAACTTCTAGCTTTTGGGTGTTCCCATTATACCCCTGCTTTGAGTCCGCTAGAACCTTCGACTAATGATGATCCCTCAGCCTTCGATAACTCTAGCCATCAGAGTTGACGACTATCCATAAGCTCAATCGACGTCTCGAGCAACCATTATCCACAAACTCACAACTTTAGTCGTCTTCACATTCCTTGCATTTCATCGATCAACCAACACTCCACACACTTCGAACATTCTGTCTTGAATTCGCGTAAAAGCCACAACCATCATCGATCCAAAAACATACATCATTTAGTCGATATTCGATTCACAGTGTATCACTCATTTGTTATAAATTTCTAAACCATAGCGTTTAAATCCCATTCCACAGTGTTTATAGAACACTATCGTATCTTCTTCCCGATCCATTATGGATCTACCTGCCTGATCCATCGGATCTACCTCCAAAACTCGATAGATCCATCCATTTTTCTTGCCCGATCTACGCTTCAGAAATATGCCTGATCCACGATTTTCCATAGCGTTTTTGAAATGCTGTAAAAGAACCCTCCCGATCCAACAAAAAAAACACGCCCGATCCACTTGATCCACTAAGGTGCGCATGCTCGATCCACGTGAAAATACTTGCCTGATCCATTGCCTTAACATCCACCTGATCTACGCTTCTACATCATTACTAAAACGCTATCGATCCAAGAAGTTCCAGTCTACTCCAAATGCTTGCCAAACCCACTTTTTCATTGATTGCTCCCTTGGTCGATCCATCAAAATGACCTGCCCGATCCATGAGTTTGCCGTGGCCGATCCATTAGGAAAAATACGCCTGATCCATCCCCTTTTCACGTGCCCGATCCATCTCTTAGCCAACACCAGATCCATGACTGCACACGTCCGATCATTGAGTTTCCATGTGTGCACCCTCGGTGATCCATTCTTTCACCACATTTTTGGCTAATCCAAGTTTTGTCGTTCAAACCGAAAAAACTCAATCAAAAGTCATCAAATTCAAAATATTACAATCGAACAATGATTAATCAAACATTAAAACATTAATTATCATCCTAGAATTCACCAATCATGATTAAACAATTAAACGAATCACATAAATGGATCTAACTTTTATAAGCATAGAATTAACACATGAATTTACTGATTTAAGTTACTAGATTAGATCGTACAGTGATTCAAATGAAAATATACTTACCATGATGTAGATCTAGGTGAAAATAACTTGAAATGATAAAAATAAGAACAAACACCCCATATACTTGATTGAATCCGTATGAGAGATGCTTACCACTCACCAACACTTCAAATTAACTTCAAAACAATGATCTACAAATTCGGACAGCAAAGAACAATCTTTGAATCTCTTAATTTGATGCGATCTATTCTCTCTTGATGTTGATCTTCAAGCTTTTAATATAAATCTAAGATTTTAATGGAGGCGAGATGTATTTGAATGGAGTAGGGAGAATCTCAAACCCCAACTAAATAATAAATGAAGAAAGCAAACCATTCTACATTCCTTTACCCTTATTTATAGCCATCTAACCAGCCCACTAATGGGCCACACCAAATCAGCCTACTAATGACTAGTTAACCTATCCAGAAATTGTGTAACACTAAAATGGCGATTCCTTCCAAACCGCTGAACCAAATATTTAATGTGACCACTCTACGAAATTGGAAACACCAGTTGCTTTCCAATAAAATTGATTCCAGCACCTGATTCGATCCCATTCAAAAGTTATCCCCTATACAAAAATGACGGGGGCAAAATGGTCACAAACAAAATTGATAAAAATTATGGACATGTCTTACATTCTCATAACCAACATATCAAAATATGAGAATAATACGACTCTTAGGGAATTAACTAGAAATATTTTACGATCCTTTGATACGTAAAATGTGGGTTGTTACAATCATCTTTTCCAAAACTGAATGCTTTTCAAGCCAGTTGATCCCGATGTCATAACAAACTCAATTCCCATTAGTTCAGATCTAAAATAGTGGTCGAGATGAAACTTGGGTTCTCGGTTTCAGTGTCGTCCATGGTAATCTCCTTCTCATGTCCAATGACTTTCAATTGTACCTAAACTCCAATCCGTTCCCAATTCCATGGCTTCAATGCTTTTTCTGCTTAGTTCTATTTTGTAGCTTTGATCAAGACGTAATGTGTTTCCTTAGATCGGAGTAGGTCAGAACTTCTAATTTGTGAATTGGAATCGTTATGTTTGCAAATGTGGTTCCTTTGATTTGGTACCTTAGGGTTGTTGATCGTTGCAGTGAAGGAGACTTCGAATAGATCTGAAATAGTCCTACTTCTTCGAACAATAAGAAAAGTTAACAATTATGCTTCGTTCATCCTCTTCTTTTTATGAACTGGTTTCAGTTGCATTTCTATCTACCAAGTTTCTAAGGTACGAACTAATTTCAAAAGCGCGAAATCTTGTTTCTGAACTGATTTCAGTTGCATTTCAATCTATAGCGTAATCGTCTTGCATCGTGTTGAATAACTCTGTATTAGCCCTAACAATGTGCATTCCTTCAGCAAAGGTGAAATCTGCATCTTTTGAGATGTTTGTCGCGAACAACAATATCACATAGCTTAATGAAGTTTATGTTCAACGTACAATGTTTTTGTGTTCAAGCTATCAGAGTTCGTACAAGATTTCTTTACTTATCACTCGAGTATGGCGTCAATAATTAACTTATTGGTCGTCTTATAGTAACGTCTTTTAGAGTTCCTCCTTGCAGCACAAGAAGAACCAACACGTCAATTTTGTTGAATTAGATTTTGTTGCATTGGATTTTGTTGTAGTGGATTTTGGTATGCTAGGGGATCATTTAAGTATGAAATGCACTAGCCTTGAAATTCGAAACTGTCAAAGGGATTTCAAATCCTTCAAATTTCCATGGATTGTTGAATGGGGGAGGTGCAAGTGTGGCAATTGAAGTGAAATTTTCTTGAGTTTGAGCAGACATATAGGCTTTTTTCTGGTAGCACGCTTCTCTTGGAATAATTGTTGTTGCAAATCCATATTGTCAAGGAGTGCTTCTTTATATTTTAGAACACTTGAGCCAAATTTTAGAAAATCTAAAAATAACGATGAAATGATTTCAAACAAATTAAAATTGAATTAGTGAAAAATTGCCTGTGCATGTTCATTCCATTACTCATCGCTACCTGAAATTGTTTTTTTAGTAGGATCTCAATCAGCACTGGTCTTGTTGTTCAGACTTCCCCATCTTACCCACTTTCTTTGAAAACTTTCGTATTTATGATGAATTTTGGTATCGTTTACCACTTCCAAAAATCGTTATTTCTTTACAAATTCATTTCCATTTCCGTCGCGTAATATTTTTCAGTCATTACTTTGTGGGCACCCTTTTTGTTAGCACCACATTTGGCATAAGCGAAAATTGCTATTTTCAGCAAGAGTAACGTGCATTCTGTGGACCAATGATATTTTTGATGATTTGTTGTTCTAAAAAACTAAATTTTCAATAAGAAGAAAAAATTAGAAAAATATATATGTTGTACTCAACATCAAAAATAAGCATAACAGCACTGAAAATTACCCGAAAATACCATGTTTCTTAGGTTGGAAATATCGAACAATGAAGGAGAACGAGGTCTCTTTTGGTTGGATAGCGGTTGAAGGGAGGGGTAATTTTATAATGTAGAGAGGGATAATTTACTACTCGTTGGAATTAGATGCTTCCAACGCCAACGGGTGCAAATTTGCTTGTTGGCTTGCCCAGCTGGTTTGGCGAGGTGAGCGGTACAATAGACTTAGTAGAGTAGAATACAACCTACTTTACATCATTCATGACACCGACGTTCCCAGAATAGCCTTTACATACCTTGTAATTGAAAATCCTTGGTTGATTATATTGTGAATTTGTTTTCTAATTGCTTTCCTGTGCATAAAACATGTGAATCCAAATCACCTTTCCATGGTTGGGTTTTACGTTATACTCATTTTCCCCTTAAATGCTTTATGCAAAGGAAGTACAGTGATAACCAAATTCCGAAATCCAACAAGTAATAAACTAATTACAAAAACCCAACTCAAAAATTAATATGTAATGCACAAATCGTAGAAACCTAGCAATCTAGAAGCTTCTCCTTATTGATCGGAAGCATGGACTTTGCATTTCGAATCATAAAACGATTTTAAACATCAAATGTTGAAAGTGCCTCATGGGAGAGAAAACCATATTGGGACACAAAATTACATACAAAGTCATATGTACAAATTATGGATCACTGGATTTGTTTGTCTTTACAATAAAGGTGAAATTCAGGCGATTTAAGTTGTTTGCGTCAAATTTTGTGCCTAAATTTCATGTCAAATAGACTTTCCTATATATGTATGTATGATAAATTCAATTTTAACATGAGAAAGTGTTGAGTGGTCCGCGATTTTCAAAAAAATATGAAAAACCTATTTTTTTGCAGTGTCATTCCATCTTAAAAAGTTTCCAAAAATAACCGTCAACGTGATGCCACCATGTGATGCCCTGAAGTCACGACATAGTGGCCCTGCAAGGTGCTCTGAAGTCACCACATTATGGCACTGCATGGTGACTTCAGGGCACCATGCAAGGCCATTGCGTGGTATCCTGAAGGTAGAATGCGGTGTCACTGTGTGGTGGACAAGAAATTTGAAAGTAAAATAAAATATAAATTTAAGCTGAAAATAAAACTATTGTATTTTGTCATTAAAAAATTTCGACAAAACAGAAGGCAACTCGGCGAATTGCCAAGTTCAAATAGAATTCGCCTTTATATGCATACACAAGCGTTATGGCGTATGTTTTACATGCACATGAGTTGTTTTTAAAACAATATTATATGTTTAAAACATTCAAGATATAATAATTTGCATGGATGAATTATTATCTGTAAGTTTAATTTTTTAATTTATATTATTAGTTAGGCAAAACGAATTTATAAAGAAAGTTTACTTGTTAGATCTTATTTAACTTATGAAAATTAATAATATTTATAAATGGATGTTTCGAATTTGCAAAAAAAGTTTAATTATTAGATCCATATATTAAATGATTTACAATAAGGGACGTTTTGAATTTGTAAAGGAAGTTAAATTGTTTGATATTATTTTTCAATTAGATTAAGTTTGGATAATATCCATTGACTGACAATTCTGGTAATTTAAATTGATACCAAAAAGTGAAACACCAAATACGTTACAATCATTAAAAAAAAATATAAAGAAATTTTGTTAAATCTTAATCTTAAGTGATAAGATTTGGTAATATTTGTAGATGGTTATCTTAAAATTGTAAAGAAATATTAATTATTAGATCATATTTTAAGTCATTAATATTTAAGGATGTTTTGAATTTTTAAATAAAGCTAAATTACTGGATCCTATTTTAGGTGATATTAAGTTTAGGTAACATCTGTAGAGGGGAAATTTTGGTAGTTTATTCTAAAACCAAAAAATTGAGGCATCAAAGGTACTAAAACTATTGTTAAAGAGTAAATAAAGTTTATTTGTTAGATCCTACTTTAAGTGATAAGCGCTCATAATATTCATATAGGTGGGTGTTCCAAATTTGTAAAGAAAGTTTAACCGTTAGATCGTATTTTTAATTTATTAATACTGAGATATGATTTCAATTTGTAGAGGAAGTTAATTAGTTAGATCTTATTCTCGAATGATATTAAGTTTGGATACTATTTATAGGAACAATTTTGTTAGTTTATGCTGCTATCAAAAAAGTGAAATAGCAAACATATTACAACCACTTATTTAAGACGTATATAATTGAATTATATATATGTATGTGTGTGTATGTGTTTAAAAACTCACACTTATACCAAGTTTTTGCATTTCTAATGTAACACCCCATAATTTTATTACACATTATAAAGACAAATTAAAGAATACTTAATTTAATATTGGGAAACAAGTAAAATGGACTGCGCCATTGCGTTCGCCTTGGAATTCTACTTAACATAGACTTTGAGTTTGCATAAAACGGACAATGTATGTAGAAGATATTAAGGTTTGAAGTTTGCATATGTATAAGAGATCTAAATACATAAAAAAAGAAACCAGAATTCGAAATCAAAAAACAGGGAAAAAGGGGGAAATCGACCCATTGGGGGTCGGCCCCGTCCCTTATGGGTGTTGACCCATGGGTCGACCCCTCCACAGGGGTGTCGACCCTGGGGTCGACCCCTGTCAGATCTAGGCAGATCAATTTCTATGAACCTGGACACCATTCTGAGCACGACTTGTTGACCTTAGGCTATATGCAGGACCTCATTCTCATTGTTTTTATTCACAAATAACATTGGAGATAACAAGGTGCGGTCCTAACTGAGACTGAATTAGCCTATTCTTCTAAAAACAACTAGTTATACGTATTCAAGGACCTGTGCTACAACATCTACAATCAATCCTCTATTCTTTAGATCCAGTTTATGTTATTTTTAGATATAAACATTTAAAAAGTAATATTGACATGTCTATAAGTTGGATCTAAGCCTATGCATATTAGTAACTTGAATCATACCGGATCTACCATTACTTGTACACCAGATCTGTAATTCTCATATGCCCAGTTCTTCCAATATATGCCTATCTTGTTGTAGTGATCAATTTTATCATCATATGCCTATTTTGTTATTATGCCTATTCTGGTTCTCTTCCCTTCCTCTTTCCCTTTTTAATTTTATAGTTAGGCTACCTTCGAGATTAGCCCTATCGCTGAAATATGCAAACGCGCAAAATTGGTAATGATAGGAAACGTTAATATTGGTGAATAATTTGTATTGGGATTGTGGGCATAACTTGTATAGTGGTTTTGGTGCAAAACATATAATGTGACCTAAGACTCAAATGTGGAAATAATTAATGATGAACATGAATAATTGGCTAGGAATGAATTACGCCTAAATTACAGTAACTAGAAACTATAACTGTACTTCGACACGAGATTAGGTTGCACTTGTGGTAGAAGTATGCCCGGAACCGCCCGGCATATCCAACAACCACAAGTGGTTAATCTAATTTGAGAGGTTGAGGGCATAAATGTAAGCTTAACGGTGCTAAGACATGAGGTTAAGTTTAACTTGTGGTAGAATCTGCCCGGAACCGCCTGACATATCCAGCAATCACAAGTAGTCGACTTAATGTGAGAGGTCTAGTGCATTAACAGACATTAATGAAAAACGACAAGAATCTGTTAATCTGAAATACTTAACCTATATAAACCTGTACGGTTACATAAACATGTCAAATTGAGTAGGGTTTAAGTGAACTTGCTTGAATCAGTGGGAGGGGTTAAGTTACTATGTTGGAGGGTTATATAAAACCAACAAACTTAACCTGTATTACATATGGGGGTTATGCAACAGACATAACTTGCCAAATCCTAGTGGTGGGGATACAAGCCTAGGAGGGAAGCTTGTATCATCTATGTGGGACCCTTATCAGTCAGTAACCCATCTAGGTATCAAACGAAGTACCCCGAGCTAGATTAGGGTCAGGGCACGCTTACTGAATTGATTTTAAGGGGTTAATAAAGGAGAGGGTGTCGACAGTGCAAGATCTAACAGAGTCATGTGCGTGCATGGTTCCGGCTTGTTCGTGGAAAATTAAGATGTTGTGGCATCAATAAATATTGGTGTGCATCTCGTAGTTAAATAGGTTGCCACTTTAGAAAGTGATACATCCTACAGTGAGGACAACACAAGTATCTACAGAGTAGAGAGCCGATCGATTGGGGTAGTAATTAGGGTATATCTAGGCTTGCTTGTGTAGAAGCCCATTATTCTTGTTGGGGGTAACACCTGTCATTTCTGTTGGGCTGGAAATTATTCTTGTTGGGGATAAAACCCATCACTAGAAGTACACCTAAGTCTACCATCTATTTCTATAGGGATCATATTGTTATGATATATTAGTATTGGTGCAGATAAAAGTATTAAAGAAGCGTAACCTATCCTTTTATGTTTAGCCTATTCACTCTATTATACTTTTCTTTTGAAACTGCTATATCCAGTTTATATGCCTGTCATGATGCTTTTACTTATTTATATGATAAAAGTAACTGGACTCGCTAGACTTTATGTCTGATCTATTTTGTTTCCTCTTCTCTCTCTTCCGTTCCCCTCCCAGGTTCTCAGGGTGGGAATTCTCAAGCTTGATCAGGATTCTTCTTTCATTCCGCTTGGAGTTGCTTAGATGTACCGCTTAATTTCATATGTTCTCTTCTATGGCCATATTTTGGGGATTATGCTTTCTTTATGTATTATCGTACTCTGATGGTGATTTGATATAAGACAGAGGCTTTATTATTGATGTAAAAGGTTTTGAGTATTTCAGACTTATGATGTAACTGAGATTTGAACCACATGGTTTTCTATTTAAATAAGTGTTTTTATTCCGCTGTTATTTTATATTTGTCTTGTGATGTTTCTGTTTCTGTTTACCTAAAACGTTTCATGAAACTTAATGCATTCTGATAAAGAGTGACATTAACGGACGTGGGGTGTCACACTTGGTACCAGAGCTGAAGGTTACCAAATCAGATAAAAGATTTTGAAAATTGGTTTCAAAAAGGTTTTGAAAGAAAGAAAGCATTTTCAAAAGAAAAGTCTGTTTTGAAAAACATATTCCCCAAGGCCATATGAAATATCTTTCGATTCTTTTTTTGAATCCCTTTTCCTTTTCTTCTCAGCATGTCTGGGGAACCTAATATTCCCGAGGGTGTACAGATACCATCTTGGTTCTATAGGTATCTGGAGGCTACGGCACCTACCGAAGGCCAAGTAGACATCCCTCCCCCAGCTGAAGCCGCCGTCCTTCTCCTCCTCCTCCGCGTGTTGATAATTTCTCTAAGATATGCAATGATTTTTTGCTATGGGCGGAAATCCATTCAGAGGAACTGAGACTTTTATAGAAGCAAGGAATTGGATAAAAAAGATGGAGGATTTGTTTGGGATCTTTGAGGGTGACGACCGTAGGAAGATTCAGTTATCTGTTTGGCAGCTGAAAGATGAGGCCTCATTCTGGTAGGAAGTGATGCATGCGGGACGTCCAGCTAAGACTTGGAATGATTTCCGGCAAAGATTCGAAATGAAGTTTCTTTCTCAAGCCGAGCAAAGTATGCAAATGGAAAGGTTCTTAGCACTTAAGCAAGGAGGCATGTCTGTTAGAGAGTATGTGAATAAGTTTTATCAATTGCCGAGGTTTGGCTTGGAGCTAGTGAATACACCGCATAAGAAAGCTTTGACGTTTGCTAGAGGATTGAATGAACCCCTTCATGGGTTGGCTATGTCTCATATTCCGATGGAAGTGACTTTGAGAGACTCGCTAATATGGCATTGATGCATGAGGAAGATAAAGGAGAAAAGGTAGAGGCTAAGATTGAGGAGACACAGAACAAGAAAGTATGGCCCAAGAAGGAGCAACAACAGCAAAAGAAGGGCGGAAAGAATGACAAAGTCTGAGAAAAGAGGAAATGTTTTAATTGTGGACGCGTGGTTCATTTGAGCATAGATTGCAGAAAAAGGAAGAGTGGTTGTTTCCAATGTTGGGAAGTTGGACATCTTATTAAGGATTACCCGAAGAAGCAAGGACAGAGCTAAAGAGCAGGACCTTCTGGAGGGCAAGTGCATGCTCTCATGACTGATGTATCGGATAGAGGTAGGAAATTTTTTGTTGAAGGTTTAATTTCTCTTTCCGATCATCCTATTAGAACTCTTTTTGATTCTGGCGGTTTGCATTCTTTCATATCTGATTCTGCATTTGAGTCTCTACACCTTAGTACTAGTATGATTGCGGATCCCATTTCTGTCTCAAACCCTATAGGAGGTACGGCTCATTTGTCTATGATTTGTAGGGATTTGAGAATATCTGTGTTAGGAATCGAGTGCAACGCATACGTACTTGGTTTTATGGGGTACAGTTTGATTCTAGGGATGGATTGGTTAGCCATGTATTGTTCCATTCTAGATTGTAAGAGGAGGGTTGTTGGACTTTCGACTTGCCGCGGGAGGACCCTTGAGATTTCTTGTGACCCTAAAGGGTCTATCATGCTCAGCTTCCTAGAGTCGCTTGATGCATCTATTAGTGATTTACGATCTGTACCAGTAGTATGTGAGTATCCAGATGTTTTTGAGGAGGTCCAAGGCTTACCACCGATGCACGAAATTAAATTCTGTATATACTTGGTGGACAATGCAAAGTTAGTTGCATTGCCTGTGCGCCACATGGCTCCGAGAGAGAGAGAGAGAGAGGAGACTAGCAAGAAAGTACAGGAACTACTTGAAAAAGGGTTTATTAGGCGAAGCGTACCTGAATGGAATGCTCCGGTGGTATTCGCAACTAAGGCGGATGGTTCGCTTCGCTTATGCGCGGATTATAGGGAGTTGAATAAGCTCACCAAGAAAAATAGGCAACCACTCACGAGGATGGATGATCTGTTTGACCAGCTTGTTGATGCGTCTGTTTTCTCCCAGTTGGACTTGGCCACGGGTTTTCATCAATTGAGGGTGGCCGAGGACAACATATACAAGGCTGCCTTTAGAACTCCAGATGGTTTCTTTGAGTGGCTCGTCATGCCTTTTGGTTTGACAAATGCACCTGCCTATTTTGTAGATCTGATAAGTAGGGTGTTCCGGGAGTTCCTAAATAAGTTCATTGTAGTCTTTGTTGATGACATTATGATTTTCTCGAAAGCGAGGAAGAGCATGCCCAACATATAAGGGAGGTTATGAATGTTAGGGACTGCAGAATGGATCATTCAGGCAAAGCAAACACTAGAGGGGGGTGTGAATAGTGTTTGTAAGAATTTAAACAAAACTTAAAACTAAAGAGAATTATGGAATGAATCAAAAACCACAAACACAATCACAAACACATATTTAAACACAGATGCAAAATAATCAGAAATAAAAATGCAGAAAAAGGAAAGAACACACCGGATTTTATACTGGTTCGGATCACTCCTACGTTCAGTCCCACACAACGCTGGATTTTGCAGAGTTTTATTACTATTTTCAATAGTCAAATACAACCTCCTTGATTTCATGGCTCAAAAAGGAGACACCGACTCCTATCCCTTGATTTCACGGCTCAACAAGGGCACACCGACTACTATTCCTTAATTTCATGGCTATAAGGATACACCGATTCCTCTTTGACTTACAAACAAGGTTTATTCAACCCAAGCAATTACAAAACAGCCTTATAACTCTTCAATAACACTTGATTCAAAGAATAGAGAGTGTAGAGAGAAGAAGTTTGATCAAAACAGAAGTGAATTCGGCAGAGTATAAGTGTAAGAATCATAAAAAATGATTAAGAATAATGGTGGGATGAAAGAGTATGAAGTTAGAGAAGAAGATATGTTAAAAAATTCAGTTTTAACCTTTTTTTATAGAGTATGAAGGGTTGCAATGGTTATGAAGCATTTCAAAAAGTGAAAAGACACTTCCCTTCAAAATTAGAAAAAAAGCAGTTATATATAGACATACACTTTTTGCTATGTCGACATACTCATGTGTATTTTTCATTTTCAAAACATTTTTTCAAGTATTTTGATATAAAACTAATTATGGAAATTCTTGAGTAAAATTCTAGTGTTGTAAATTAATATTATATGATAGAAAATCATATGAAAACATACTTTTAAACTAAATAAATATATTTATAAAATAATAAGGTTTTAAACTATATAAGGTATAAATATAAAGTATATAAAAAATTTAAGTTTGAAAAACCAAGAAGAATAAAAATAGAAACAAAATAGAAAAACAAAATAGAGAGAGTTGAGGATAAATAGAAAAAAAATGGAGAGGATTGAGGATAGAATTGAAAACCAGAATTTGAATTTTTTTTGAAATTTTGAATTTGAACCTGGAGTTCTATTTAGAGTCTTACAAAACCCAGACTCTATAAATATATTAATCTTGAACTCTTGAAATCTTGATTACTCATGAGTCTTGAATTTTCTCTGATCTTTGAATCTCTACCATCTTTATAACTGTACAGTCTTCAGTAATATTTCATGTATATAATTCCTGCAAATATATATATATATATATATATATATATATATTATATACAAAAAGTATTAGCGTATATTTTATAATCAATGATTATTGAAATAAGGTTGTTGTCATCAAAACTCCATTCTCCAACAATCTTCCCTTTTTGATGATGACAACTTTAGTTTATAAAATATCATACCTATATACCTGTTTGATGATGTTCCTTCTAATACCCCCCTGTCTGTAAGAATCCTATAAAATCCTATAAACTATGCCTATATTTTATAATTTCTCCCCCTTTGGCATTATCAAAAAGAAATTCTAAAAGTACTCCCTCTAAATCCTATAACTATCCAAACAATTCCTATACTAAAGTAAAGTACTCCCCCTGAGTCCTAAATCTATAATCATAAAATACTCCCCCTAAATCCTATATCTATCTAAACATGTTCTATTATAATATTCTATATAACTGTTGATAGTTGTGTGTGTACGTATGTGCTAGTATAGTACACAAGGATCGTGTAATATGGAATATGACACACAAGTACGCAATAATAGCAAATCACAGAAAATGCAGTAAAAGGAAAAATCACACCAAGGATTTTATACTGGTTCGGAGCACCGTCCTACGTCCAGTCCCAGACTTCTATCTGGATTTTCACTAATCAATCACCTCACTTCACCCAGAGGAACATGTATACAACACCCGAGCAACCGAACGGGATTCCACGCCTCTAACAACACGAGGACTTCAACAGTGCCTCTTACAACACTGAGAACTTCAACTAAGACAAGTAAACTTTTGTTGTTGACAATATGTGTTCTTGAAAACACGATTTTGTCTCTTGTAGTAGAGGACTTCCTATAATCTTATCCTCAAATAATATATTTGTGTATGTGAAGATTCAGAAGTGAATATCGTATTGAATCTAAATAATATTATATAAATTCTAGGATTCAAACGATATAGAATAGAATAGAATATGAGCGAGTGAGTGCTTGAGAGTATGAAAACTGAGATCAAAAGAAAAGAGATTAGTATGATAGAATTCGTGGTTTGGAGTGATGATCTTGTGATGTTTATATAGAGTATAAACAATTATAACCCTTTGTGAAGAGTTATAATCAAAGGCCAAGACCATTCATAAAGAGGAAGAGAAGCAACTCTTGAAGAAATGGAAGTGTCTATACGAAAGGTTGCTTTTGTTTGAAAACGGTCGACAGGTCAAAAAGGACTAGTAGACAGGAATTTGAAAATACATATGTTATATATATGTGTGCACGTTGTCTGTACATTCTGGGCAGAAACGGTCGACTGCTTGGTTTTAACTGGTCGACCAGTTTAGCCCAGAATGCACAGTTAATGTGCATTCATATACATATGTATACATATTCAAATATTAGAGGTGTGAGATTATTTAAGGATAGATTTTAACATACAATAACACTACTAATCATACCAAATAATCAACCTCTAATGTATGTAGCTCTTGTGTCTTGTTAAACCAATGAATAACTTCTTTTTGTCGATCATGGCATATTTCTTTGTCAGAAATCAAAACTCTATGAGATTCTTGACTCAACATTCTCCCCTTTTTTGATTGATGACAATATAGCTTTGATTTTACCCTTGTATGTATAGTATCCCCCTGAATTTGTGCCTGTATATAAACTATAATTTCCTGCATATACGATGTTATTACAACTTTCCCTGCATATACAATGTTAGCACCATTTTTTCTCCCCCTTTGTCATCGACAAAAAGGAGTTAATAAATAGATAAATAAGTGATAATGTAAACAATACTAGTAGAGTTTCAAGCAACATAAACAAATAGCATAGGTCATACCAAGAGTCGTAAAGTACGATCGTACACACATAAATGTACCATGAGTAAAACTATGGCACCGTTTAGATACAAGTGCCGGAATAAGTCCTAAAAGTAAAATAAAAGCATAAGTTCATAATAAGAGACGAACAAAGAAACAAACTGTAACACCCCACCTCCGCCAGGGTCACTCACAAAGGGAATGCACTAGCTTTGGTGGAGTATTATCTAGGTAAACATGCATAGAAATATTACAAGACAGAACATATAAAACAACAGAAGAAAAAAACCAAATTTCATTACCTCATAAAATTACAAGGTCTAAAGCCTTTTACATCAAAATGCCTTTAAAAGCCATTACATTGGAAACCTGTCTTGCAATAGTTAAAGAAGCATAAAACCACAGTCATAAAATATTCCCCAAGTAAAACGGTAAAGTAGCCATAGCCAAGAAAAATCCAAGCCATACATGATGACCTTGAAGGAGAAGAAGTCCGAGCTAAATAACAGTATTTCCTCCCTGAAAACCTGGGGGGGGGACGGAAGACAAAGAGGCGAAAGAAACGGGGTCAGTCATAAAGACTGGTAAGTCCTATATACTTCCAGCATAAAAACAGGTAAAGGTAACATGACATGCATAAACTGAAAGTAAACATAAGAATGATGACAAGATAGACAAGCTAAACTAAGGTAACAGGATGAACTACTGTATAGAGATAAACTATGGTCACTATGCATCAAGTATAACATCCCAAGGTTCTATCGAGTATAACCTCCCAAGGTTCTATCGAGTAATACACCCCAAGGTTCTATCAAGTATATTCGCCCTGCACCTTCCGTACTAGTATCCCAACCCGTGTCATGTGTTAGCTACAAAATGTCCCTTGCCCAATGTCATGAAATGGTCCATGTCAACCTAATGTAGGTTTTCCCAACTCGTATGTTTCTTTCCATGTATATGTTTAGTCCTTTGCCGTAAATCCTACGGGCTTCCTCACGTAGTTCTATACTACTTTAACATAGTTCCATTATCCTTGAAATCGTTTTGGACTGTCACCCTTGATCTAGCTGTATTTTCTTACCATGAATTCTTGAATGTTCGGCTAGGATTTATGCCACCTAGGACCACTAGGGATTACGCTACCTACTAGACATTTTCGTAACTCGGTTTGGGTTTTAGCCACCTAGGACCGCTAGGGATTACGCTACCCGTCAACCACGCCCTTTTTCCCACGTATGTATCGTGAATCATTTTTCCATGTCTAGATGCACATGTATCTCAATGTGCCATCCGAGTCCCATGCCAGGGCTAATCAAGAAATACAGGACTCGGTCGGGAGATTTAGGTTATCTGCCGATGCAGATATCAAGGTCTGTTTTTCTACCGGTGGTTATGGTCCCACGTGACCCCTCCCTCTGGAACGACCCGAACTCCCCCGGTCTCCGAAGAGAAGAGAAAGAACGAATTGTTTTGAGAACACGAAAAAATAGAACGCACACGGGAGAACTTTTCATTGTATATTACAACAATGCATCATATTACAAGAATATACAGAGCATAAATAAATATTACACAGAAATATCAGAGATTTAAATTACATTTAAATACATCGCAGCGGAAAATAATACTATACACAACTAGAAGAGATATACGGATACAAAGCTTTCCGGATATCATTCCAGCTGTAAACCAGGATCCTGTGAATATAAATCAGCAAAACCAAAACTACTAGCTGCCCGTGTCAAAATAGGGGCACCCAGAGTTTAGGTTAAAACAATAAACTCCAGGTCAGTCATGGGACTGGTGTGAGAACTAAAACAGTTATTAATCTTTATTTTTAAAGTTAGGTAAATCAAGGGACCACGCCGTATAACACGGAACGAGTTTCCTCCCAAGAATACAAGTGCATATAACTAAACAGCGCAATGCTAAATAAAGAAAAAATGAAGCTATTATAAGACCCAGGTCCCATCACACAATGCAACGCAAGCCGGAGGATAGGGTTTTTTACCTTATAATAGCCAAGAATGCTTGATACGTTTAAAACAAATCATTTGATACTATCATAAGTGCATGGTGTATAAAACAACTTCAAATCATAAGTATCAATCATAGGCGGCATGGGTACCATATATCATGTCGCCATATTAGTCCTACAATTAAAACCGCAAATGTCACGTATTTGGAAATTGGATTTCCATCTATGAACCGAGGCCAGGGATCGTCCTCAACCGATTCGAGACAATCTAGCCTACCATGTCTCAGGAACAGCCGCAACTGCCCCCTGGATCGTCAGGGTCGGTCCACCGATGTGGATTATTATGCCTGAACAATACGTCTCCCCGCCCTTTGGGGCGCAAATGAGCCAACGAATGACTCCATCGGACCCAGATCGTCCGATCAAACCGAGGCGCCTCGCAACAGCAACAACCACACAGGTGAAAAGTATATAAATGTCAGGGCTGGTAGGTCACTGACACCACCCTAGCTAGAAAGAAACGCATGTCCTCCCTGAGGTCCTCTCACGTTTCTGGTTCACAACCGGGGTGTGAGGCTCGCGAAGTAAACGTTACACAAAGTTATGCCACGAAGGCCGTGCTTCGATCATCAACCACAAGACTTTGCTTTTCAACAGAATCCTTGATCAATTGCCACTTAGGCATGCCACACAGGCAATCCACTCTATGCGTTTGATATCCATCAGTATATAACCCCTGAGCTCGTACGTCTCAGAGAAGGGCGTTAAGCAAGAGAATAAATTCTCCGCCGCCAAACAGATATATATTTAATGGAAATCAATCACACAGACTAAAATCCAATGTCAGACACACAGTCCATTTACAAGTCCGTTCTGGGTCTGAACGAAACCGGAGGCACCTAGTACCCCGCATATCCATCGATCTCCAAGTACGTCTGGACGATCACCAACTGTTTCCATCTTCTTGGGTGTACAGCCCAATCAAGATCATCAGTAATCACCCAAACGACGTGAAGACCTCCGGTCTTCGACCACCGTCTTCATCTTCGACTTATCGTCGTATCGGTTATTCAGAATAGGATAAACCCGGTCTTTCCGAATAACTCGCGTATATTTTAAATAAGTGTTACACAAACCCAACATACGCCTCATTCCAATTCATCAGTCACTAACCGTAAATTAATCAAGAGAATAATTTCCCAAATATTATCCCCGAAGGCCGAAACCAACATCAGATCAATATCCAGGAAACCATTCTGCTTAGCTAACCGACAGTTAGTTTCTAAATTTCACATTCATAGGGAAAGGTTCCCATTAATTTTATTAAAGATAAATTCCTTGAATTTATTCTTTAATCTATTTTTGAATATCAATTCAAACTAGTCGGGATTAGCGAACCTTACCGAAGTAATCATTTGTTTTAATTTCCCAATCCCAACCTATTCATCCCATGAAGTAAAACTGGTAATGCTTCATATCTAACACCACAGTGTTATCGGTAAATTCAATTACCATTTCACGTTCAAATCTATTTAAAGATTTAACTATCGCCTGGAGTAAAACTGGTGATACTCCATTCTCGATCTTTTCAATCTAATTAAAGATTCATTAAAACTCCCCTTAGTTTTAATCGTTAACTAGGTTAAAGAATCAGTGTCATTTAAAACACGGTTCACGATAAACCCAAAACCACATTCCATTAATTATCGGATTAAAGAACGAGTGTTATTTAAAAACACTGTCCACGATAAACCCAAAAATCAATATCAATTCAATTCCAATTAAATATTATTTAATTGGTACACTTCATTAAATCTAAATAAAAAGATTTAATCTTTTCTCCACTGGGTTCAAGAACAGTGTTAGTCAAGACACCATTCACGACAAACCCAAATCACATTTGATATTAAATACAAGGCTCTGAATAGAAAATATCCCGGCTTATATTCAATATCAAATTCTACGACCAACAAATATCGTATTGGAAATAACGATATATATATATCTATATCTTTCAAATTTCCATAACAACACCTGTATAGTCACGAAATCCAACATCGAAATATTCTGAAGGCAACTTCGATTCAAATCCATTCCAATGCAATCATTGGAAATTCTGGTTATTTTCAAAACCATTTCAAATTCAATTTATTTATTTAAAATTAAATAGAATTATAATTCTAGTTCAAAACTAGTTCATTTCGATAAAAAATCTATTTTTACCTTTTCAAATATGGAGTTTTTCATCCCAATTTTTCCCTAATCATTTCTTATGATTTTACACAAATTATTACTATTTTTAATAATTTTATCAAGGCCCGTACAGTCGATTTCCATCAACGGCCATCGAACTGCACTTACAGCGACCTTTTTCAAAATTGATCTGGACATAATTCCAAATCCAACCGTTATATTTCTAATTTCTAATATTCATTAGAAAGCTCTTTTCGATACGAACCCAACGGTTCTGGTTTTAGGAGAATCCGATGGTCGGATCTCCCGCAATATCCGTTCGAAGTCAATGGTCGAAATTCGCAAACTGCCGCGGCGCGGCGCGTTCTATTCAGGCCATTATATTATATATATAATATATACTTCGTCGATTTCCTTTCGAAATGAATTTTATAAGTTGTTTTAAATTCGTTTTCAAAACGGTTTAAACTTCATATTCAATTTCAAATCAAAATTGAATATTCCAATATAAATTCGTTTTAAATTCATTTCAAATCGATTTTAATTCAAATTGATTTCTAATTCAATTTCAGTTCGTTTTTCAATTCAAATTCATTTCTATTCAGTTTAATTCGAATTTCAATTCTATTTCAATTTAATTCGAATTTCAATTCTATTTCAATATAATTCGAATTTCAATTCTATTCGATTTCAAATCTATTCAATTTAATTCGAATTTTAATTCTATTTCAATATTCATTGAAAAATGAATAAAATCGATATAAATATCGTTCACGTCAAAATGGCGTCAATCTAATCAACACGGCTTCATTATTTCTATTTTCAAATATTCTATTTCAAATATTTCTTTTCAAAATATTTCTATTCAAATATTTCTATTCAAATATTTCTATTTCAAAACTTTCTTTTTCCAAACTGGAATGAGGCCCAATCAATTACCATATAAGGTTAATTATATGGATTTTCTACAACACATGTATAAAATAACAACGATGAATAATCAACCATCATCCAAAGTGCATTCTACAATGTATAAGCATCGAATATAGATATTTAACGCTTATAACAGTCTGTCAATCAATCAATCGACATACAACTAACTATTGGGATTAGTGTATGTCATCTACCATCCCAATACCCGTGTGGGGTTTCAAACAATCAAACACAGATTTTATTTGTGCAGTTGGGCGATGTGTAAAATTTATCGACCCAATCAATATCAGTCAAATCAGTGTATATAAACAAATCGGCCGATTTGTTTATAAATATTTATTTATTCACTTTCACGTTAAAAATTATATTTTTAACGATAAAATATTTTTTACTATATAAATATTTTATTTCCTTTCAACACAAGAATATTTTATTATAGATTTCTCATCAACATCACAAACAAATTTTCACAACATATCAATCAAACAAACAAGCCATCCATGGTCTGTGGGTGACGGGTGTCGGGTGCTACTAAGCAACATCTGCATCCTAGTATATATATATAACTAGAAAAAGAAATTTAGAGTGAGAAGTTCTCACCGATATTGCTAATCCAACGCCACGACTCTCCTTTGCAGAAATCTTCGTCGTTCTGCCTCTTGTCACTTTCATCGTCCGTAGCCACTAAATATACAAAAATCGAATTTTTATTTTGCTATTCAATATATAAAAATCGAATTTTTACTTCGCTATTCAATATAGAAAAATCGAATTTTTACTTTGCTATTCAATATAGAAAAATCGAATTTTTACTTCGCTATTCAATATAGAAAAATCGAATTTTTACTTCGCTATTCAATATATAAAAATCGAATTTTTACTTTGCTATTCAATATATAAAAATCGAATTTTTACTTTGCTATTCAATATATAAAAATCGAATTTTTACTTTTCTATTCAATATATAAAGCTATTCAATATATAAAAATCGAATTTTTACTTTGCTATTCAATATATAAAAATCGAACTTTTATCTTCACTGCATATATATATAAACAAATTTTTATCTTCACTTCGTTATAAAAATTATATTTTTATATTGCTCTTCTCCTAATAAAGATTATATTTTCATTGTCATAACTATATAAAAATTATATTTTTATATTTCTAATTCGATAAAAACCATATTTTCAATATCTCTACTTCATAAAAATCATATTTTTAATATGCCACTAGTATAAAAATTATATTTTTAATCTTCACATATTATAAAAATTATATTTTTATCCTTCTACATAATTAAAAATTATATTTTTTTAACCTTCACATATTATAAAAATTATATTTTTATAGCGTTAACTTCATTATTAAAAATCGTATACTTTCAATGTTGAAGATCGTACATTCAAAACAATTCATACCTCAAAAAACAAAGCTTTAAACTAGAAATTAAAAGGCTTACTGCTTTATTTTGGCCGGAGGAGGGGATGGAGTTCGTCGTCGGCGCCGGTCAGAGGTGGCTTCTCAGGCGAGGGCGCGTTGGATTTTGGTCGTGGAGGGGTTTTAAATGGAGAGGAGGAGAGAAAAACGAGAAGGGGAATGGGTGGTTCATCACCGTCAGCCGGGGGGGTCACCAGTGGATAGTCGGTGGGTGATGGGTGGTTGCGGAAGGCGGGGCGGTGGATGTGGGTTCATCGATGGCTGCTGCGCGAGGCTCGCGCGTTGCGTCGTGGGAGGGGAAAGAGGGGCGAGTTACAGCGCAGGCGAGGGGATGAACGGAGGGGGAAGGCCAGTCATCGGCGCTGCGGTCGAAGGCCTCCGGCGAGGGGATGGTGGCGGTTTCCTGTCGTCGGTTTTAGTGGGTTTTTTCTTTTTAATTCGATCGGATCTGATTTTGAAGAGGGGGGGGCAACGGTTTTGAAGGGGAGAGGGTTATTTTTTATTTATTTATTTAATTATTTAATTATGAAAAAGTTGACTTTTACATACGACCTCTAAACGAGGCCCACCGCCTGTCGTCTATAGCGTTTTACCCTTATTCCGAACACAATGGGATATGTATCGTAGGCTGATTCGATCGTTTCGATCAATTTCCGTCAAAATCAACATATAACTCTATATATTGAATTTGAACGCGCATTTCAATTTACCGGGGTCACATACTAACTCTAAAAATTCCCGAAAAATATTTTCTAGCTTCGTATTGACGATACGGTCCTAACAAAACTAGTTTCGTCGAATTCTGAGACCATTTGAAAAATGGCCATTTTCCAGTCGATTAAAATCAACTAAAACTGGTCAAACGCGTTTAACTGCGCCACGCTCACATATTGATTCGAAAAATTATGAAATTTGAAACCTAACATTAATTTGACATCACGGATCCAACAAAAGTGGTTTCGTCGAAATCCGAGGTCGTTTGCAAAATCTCCATTTTTAAGGGCCTGAATTCCATAGCGACTATTCAGAATTTTCAACTGGACATATCTTTTGATTCCCGCTATGAAATTTCGATCTTTCAGATTCGTTGGAAAGATATTCACAAATAGATCCTAATGTTTTTGGTTTCACTAAAATCCGGATTGTTTTGCACCCGGTACATTCAATTGAAGTTTGAAATCGAATTATCGAACTACCGCGCCATTTTCAATTCCTTTTATAATTATATATAATTATTTATATTCTATCGTCGATTTATATAACTATATACGATTGAATTTTGTTCAAAATAAATTTCTCGTCGTTTTTATTTAAAATAATTCATTTTAAATAATCAAAATTCGTTAAAATTGCCGAAATAAAAATTTTAAACTGGCCCAGATTTTCGGGTTGTTACACCCTCAACTACTGAAAGGAAATCCAAGAAAATCATGCACGAGAACTATACTCCGGCCATCCATGCCCCAGTTTCCTATTGGCCAACCTCACCCATAACTAGATAGCAAGTATATGGTCTGTTGGGAGTTCTTTGCCTTTCCGCATACGTACACGATTGACTAAAGATTGTAGGTAGTCGACGACGTGCTATCACAGGGCTAAACTAGATATCGCCGACTCCACGCTAATCCACCTCAGTCTTTAGGTTGCTCGCACAGCAACCAAGGCATACCCTTGGTTCTTCTACCGCAGACCTTAACCTCTGTGAGCCCAGGAGGATCATCTGCAACCTCACAGAGGGATACCAAGAGTACCCTCACGTCCCCTGAAGCTACCGCTTCGTCACCCAGTTCGCTGGAGCCTTTATCTAAGTCAGATAAACATTCGCTCCTCCTCGTGTGTTCGTTTTAAACGATGGCCTACCGTATCAGGTTACTCATCTATCTGTGAACCGGTCCAATTTTCTTGACTAAGAATTATTACTTAGTTATCCTTAACTAAGGTTTATCACTTAGTTTCCCTTCCCGTTATGCTTATTAACTACGATTTTCCACTTAGTCCCCTGAACTAGGGTTTTGTCTAATGGGTTAAGTGTTGTCATTCGAGTTCATGACTTACCCCGCCTACGAATCATGTCAAAATTGGCTAAGTATTCAAGTTCAAGGCTTAGCCCTACAAACCATGTATCAAGTTGGTTAAGTATATCAAGACGTTCATGACTTAACCCTAGATTATCATGTCAGATTGGTTAAGTATGGATTAACTTAACCCTATCAAATTTACCGTGTCAGATTGGTTAAGTATAGGTTAACTTAACCCTATCAAATTTACCGTGTCAGATTGGTTAAGTATAGGTTGTCTTAACCTCATCAAATTACCGAGTAAAATTGGTTAAGTGTAGGTTAACTTAACCCCATTAAATTATCTAGCCGGATTGGTTAAGTATATCTAAGAGGTTCGTGACTTAACCCTATCAAATCATCAAGTCAGATTGGTTAAGTGTAAGTTAACTTAACCCCGTTAAATTACCGAGTCGGATTGGTTAAGTGTAGGTTAACTTAACCCCGTCCACTAGTCGTATTTATAATTGGTTAAGTATCATTCTTGCGGGTTTACTTAACTCTACCACGCGTCGCGTTATCCCAGTCGGGTGTTATCAACCCATTTAGGTTAAACTAACCCATCCGCCAATCATGTTATATAGTTAAGTGTCTTTAAGTAATCAAGTCCGGTCTTACTTAACCTACCCATTCATGTCATATCGGTTAAGTGCCATTAGTCAAACTAACTTAACCTTATCATGTGGCATTAATTAAATTAATGCACCCCAACCTCTCACATTAGACTTTGTTGTGGTTACTGGTTACGCCGGGCGGGTCCGGGCAGCTTTACACCACAACCTAGTCTAACCTCGGGTTTTGAGCGCGATATGACCAACTTCTCACATTGGGTCCTATTGTCTGTAGCTACTGGATTTGCCGGGCGGTTCCGGGCAGATTTATGCTATAAACTCAACCCAACCTCGAGTTGGCCACTTTCATATTTTCCTACTTATCATGTTCATGTCAAATTTAGGCTACGACAAAGTCCACGTTTTACACTTGTGCCCATTGTCCCATTACTTAATTCATGTTAAATTTCATAGCCCATCTCACGTTTGCCTAAACTACCCAAGGCGTATTCCCAACGCAAGTGAAAGCGAGTCAACATAGTAGGAATAATATGACAACATATTGGCCTCAAATCATGTATGATAGCATAAAGGGATTGGCCTTAAACATGTATGATAGCATAAAAGGATTGGCCTCAAGCATGTATGATAGCATAAAAGGATTGGCCTCAAGCATGTATGATAGCATAACACTAGGTTCATCATCATAGGCATGTAAATGGTCATGAGGGGTTTAGGTTCTTTTACATGCATAAGCCCCAAGTCAAGTTCATATGAATATTCCACAAGCCAAATTGTTCTAAGGATTCATGCAAACATTTCCACAAGTCAAGATTAAATCTTGCATGATAAACTAAGTCAAACACAACATGAGTGGCATGATTTAATCACTAAGAAATAACCCAAAGTCATAGGTTCAAGAGAGAGGCAAGACTAGATTCACATAGACTAGCATACTTAGGTTTCATCTCATTTTATTCCATGTCAACATTAGAACTACCATTTAGATGTAAAAGTAGCTAGAACTTACAAAGCGTGGCTAGAGAATTATGAGCAAGCATTTGTCGTAGAACGGTGTTGAGATGATGCTCTACTTCCTTGATTTGATGTAGAAAGCTTGCTCCTTTGTCTTGAATCAAGTTTGTATGCTTAAGCCCTTGAAGATGGAGGCCATGATCAAGAGACATTTGGGCAGCACTTAGTTGTTAGGATGGTTTTTAGTGAATTAGGCTAGGTCTTAGGGTGTTTTTATAGGAGTTAGGACTAGTTTAGGCCCTTAGATTAACCCTAGTTTAGATCTGAGCCATCAAAAATCGTCACAGGCCAACAAACCAGACCACAAGACCCTGCAGGTGCACCCAGGCCAACCTGGTCCGACCAGGGAAGTCGACTCCCAGGTCGACACCTAGGTCGACTGGGCAGTCGACCTGGTCCCTGGGGGGTCGACTCCCCAGTCGACTCCTGGTCCCTGGGGGGTCGACTCCCCAGTCGACCTGGGGCTGGGCGGGAAATTTTCCCGCCCAGTCCGTTTGGGGCTAAATTCGAATTTTGAAAGTCTGTTTTCGTTTTTTGATTTTTCGTGAAACTTCTAGAGGCTATATCTCGGTCATACGGACTCCGATTTACGAAATTTCGGACTCGTTTCCAACCAGAATTCCGAGACGAACGCAACAGCGTAACCCGTTTCGCTTGATTCTTATTTTAAAATTTAATTCTGCCTTGATTCTTGTCTTAACACGTTATTAAAATTCGGGTTGTTACATTCTCCCCTCCTTTAAGGATTTCGTCCCCGAAATCTCTAAGTTAGGGAGGATGTATCCTACCATCCAATCATCCATCTACTCAAAGCATCATCCACAGGCAACCATTGTCCTAAAAAGATTTCTAATGCTATATGAACATATGCAGAAAGTGTGTGTATATGTTCGTTATCTAATGCAAATGATCAGGCCCGATTGATCTTCTAAATGCAAAATATGTTTAGTGCCATGAATCCATATGTATGCAAATAGTCCTTGTCACATAAACACTATATGTGTGCACAACCATTCATCCATATGCATTATTCACATGATAACACATTCAAATTCATCCATAAACAAGTATAAACACGTATACATATGAAATATGAAATGTGACTGAGCCGATCTAGTGCCTAGTGTATTCGCGCATCCACAAGCAACCACTTGCAACCATATCAATCATAATATGTTTTCAAATACATGTTTACATCCACAGGGTTCTACCTAAGGTCCTCAATATAGGACCGAGAAGATAAGCAAGATAAACTCCTTTTGGATTACAAGAAATCCCTTTCTACACCCAACCCATATCCTATAAAGTCCAAAAGGTTTAGTCAACCTAACGGACACCTTCGAACCCTGACATGTATTATTAACCGATGAGTCATACCCCTTATGGAGTTTGCAACAGAAATAAGATTGAGAATAGGACCGAGAGGATATGCATAAAAGATAGCATGCGGGTAAGCTCTACAAGAAAACATGGATCAAGAATATACTCTTAAAAAGAGATATGATGCGCGTATCTTGTCTTCAATCGTCTAAGTCGCATTTCCTTGAGCTTAATTCCATTGTGCTTTGACCATCTTTAACTTCATGATTTCGTGGCCTCTTAACTCCTATTTCCAAATATGAGCTGGAACTCACTTCATCGTCGCCTCTCGTTCCACTTTTACTTATTCTCCCTCTAGTATACTTGGCTCAACCATATCCGTGCACTCATGGCTTCATGTAAGCTCTCCAAAATTCACTAGTGAATCATGGATCTCGTTTACTCGCTCTACGGCATTCCACGCGGAAGAACTTATCTCTTGAAAACAAACAGATGCCAACCATGTTACCAAGTGTACTTACTAGAGTGATTTCCATAACTCATGCGCAAGCGAAATGAACCATCCGCCTTAGTGGCGAACTCTACTCGAACGGATTACCAACAAATGCATCAAGAGCTTCTAGGTAAACAATCATGACAGAACCCTAAAGGTTACATGAGACTTCGAGGGTGTTATCGAGGCAAGTCAAGAGCCTAACTGTCCTCCTTTCAAAACTGAGAATGGCACCCTTACTGGATAACCACTCCATTCATAGAATTCAACCCATAGCTTAAAAGCATAAGCATTATTCCCAAAAGTCATAGGCGTCCTCAAATCCAAACACGTCATGAATAAATGGACCGACTCCTCAACAAGATTTGAGACAAAAATGGGATCCTCTACTATGCTAGTACGAAGGTGCAGAGACTCAACTATCGAAGCAGACTTAAATGATGCGGTGATCAAAACAAAGTCCTGACGGGATGATAGAGAAGAAACGCTAAACCTTTCACAGAAACGTTACCGTCCTTCTTAGGTACGCTAACCGTGAGAGCATACAATTGCCCTCTCGATGATCTTGTCCTCGTCTCATAATACTTTGACCATCTTTCCCTTTTTATCCTACTAGAGATACTCTCTCTTGTCATGGGTTTTATCATTCACCCTTTTCCTCCTTTGTAGATTGAGCCATACCAACCAGTTGCTTGTCCTTAAGCTTGTATCCTTTATCCTTGTTCTTACTATCCTTTCTTATAATGCGGTAACAAGTCTCTCGAGAACTGCCTCCATCGTACTGAAAACACAGACGTAGTTAGAAAAAAGATTAGTCGCAGTTCAAACCACTGTGACTACAGGTGGAGGAAAGAAAGGAAAAGAGATTCAGTCAAGGAAACAAAGGATAATGCTAATGGCCTTTGGGGAATAGCCTTTTTTTTAAAATAAAACTTTCCTTGAAAAATGCTTCTTTGTAAACGGTTTTCAAATAGTTTTCAGAAGGTTTTAAAACTTTTGCCCAGTCTGGTAACCTTCTGCTCTGATACCAAATGTAACACCCTACCTCCTCCAGAGTCACTCACAAAGGGAATGCACTAGCTTTGGTGGAGTATTATCTAGGTAAACATGCATAGAAATATTACAAGACAGAACATATAAAACAGCGGAAGAAAAAAACCAAATTTCATTACCTCATAAAATTACAAGGTCTAAAGCCTTTTACATCAAAATGCCTTTAAAAGCCATTACATTGGAAACCTGTCTTGCAATAGTTAAAGAAGCATAAAACCACAGTCATAAAATATTCCCCAAGTAAAACGGTAAAGTAGCCATAGCCAAGAAAAATCCAAGCCATACATGATGACCTTGAAGGAGAAGAAGTCCGAGCTAAATAACAGTATTTCCTCCCTGAAAACCTTGGGGGGGGGGAACGGAAGACAAAGAGGCGAAAGAAACGGGGTAAGTCATAAAGACTGGTAAGTCCTATCTACTTCCAGCATAAAAACAGGTAAAGGTAACATGACATGCATAAACTGAAAGTAAACATAAGGATGATGACAAGATAGACAAGCTAAACTAAGGTAACAGGATGAACTACTGTATAGAGATAAACTACGGTCACTATGCATCAAGTATAACATCCCAAGGTTCTATCGAGTATAACCTCCCAAGGTTCTATCGAGTAATACACCCCAAGGTTCTATCAAGTATATTTGCCCTGCACCTTCCGTACTAGTATCCCAACCCGTGTCATGTGTTAGCTACAAAATGTCCCTTGCCCAATGTCATGAAATGGTCCATGTCAACCTAATGTAGGTTTTCCCAACTCGTATGTTTCTTTCCATGTATATGTTTAGTCCTTTGCCGTAAATCCTACGGGCTTCCTCACGTAGTTCTATACTACTTTAATGTAGTTCCATTATCCTTGAAATCGTTTTGGACTGTTACCCTTGATCTAGCTGTATTTTCTTACCATGAATTCTTGAATGTTCGGCTAGGATTTATGCCACCTAGGACCACTAGGGATTACGCTACCTACTAGACGTTTTCGTAACTCGGTTTGGGTTTTAGCCACCTAGGACCGCTAGGGATTACGCTACCCGTCAACCACGCCCTTTTTCCGACGTATGTATCGTGAATCGTTTTTCCATGTCTAGATGTACATGTATCTCAATGTGCCATCTGAATCCCATGCCAGGGCTAATCAAGAAATACAGGACTCGGTCGGGAGATTTAGGTTATCTGCCGATGCAGATATCAAGGTCTGTTTTTCTACCGGTGGTTATGGTCCCAAGTGACCCCTCCCTCAACTACTGAAAGGCAATCCAAGAAAATCATGCACGAGAACTATACTCCGGCCGTCCATGCCCCACTTTCCTATTGGCCAACCTCACCCATAACTAGGTAGCAAGTATATGATCTGTTGGGAGTTCTCTGCCTTTCCGCATACGTACACAATTGACTAAAGATGGTAGGTAGTCGACGACGTGCTATCACAGGGCTAAACTAGATATCGCCGACTCCACGCTAATCCACCCAGTCTTTAGGTTGCTTGCACAGCAACCAAGGCATACCCTTGGTTCTTCTACCGCAGACCTTAACCTCTGTGAGCCCAGGAGGATCATCTGCAACCTCACAGAGGGATACCAAGAGTACCCTCACGTCCCCTGAAGCTACCGCTTCGTCACCCAGTTCGCTGGAGCCTTCATCTAAGTCAGATAAACATTCGCTCCTCCTCGTGTGTTCGTTTTAAACGATGGCCTACCGTATCAGGTTACTCATCTATCTGTGAACTGGTCCAATTTTCTTGACTAAGAATTATTACTTAGTTATCCTTAACTAAGGTTTATCACTTAGTTTCCCTTCCCGTTATGCTTATTAACTACGATTTTCCACTTAGTCCCCTGAACTAGGGTTTTGTCTAATGGGTTAAGTGTTGTCATTCGAGTTCATGACTTACCCCGCCTATGAATCATGTCAAAATTGGCTAAATATTCAAGTTCAAGGCTTAGCCCTATGAACCATGTATCAAGTTGGTTAAGTATATCAAAACGTTCATGACTTAACCCTAGATTATCGTGTCAGATTGGTTAAGTATGGATTAACTTAACCCTATCAAATTTACCGTGTCAGCTTGGTTAAGTATAGGTTAACTTAACCCTATCAAATTTACCGTGTCTGATTGGTTAAGTATAGGTTGTCTTAACCTCATCAAATTACCGAGTAAAATTGGTTAAGTGTAGGTTAACTTAACCCCATTAAATTATCGAGTCGGATTGGTTAAGTATATCTAAGAGGTTCGCGACTTAACCCTATCAAATCATCAAGTCAGATTGGTTAAGTGTAAGTTAACTTAACCCCATTAAATTACCGAGTCGGATTGGTTAAGTGTAGTTTAACTTAACCCCGTCCACTAGTCGTATTTATAATTGGTTAAGTATCATTCTTGCGGGTTTACTTAACTCTACCACGCATCGCGTTATCCCAGTCGGGTGTTATCAACCCATTTAGGTTAAACTAACCCATCCGCTAATCATGTTATATGGTTAAGTGTCTTTAAGTAATCAAGTCCGGTCTTACTTAACCTACCCATTCATGTCATATCGGTTAAGTGCCATTAGTCAAACTAACTTAACCTTATCATGTGGCATTAAGTAAATTAATGCACTCCAACCTCTCACATTAGACTTTGTTGTGGTTACTGGTTACGCCGGGCGGGTCCGGGCAGCTTTACACCACAACCTAGTCTAACCTTGGGTTTTGAGCGCGATATGACCAACTTCTCACATTGGGTCCTATTGTCTGTAGCTACTGGATTTGCCGGGCGGTTCCGGGCAGATTTATGCTACAAACTCAACCCAAGCTCGAGTTGGCCACTTTCATGTTTTCCTACTTATCATGTTCATGTCAAATTTAGGCTACGACAAAGTCCACGTTTTACACTTGTGCCCATTGTCCCATTACTTAATTCATGTTAAATTTCATAGCCCATCT
Organism: Allium sativum; assembly: GCA_030737875.1. Classification (NCBI taxonomy): domain Eukaryota; kingdom Viridiplantae; phylum Streptophyta; class Magnoliopsida; order Asparagales; family Amaryllidaceae; genus Allium; species Allium sativum. Next base: position 745,333,336 of record CM060922.1, on the reverse strand, counting down.
CACGTTTGCCTAAACTACCCAAGGCGTATTCCCAACGCAAGTGAAAGCGAGTCAACATAGTAGGAATAATATGACAACATATTGGCCTCAAATCATGTATGATAACATAAAGGGATTGGCCTTAAACATGTATGATAGCATAAAAGGATTGGCCTCAAGCATGTATGATAGCATAAAAGGATTGGCCTCAAGCATGTATGATAGCATAACACTAGGTTCATCATCATAGGCATGTAAATGGTCATGAGGGGTTTAGGTTCTTTTACATGCATAAGCCCCAAGTCAAGTTCATATGAATATTCCACAAGCCAAATTGTTCTAAGGATTCATGCAAACATTTCCACAAGTCAAGATTAAATCTTGCATGATAAACTAAGTCAAACACAACATGAGTGGCATGATTTAATCACTAAGAAATAGCCCAAAGTCATAGGTTCAAGAGAGAGGCAAGACTAGATTCACATAGACTAGCATACTTAGGTTTCATCTCATTTTATTCCATGTCAACATTAGAACTACCGTTTAGATGTAAAAGTAGCTAGAACTTACAAAGCGTGGCTAGAGAATTATGAGCAAGCATTTGTCGTAGAACGGTGTTGAGATGATGCTCTACTTCCTTGATTTGATGTAGAAAGCTTGCTCCTTTGTCTTGAATCAAGTTTATATGCTTAAGCCCTTGAAGTTGAAGATGGAGGCCATGATCAAGAGACATTTGGGCAGCACTTAGTTGTTAGGATGGTTTTTAGTGAATTAGGCTAGGTCTTAGGGTGTTTTTATAGGAGTTAGGACTAGTTTAGGCCCTTAGATTAACCCTAGTTTAGATCCGAGCCATCAAAAATCGTCACAGGCCAACAAACCAGACCACAAGACCCTGCAGGTGCACCCAGGCCGACCTGGTCCGACCAGGGAAGTCGACACCCAGGTCGACTGGGCAGTCGACCTGGTCCATGGGCGGTTGACTCCCCAGTCGACCTGGGGCTGGGCGGGAAATTTTCCCGCCCAGTCCGTTTGGGGCTAAATTCGAATTTTGAAAGTCTGTTTTTGTTTTCTGATTTTTCGTGAAACTTCTAGAGGCTATATCTCGGTCATACGGACTCCGATTTACGAAATTTCGGACTCGTTTCCAACCAGAATTTTGAGACGAACGTAACGGCGCAACCCGTTTCACTTGATTCTTATTTTAAAATTTAATTCTGCCTCGATTCTTGTCTTAACACGTTATTAAAATTCGGGTTGTTACACGAACTATTCGGATTCTGTCTCCTCTCCTTCATCTTCCACTTCTTCTTCTTCAATCATTTGAGATTTACCTCGACCATGTCCACGGCTAGTGTCGGAGCTAGTACCCTCCTCCGAAGATGTCCAAGTAAAAGAAGGAGGAGCTTGATGTTTGTCAGGGTCTTGAGCTTGCATAGAAGATGATGAAGTGTCACAAGATATTGCTTCCCATAAAGATCCGAAGAAAGACTTAAGTTTGTTAAAGATTTTATCCATTTTCGTGTCCATATGCTTAAGTCGAGCTTCGAGAAGAAATTGGTTTCGAGCAATAGTGTCAAGACTTTCTTTTGTTTAGGAAGTTGAGCATTTTACTTCCTCATGTTTAAGGAGAGATGGTCGCGAAGAAGTTCCTTGATGGCCTTGTTCCTTCCATTGTTCAAAAGGCATGATATTGAAATATGGATCAGGAAGTTTCATACGCTTAATTGAAGCTTTGTTTATGCACTTGGGCCTTGAAATAGACGAATCGGGAGGTTTAATGCCACAGTTAAGTAGAAGTCGCATAATATATTCATTATAGAATAGATGCGGCCTAGTTAACCCATTCACTTATAAAATCTCGTCGAAGATCATACCAATCCAATTAATACGAATGCCCCCATAGATTGCATATAAAGCTTTGAAGTTTTCCTTGTAAACGACATCAAAATTTCCAATTCTTGGTAAAAGAAAATGCATAATGGTGTGATGAAGAACTCTTGCCGTAGGTTGTGAATTAATTGATTTTGTACTGTCCTTGTCATCTTCAATAAATTCATGGCTTATTTGACTATGGATATGGACATTACAAAATTTACTTGAGAATTTTTCTCCTCTATATGAAGAACGAAGAACGTTTTCCATCCTTTCACAAGAGATAAAGACTTGTTGGCCACATATAACCGACCAAAGGCATTGAGCAGGATTTTCCGGTTTGTATTTGTCCAAATTTAGGTTAGCATAGAAAAGCTTCATCATAACATGATTAATTTCAACATTATTACGATCAAAATCGAGTAGGGATTCAATATCAACATTCCTAGCTAATCGTTGAACACGATAATTTGAGAAATCAGGAAATTTAATAAACGAACCCGGATGTATGGTGAAATCCTTCATCTCATTAATTCCATCTATTAACAGCTATTGGATTGACAAGCCATTTCTTAATAGAATTATCTATGGGTTGAAGTTCGGAAGTGGGGGCTTTCTTCGATTTCTTTTGCGGAGGAGCCATTAAAAAGTTTTAGGAGTAGGAAATTTGAGTTCTAGGGCTTGAGGGTTTTTGTTGGTAGAAGACGTTTGGTGAAAAAGAGAGGGGTTGGGGTAAAAATCCGACCGTATATGTGTTTTCTAAAAAAAATAGTTCTGGATGAGACCGGTCGACCGCTTCATATTCACCGATCGACCGTTTTCAATCAGAGAATAAAACGGTCGACTGGTGGCATATGACCGGTCGACTGGTTTGTCTGAGAGCAGTTTTTTGTAATTTTTGCTTTGTTTCTGCTGTTTAATGGTCCAACCAAGATTGAATTTATTCAAAACTGAAATACATATATATTAGAAAATGGAAAAAATACGAGAAAACAATCATAATATTAATAAAATCTAATGAGAGGTAGAAGAACCATGCTCGGTAGACTCTTCTTTGGCTTCGTTAATTCGTGGTGTCCATGGCAACCATTTTTCTTTAGCTCCTTCATTACGATTATAGTTTCGATCCCAAGAGTTTGGACTCCTAGAGGATGAAGGAACGTGCGACATCGGCTTGTATACGCCATGTTTGTTTGTACCACAAAAGAATGATGCCATTCTTTCTAAAAGAGATAGGCTTTCCGAAGTCAGTTGTTGTTCATAATGTAGTCGCCTATGAAGATCGATTTGATGCTTTTTGATAATGATGAATCCGTTGATCTTATCTCTAGTGCGGGGAGAACAAAACAACACTTTTTTGCGCATTTCGAAGTTGGCATATTACCGGGAGTTTGAGTACAATTGTGATGACATTTTGATTTGTTTTTCGGAGTTTCGGGAGAGTAATAATCTTCTAGTTCAGAAATCGTGACCGAAATGTGAGACCTTTGTGCACACTCATCACAGATATGAGCCATAATGAAGTATCTTAGTTTTAGACTTATATAAACTATAGATTCAGATGAGGAGAGATGAAAAACAAAGAGAAAGTTCGATAAGCTTATATAGAAGATCGTATATCTAAACTCATGGATAAGAATTGTCATGCAAAATTTTCCGTAGAAACAATGAGTAGCTCCTATTCATTTTCTAAAAACAGAAATAGCTTAAAAGTAGCTAAAGTTTTGAAAATGAATAAACTGAATATAGAAAAGAACTTAATAATATATAACATCAGTGATTACGTATCAAGTTCATTTCTAAAAATTAAACCAAGCTCTCTACGCAATGTAATGAAACTAGTTTCAAGTAGAGGCTTTTTAAAAACTTCTGCTAGTTGACGATCAGTTTGGACATATTCTAGACATATGTTTCCTTTTTCAATATTATCTCTTAAGAAATGATGACGAATATCAATATGTTTGGTTCGAGAATGATTCACTGGATTCTTTGATAGATTTATAGCACTTGTATTATCACAGTATATAATCGAATTTGATAAATGAATATCAAAGTCTTGAAGTGTTTGTTGCATGTATATAACTGGTGTACAAGCAAGAGCCGCTAATATATATTCAGCTTCACATGTCGATAGTGAAACACAATTATGTTTCTTACTAAACCAAGAGACAAGTGATTTTCCAATAAAATGGCACGTACCACTTGTGCTCTTTCTATCCGTTCGTGATCCTCTGAAGTCAGCATCACTATATGATACTAATTCGAATGGACATTCTTTCGGGTAGAATAGACCGAAATCTTTGGTATTTTTAAGATAACGAATTATTCGTTTCACTGCTCGTAAGTGTGAATCTTTTGGATTTGATTGAAAGCGTGCACATAAACAAAACTCATCATTATGTCTAGACGACTTGCTGTAAGATAAAGAAGAGAACCAATCATGCTTCGATATAGTTTCTGGTCAACACTCTTACCATTTTCATCTTTTTCAAGATGTGTAGCTGTACTCATAGGAGTTGGTTTACTAGATGTGTTTTCTAATCCGAAGCGTTTGATAAGATTTCCACAGTATTTTTCTTGATTAATGAAAATACCATTCGAAATTTGTTTGATTTGAAGTCCAAGAAAATATGAAAGTTCTCCCATATGTGACATTTCAAACTCTTTGGTCATAATTTCCGCAAACTCTTTGTAGATTTTATCATTTGTTGAACCAAAGATAATGTCATCTACATATATCTGGATAACCAAAATATCTTTTCGAGAATGTTTAATAAACAAAGTTTGATCGACTTTGCCTATCTGAAATCCCGAGTTAATAAGATAGCTACGTAATCGTTCATGCCAAGCACGAGGTGCTTGTTTTAAACCGTACAAAGCCTTCTTAAGTTTGTATACATGATCAGGATGTTTTTCATGTACGAACAAAGGAGGTTGTTTGACATATACATTCTCTTTGATAAAACCATTTAGAAAAGCACTTTTGACATCCATCTGATAAAGTTGGAAATTGTGGTGATAAGCAAAAGATAATAAGATTCTAATGGCTTCTTGTCGAGCAATTGGTGCAAATGTTTCTTCATAATCGATACCTTCTTCCTGATTATACCCTTGTGCTACTAATCTTGTTTTATATCTGGTGATATTTCCTTGTTCGTCGACCTTATTTTTATGGACCCATTTAGTACCAATAACTGACTGATCAACTGGTCTTGGAACAAGTCCCCAGACATCATTGCGCTCGAACTGATTTAGTTCTTCCTGCATGGCAATGATCCAGTAATCATCAGTAGCAGCCTCTTTTGAATTTTTAGGTTCGATATTTGAAAGAAACACAACATGACCCATTTGATTAAGTTGACTCCTTGTTCTAATTTGTGATGTTACTTCTCCGATTATATTTTGAACCGGATGATCTCCTAATATCCTTGGAGGAGATCGTATTCTTGGTGGAGATAATAACACACATGGTTGAGGAATATTCTCAACAATTATTTCCGAGTCTGAATCAACATTTGTGATGATTGGATTATTAGTGATTATAGTTTCGTCATCATCTGATATATTATGAGGAGGATGATAAAATTCATCAAATGAAACATGAAGTGATTCTTCAATAGTTTTGGTTCTTTCGTTAAATATACGATAGGCCTTGCTCCGTTCTGAATAACCGACAAATATACCTTCATCGGCTTTTGGATAATTTTCCGAGTTGGTCTTTCGTATTTAAGATAAAGCATTTAGAACCAAATACTTTGAAGTATGAAATATTAGTCTTTCTGTTGTTAAATAATTCATAAGAAGTATTCTTAGTGAGAGGTCGAATGGATACACGATTCAAACATAACAGGCAGTTGCAACGGCTTCTGCCCAGAAATGTTTTGGTAAGGTGGTTCCATTTAATAATGTTCTTGCACATTCTTGTAAGGTTCGATTTTTCCGTTCTACAAATCCGTTTTGTTGTGTAGTTCTAGGAAACGAAAAATTATGATATATACCTTTCTTTTTACAAAAATGTTCAAACTCATTATTTTCGAACTGTCCTCCATGATCACTTCTTATATTTTTAACCTTAAGCCCTTTCGATTTTTGAATTCTCTTGACGAAAGATTTGAAATGTTCGAAGGTGTCACTTTTGTTTTTCAGAAAAATTGTCCAAATGTAACGGGAAAAGTCATCAACAATTACAAACACATATCGACTATGGTTTATTGAATGAACCTGAGTTGGTCCAAATAAATCCATATGAAATAACTCAAGTGGCTGTAATGTTAATATGACTTTCTTGGATTTAAAGGAGAATTTAGTCAATTTTCCTAATTGACATGCATCACAAATGTTGTCAACTTTAAAGCTTAGTTTGGGTAGTCCTCTAACTAGATCGTTTTTGGCTAGCTTGTCGATGGTTCTGAAGTTTATATGACAGAAGCGTTTGTGCCATAGCCATGGATCATTATCATTAGCTATAAGACACATATCTGAATTATGATTAATATTCATATTCAGAATATATATGTTTCTGTCTCTATATCCTTCAGAAACTAAATTAAGGTCTTTATCTAGAATACTACATTTATTATCCAAAAAGGAAATTGTAAATCCCTTGTCGCATAACTGACTAATACTAAGTAAATTATGTTTCAAATTCCTAACTAGCATGACATTTGTAATAAGAGGTAAGTTAGATGTACCACAATTGCTCACATCGCCTTTGCCGATGATATAGCCTTTTGAATAGTCTCCAAAAGTGACGGAGCCACCATCTGAGTATGTAATATTTGTCAGCAAGCTCTTGTCTCCAGTCATGTGCTTTGAGCAACCACTGTCCAAAATCCACTTTCCTCTCTTCTTAAGTGGGACCTGCAATAAGATTAAGTCCATGGTACCCACTTTTTATGGGGTCCTAAGAGTTAGGTCTTAGGAGTCCAAACCCATACGGGTCCGGTATCCCCTTTATATATATAATTAGAATTATGATGCACAGTATTCATGAACTGCTAAATATATTTGTTCCTAATCAAATTGTTTTTAGGAACCCATATCTTGATAGTCTTGACAATTTTCTTTTGAAAATTCACAACTGGTTTTGGCTTAGAATATAATAAACTAGAATTTTTCTTAGTTTTATTTTGTTTTACATTCTTCCTTTTGTAAGCAAGATGTTTTTGAGTTTCTTGTTTCTTATATCCTAAACCTTGTTTGTTTGAAGCAGATTGTGAACTTTTAATAATCTTTGTCAAATTTTCTCGACCTTTATTGAAGTTAGAAACATTTTGAGTAATATTATCTAACTTAGTTTGCAAACTTGCCTTTTCTAGGTCCAGAATTTTGACTTTTGCCTTAAGCTCATGATTTTCAGTAGTAAGAGCATCGTTTTTCTCCTTTTGTGTTTCAATTTCTTGACTCAAAAGAGATAATTGAGAATCAATATTAGATGATGATTCTTGAAGTTTTTCAAGTTCTTCTTCTAATATTTTCTTATCGTCTTTAAGCATATCTCGTTCAAATTCTGCTCTACTCAAATCTGCTTTGGCTTCTTTGCATTGTCGTTTCATATCTTTAAATTTAATTATCAATTCGACATTAATATCAAGAACTTCTTCAAATGTAGGAATTTGTACCTCATCTTCTGTTGCCATGAAACAAACATTTACTTGTTCATTTTCTGAATCACTTTCACTCTCTGATGAAGACAAGTCTGAATCATCCCATGTGACTGAGGAAGCTCATTTCTTTGATTTGTCCTTCTTGTATTTGAATTTATCATTTTCCGACTTCTTCTTTTGCTCCGGACAATCTTTGTGCATGTGCCCCTTTTTATGGCAGTTGAAACATTTTATAGCTTTTGCAATAAAAGCTAAGTCTTCATCTTCAGATTCTGATTCATCTTCTTCTTTTCCGGCATGAAATGCTACAATTTTTCTTCTTCTTTCTATTCCTTTCTAGCCTGCAAATTTGCTTCATAGGACATTAGATTTCCTATCAATTCAACTGGCTTCATGACAGAAAGGTCATTAGCTTCTTCAATTTCTAATACTTTTCCTTCCCATCCACTAGTCAAAGAATGTAGGACTGTTGAGACTACATCAAAATATGAATATGTGTGACGGCTCGCCCCGGACCAGCCGACATTTCCAATGAAATGCGTTGTACCGATGTCCGACTAGCATGGGACGGTCGTCAAAGAAAGGAAACTTAACGGTGAACTAACAAAGAACCTGTAGAATCTCTCACAGCGCATAGAATAAAATATAATAATAACATACTTGACATAAAACAGGAGAGATAGTGCATAAGCTGAAAACTAAACCATAATCATCATAGCAGCGAAAATCCAAAGTACAGCTTATTACAATTCCAACATACTGTCTCTAAAGAAAAGAAAGAGGTGCACTACTAATGCCCAAAGTAGTGACCAGCAACAACATAGGGAGAATATATATATATATATATCATATGTGGAAGCCTCCAGCTCCTCTCCTGTACAGCTACTCGTGCATACCATCTAACCTGCCTATAGTCTGCCCATTTAAGAGCACCCAGAGTAATAAGAAGAGACATAAAGCTCTGGGTCAGACAAAAGTCTGGTATGAGCGATAAGCAGCAAAACAGAACAATAACAGGTATACAGGACCATACCTGAACCAGGACCAGCAACCAAAGAGTTAGCACAATCAAGATGTACAGTACTCTAAGGTGACACTAACTCATGGTGTGAGAATAACGGGGAGGGTATGTTCATGTCATAGTGATGGCAAACAATCAAGCATAGCAACCATCCTCGCATCTCTCACTCAGTGCGTAAAGCATACGATATCCACTGCTTTGACCACCCAAATCCTTTGCTATGATCGCTCTTCCCCATGGAGTCATGATGCCTCCACTGCACTGATCCATAGCCACTAATTCCTTGTTATGTCCACTCTGCCCCATGAAGTCATGACGACTTTACTACACTGGCTTATAGCCATGCTACAATCACTCAAACCCCATGGAGTAATAACTACCCCACTGCACTGATCCGTAGACTAACATCCGTCTTGGTGGTGAATCAAAGTTATAGACGTCGATAACCCCTTTGCACACGTCCCGCAACAAAGTCCAATTCATGAAGTTAACTCGTTGGTTCCTATCTGGATCCTGAGTTCTACTTCCTATTTGGACTTCCTTTGCATCTCGGGTTTTGGTCGAATTGGAGTTGGTCTTCAGAAGAGTCTTCGCGTAGAAGTAGTTTAAGTCTGGTTCGGTTCGGCTATACTGTGCTCAAGCTCCCTATTCGGTTCGGTTTGAGTACATCGTCTCCAAGTTTCTCGTTCGGTTTGGGTTTCCCCATCCGGTTCAGTTCGGATTCTTCATCGTAGTTTGACTCGGCTCCTTCATTTCTAGCTCCTCTTACGTTGATCCGATCCCGTTCCCTTGCTTCAGTCCGATCCGATCTCCACGCCCTTGCTTCCGATCTGAACCCAACTCCAACTCTTATACAAATGGCCTTCCTTCTTGCCAAGCCTCTTGTGCCAAATTCCGATCCGAATCAAATCCCCTTGCTCAGTTCCTTATCCGATCCGAGCCCTATATCCGATCCGATCTGAAACCCTGCGCATTCCCTGCAACTTTTCCAACGACTGTTTTACACCATACGACAGCGTTTTCGACCATTATAAACTTTTCTAATCAATCACAAAGCATTCCATACAGTCATAGCAACATAGAGAAGTGACCATAAACATCAAAGCAACTATTTTACAAGTTAAAATGGATCAAATTTACCCAAAACACATATTTTCCCTTAATCATGTTTAAGCATAACTACTGATAGGATTAACAAAACATATCCAAATTAACCCAAATTTCTAACAGAGGCTTAAAATAATATTTAAGAATTTCTAAACATTTTTCCAGAATTTAATAATGTATAATTTCGTTAATTAGCACTAAACACCCCTAATTAGCCGTAATTAGTGAAAAACAATGCAAATCGCTCACCTTGGCCACAAATTAATCTTAGATCTGAACTTTGCTACTGTTATAGATCAAATTCCAACGCTTAGCAATAGCCCCAACTCTGATTTGCCAATAGAATTCCTTGATTTGATGTACATCTTCTTAATTAGTGATTAGAAGGTGATTTGGGATGATTTTAGAAGGTGGAGGCCTTGGCTAGGGTTAGAGAAATGTTTTAGGCGGCTGAGAAAATGAAAATAGATCGTTTCCTAACTGATTTCAGCCTCCCATAACCCTAATTCCGAAATGGGTTATGGGCCTAGATGTTAATCACCCTAATTAGGCCCGGTTAAGCTGTTTCACATTCTAAACCTTATTTCAACCATATCTCCGAAACGGTAAGTCCGTTTGATTGATGTGACCACTCTACGGAAAGGTAAACCATCATCAGGATCTAATGAAAGTGGTTTCAAGTTAAACCTCCTTACCAATCAAAAGTTATGGGAAAAAAAGATTCGCTAGGGGCAAAATGGTCATTTAAAAATCAACAAAAATCGTGAACATGGGAAATGACCCCAATAGTCGTTCCCTAAAGTTACACGACCATACGACTTCATATGATAATGAAATAATTTTTCTACGATCCTCTGATGTGTAGAATGCGGGTCGTTACACTCTACCCCCTTAAGAAATTTCGCCCCCGAAATTCCTCAACTAAGAAACAACCAATGGGTCCCGCATTCCTACCAGTCATATCTCGCAATCAATCAAACAAAACAAACCTATCCTAGCATGTAGAAAGACTAAATCGAAATGAAAACCTTACCAGGCAAAGAGTTCTGGATACTTCTTCCTTATATTCTCCTCTGTTTCCCAAGTATAGTCTTTCTCATCATCACCCCTCTGAACTTTGACTAGTTTCTCCACCTTCCTTCGAAGTTGATTTGTATCGTTCTCAACAATACGCATCGGTCGGCGGTTCCCAACCGCCTTGAGTTCTACTTTGATATCGTCCAACTGATCTGGTGAAATAGCCACATTAGGGTCATGCACAAACTTCCTTAACTGGGAAACATGAAACACGTTATGAACTCCCGCCATCTTGTCTGGCGACTCAACTTTATATGCCAAATTCCCAACTTGCTCGAGAACTGGGAATGGACCAACAAATCTTGGTGTTAGCTTTCCTCTCCTACCAAATCGAATCACACTCTTTAACGGAGAAATCTTGATGAATACTAAATCGCCAATAGGGAATTTCAAGTCTCTTCGTCTCTTATCAGCATAACTCTTCTGCCTATCTTGGGTAGCCTTCATTCGTTGTTGTATAACCTTGATCTTGTCTGACGTTTCCCTTATTACATCAGGCCTAAGCACGAACTTCTCACCGGTCTCCAACCAACATTATGGTGAGTTGCACGGTCTTCCATACAAAGCTTCAAATGGAGCCATACCAATACTGGATTGATAACTATTATTATATGCGAACTCCACTAGATGCAAATGGTCATCCCATGATCCGCCAAAGTCCATTATGCAAGCTCGCAAAAGATCCTCTAATACACGATTCACTCCCTCTGTTTGACCGTCGGTTTAAGGATGGTATGCAGTACTGAGATGTAACTCTGATCCTAAAGCCTCCTGTAAGCTCATCCAAAACCCAGTAGTAAATAATGGATCTCGGTCACTCACAATGCCTTTTCGTACTCCATGAAATCTCACTACCCATTTCATATACAGTTCTGCTAACTTGGCTATCGTTCTATTCGACTTGACTGGTATAAACCTTGCACTTTTAGTCAGTCGATCCACAACCAACCAAATACCATCATGGCCTGATTTAGTCCTTGGTAAACCATTAATAAAATCCATTGAGACTTGCTCCCATTTCCATTCGGGAACTTCCAATGGTTGTAACAAACCACTCGGCTTCTTTTGCTCAGCTTTAACTAGCTGACAATTCCTGCACTTGGATATAAACTTTCCAACGTCCTTTTTCATCCCTTCCAGTAGTAGGTCTGCTTCATGTCTCGATACATTTTGTTACCACCGGGATGTATAGTCAGTTTTGAGTGATGACATTCTCTAAGCACTTCATCTCTCAATCCATTGACATTGGGCACAACTAGTCTCCCATTCTTTCTGAGCCATCCATCTCGATCAAGCCCATACTTGTTCATCTCCTCGTCGATACCCATCTCTAACTTGGAGATGATTTCCAATAGGTTAGGATCGTCCCTCTGACTGGAACCAATCCGCTCAATCAAAGTGGGTCGGTTCGTCAGACTTGCTAATACTTCTGGATCCAATTCGCACTTTGGTCTGAAATCGTACCCAGCGATGTACTCCAGTTGCTTCCATTCCAGAAACATAGCCCCTAAACTGGCATGTCTTCTACTCAATGCATCAGCTACCGCATTTCCCTTTCTTGGTGTATATGCGATATCGAAATCATAGAAAGCCAAGAATTCTAACCATCTCTGCTAACGAAGATTTAGATCCTTCTGAGAGAAGAGATACTTTAACGATTTATGATCGGTAAACAACTCGAATCTTTCTCCCAAGAGATAATGTCTCCACATCTTTAACGCGAACACAGTCGCTGCTAACTCTAAATCATGGGTAGGGTATCTTTTCTCATGTGGTTTTAGTTGCAAACTTGCATAAGCTACAACCCTACCCCCTTGCATCAATACAATACCTAATCCGGTACCACAGGCATCTGTGTATACCGTCATCTCTTCATTCCCTTTAGGAATGACTAACACTGGCGCACACGTCAACTTTTCCTTAGACTCTTGAATGCATTTTCACACCTTTCGTCCCAAATGAAAGCTTGATTTTTCTTGGTCAACTGAGTTAACGATGCCGCTATTTTGGAGAAGTCTTGGATAAACTTACGATAATATCCAGCTAATCCCAAGAAACTCCTTACGTCTGTTGCATTCGGGGTGTAGACCAATCTTGTACCGTAGCCACCTTCACAGGATCTACACTAATACCATTCTCTGAAACAACATGGCCCAAGAATCTCACTTCCCTCCTCCAGAAGTGACACTTAGAAAACTTCGCTTTCAATTGGTGTTTTCTTAACACCTCCATCACTACTCTTAAATGTTCCTTGTGCTCTTCCTCTGTCCTCGAATAAACCAAGATATCATCTATGAACACAAGAACAAACTTATTCAATTGATCTTTGAATACCTATTCATAAGATCCACAAAATATGTTGGTGCATCGGTCAACCTGAATGACATGACCAACCACTCATAGAATCCAGACGGCGTCCGAAAGGCCGTTTTAGGAATACTCACAGCTGCTACTCGGAGATGATGAAATCCTGTCGCGAGGTCCAATTGGGAGAACACTCTTGCTCCCTCAGGTTGATCAAATAAATCATCTATCCATGGAAGAGGATACCTGTTCTTCCTAGTCACTTTGTTCAACTCACGATAGTCCACACATAAACAAAGGGAACCAACCGCCTTGGTAGCAAATACAACTGGTGCTCCCTACTCGGAGACACTTCTTCTGATAAATCCCTTCTTCAAAAGATTGCTTACTTGCACCCCGAGCTCTCTCTCTGCTCCCTTGGTGCCATACGACGAAGTGGCATTACTATAGGTCTGGCATCTTTCACTAAATCAACACGGAACTCAATCTCTAGGTGTGGTGGAAGTCCGGTCACTTCCTCGAAGATATCCGGATACTGGCCAACAATGGGAATTCCTGCTAACTCGTCCTTCGGGATGTCGAGGGAATTTAGAAAACTAGTCATCACCTCCTCACTAGGTAAGCCACCAAACACTACCCTCCGCCCTAATAGTCACTGAAAATCCCTCATAGTCTACCACCACCCATATCTTTGGAGCCAATCAACTCCCGAAATGATGAACCCAGTAAAGCCCAAAACAAAGCAGTCACAAGCAAACATACATCCATGACTCGATAAGACCACATTACGACAAATCATACTAAGGCTAGTCGAACCACCAATCGGGTTCGTCACCACTAAAGGTCTATCGACTATCTCGGGTTCCAATCCCAACCTATCTACTAGGTCATTAGATATGAAGGAACGGGAAGCCCCAGTATCAAACAGTACTCGAACAAGAACATCATAAACAGAAAGCATACCTTGAATGACAACATTCTTTCCTTTCTACACCGCAGTTGGGGCATTCGACGAAGAAGGAACAAAATTAAGAGCATATGCTTTCACAATCTGATTCTCGTTAGGGGGTTGCAGACATTTATCCCTATGATGTCCCACTTGGCCGCAGTTGAAGCACTTCCTGTCCATTGGCTTTGCTCGACATTCCTTAGCATAGTGGCCCTTCTTGCCATAGCTAAAGCACTCAACATCTTTCTTACTCTTCTTATGGCCATTCTTGGTCTGACTATGCTTCCTTTTATTCTGAGAATTATTCTTGCCTCCACCGCTTGCCTGCGCCTTTGGCCCCTCTGCAGATACAACAGTGACTTCAGTCTTGGGCTTAGGATAAAGGATCTCTGATCTCAATGCTTTCCCAACAATCGATTCAAAAGTCTCATCAATATGGTTTATAAGCCTTTCCCCTAAGTACTGATCTAAGCCTGTTATGAACTTCTCATTCTTCTTCTCGGGAGTGTCAATGAGGGATAATCCATATTTCGATAAAGTATCGAACTCAGCAATATACTCTGAGACTGCCCTACCATTCTGCTTAAGCTCCAAGAACTTCCTAAACAATTCTGATTTCTGAGCAGCTGGGATAAACTTATCACTTAATCGAGCCTTGAACTGATCCCAAGTAACTTGATCCTCAGGAGTAGCTGTCTTAATAGCATTCCACCAATTCATTGCCCGTCCTTGCAGCTGACGGGATGCTAGCTTTCTCTTCATCGCGTCATCAATCCCTAAGTCCTAGAAGATGTGCTCACAACTATCGAGACGATCCTGAACTTCTGTAGCCGATTCCGTTCCGTGGAATGGCTTCCCACCAAGACTAGTGTAGTCCTTACAGAGCTTGGTGAAATCGGCCCTAGGCGCCTGCACCGCTGCACCACCACCATTTGCAGCATTAGGAGCTGCCCTCTGAACATCCCTAAGCATCTCTCTCATGAAGTTTGTGAACATTGTCCTCATATCAGGAGCATTCTCATTATTAGCTCCTTTACCAGTGCCCCTTGTATGTCGGCTCGTCGTTCAATCTGTAAGGAAAAAACGATTAACCATTTCTTTAGTGGTGCCAGTGCAGTATGACTCCATCCTTAGATATACTAATAGTGTGTGTATATATATCTTTTGAAAACCAAAATACCACAAATATGTGCTCTCATATACGTACAATCTCTCCCTGTTGTCTTTCCCTAGGCTAACTACGCAACATAGAGCTCTGATACCAAGTGTGACGGCCCGCCCTGGACCAGCCGACATTTCCAATGAAATGCGCCATACCGATGTTCGACTAGCACGAGACGGTCGTCAAAGAAAGGAAACTTAACGGTGAACCAACAAAGAACCTGTAGAATGTCTCACAGCGCATAGAATAAAATATAATAATAACATACTTGACATAAAACAGACGATACAGTGCATAAGCTAAAAACTAAACCATAATCATCATAGCAGCGGAAATCCAAAGTACAGCTTATTACAATTCCAGCATACTGTCTCTAAAGCAAAGAAAGAGGTGCACTACTAATGCCCAAAGTAGTGACCAGCAACAACACAGGGAGAATATATATATATCATATGTGGAAGCCTCCAGCTCCTCTCCTGTACAACTACTCGTGCATACCATCTAACCTGCCTCTAGTCTGCCCATTTAAGAGCACCCAGAGTAATAAGAAGAGACATAAAACTGTGTCAGACAAAAGTCTGGTATGAGCGATAAGCAGCAAAACAGAACAATAACAGGTATACAGGACCATACCTGAACCAGGACCTACAACCAAAGAGTTAGCACAATCAAGATGTACAGTACTCTAAGGTGACACTAACTCATGGTGTGAGAATAACGGGGAGGGGGTGTGCATGTCATAGTGATGGAAAATAATCAAGCATAGCAACCATCCTCACATCTCTCACTCAGTGCGTAAAGCATACGATATCCACTGCTTTGACCGCCCAAATTCTTTGCTATGATCGCTTTGCCCCATGGAGTCATGATGGCTCCACTGCACTGATCCATAACCACTAATCCCTTGTTATGTCCACTCTGCCCCCATGAAGTCATGACGACTCCACTGCACTGGCTCATAGACATGCTATAATCACTCAGCCCCATGGAGTAATAACTACCCCACTGCACTGATCCGTAGCCTAACATCCGTCTTGGTGGTGAATCAAAATTATAGACATCGATAACCCCTTTGCACACGTCCCGCAACAAAGTCCAATTCATGAAGTTAACTCGTTGGTCCCTATCTGGATTTGAGTTCTACTTCCTATTTGAACTTCCTTTGCATCTCGGGTTATGGTCGAATTGGAGTTGGTCTTCAGAAGTGTCGTCGCGTAGAAGTTGTTTAAGTCTGGTTCGGTTAGACTATACTGTGCTCAAGCTCTCTGTTCGGTTCGGTTTGAGTACATCGTCTTCAGGTTTCTCGTTCGGTTCGGGTCCTCTGGTTCGCTCGGATTTCCCCATCCGGTTCGGTTCGGGTTCTTTATCGTAGTTTGACTCGACTCCTTCATTTCCAGCTCCTCTTACGTTGATCCGATCCCGCTCCCTTACTTCAGTCTGATCCGATCTCCACGCCCTTGCTTCCGATCTGAACCCAACTCCAACTCTTATACAAATGGCCTTCCTTCTTGCCAAGCCTCTTGTGCCAAGTTCCGATCCGAAACGAATCCCCTTGCTCAGTTCCCTTATCCGATCCGAGCCCTATATCCGATCCGAAACCCTGCGCATTCCCTGCAACTTTTCCAACGACTGTTTTACACCATACGATGGCGTTTTCGACCATTCTAACTTTTCTAATCAATCACAAAGCATTCCATACAGTCATAGCAACATAGAGAAGCGACCATAAACATCAAAGCAACGATTTTACAAGTTAAAATGGATCAAACCTACCCAAAACTCATATTTTCCCCTAATCATGTTTAAGCATAACTACTGATAGGATTAGTAAAACATATCCAAATTAACCCAAATTTCTAACAGAGGCTTAAAATAATATTTAAGAATTTCTAAACATTTTTCCAGAATTTAATAATGTATAATTTCGTTAATCATCACTAATCAACCCTAATTAGCCGTAATTAGTGAAAAACAATGCAAATCACTCACCTTGGCCACAAATTAATCTTAGATCTGAACTTTGCTACTGTTATAGGTCAAATTCCAATGCTTAACAGCAGCCCCAACTCTGATTTGCCACTAGAATTCCTTGATTTGATGTACATCTTCTTAATTAGTGATTAGAAGGTGATTTTGGGATTATTTTAGAAGGTGGAGGCCATGGCTAGGGTTAGAGAGATGTTTTAGGCAGCCGAGAAAACGAAAATAGATCGTTTTCTAACTGATTTCAGCCTCCCCATAACCCTAATCCCGAAATGGGTTTTGGACCTAACTGCTAATCACCCTAATTAGGCCCAGTTAAGCTGTTTTTCACATTCTAAACCTTATTTCAGCCATATCTCCCAAATGGTAAGTCCGTTTGGTTAATGTGACCACTCTACGGAAAGGTAAACC
Source organism: Allium sativum (assembly GCA_030737875.1). Taxonomy (NCBI): domain Eukaryota; kingdom Viridiplantae; phylum Streptophyta; class Magnoliopsida; order Asparagales; family Amaryllidaceae; genus Allium; species Allium sativum. The sequence goes on along the minus strand of CM060922.1, from coordinate 745,315,865 downwards.
ATCATCTGGATCTAATGGAAGTGATTTCAGGTCAAAACTCCTTTCAAATCAAAAGTTATGGGCAAAACGAGATTCTCCAAGGGTAAAATGGTCATTTAAAAATCGGCAAAAATCGTGAACATGAGAAGTGACCCCAATAGTTGTTCCCCAAAGTTACATGACCATACGACTTCATATGATAATGAAATATATATTCTACGATCCTCCGATGCGTAGAATGCGGGTCGTTACAATATTTTTGTCTTAAACCAATAAGTGCATGATGAATAGTTTGAAACCGTGAATACATATCATTGATTGTTTCATTTGGTTTCATTTTGAAATTTTGGAACTGACTTTTCAACATGGCTATTTTGGCTTTTTAAACCTTGTTAGTACCTTCATGTGTGGTTTTTAGCATTTTCCAAATTTGATATGCAGTGGTGCAGATAGTAACACGATTATATTCATTTTGGTCTAATGCACAAAACAACATGGTTATTGCTTTTGCATTTACGGCTGCTGCCATTTTCTCATCCTGTGTCCATTCTGAATATTCAGTTGTTGGATTCACTATTTCTTTTTGGGTAGCATTCCAAGCATCATAGCTATTTGATTGCATAAAGAATGCCATACGTGTTGCCCAATAGCTATAGTTGAGACCATTAAAGAATGGAGGTCTTTGTGTTGATTGACCTTCTGTGTAAATGGTAGTGTTGGTGCTTGCGTTATTTGCCATATTACTAGAATATATCAAATAACCGTGTTACGGTTATATGATGACCGTGCTCTAATACCAAATGATAGTTGTGCGTGTACGTATGTGAGACACAAGTATGCAATAATAGCAAATCACATAAAATGCAGTAAAAGGAAAAATCACACCAGGGATTTTATATTGGTTCGGAGCACCGTCCTATGTCCAGTCCCAGACTTTTATCTGGATTTTCACTAATCAATCACCTCACGTCACCCGAAGGAACAGGTGTACAACACCCGAGCAGCCGAACGGGATTTCACGCCTCTAACAACACGAAGACTTCAAACGTGCCACTTACAACACTGAGGACTTCAACTAAGACGAGTAGACTTTTGTTGTTGACAATATTTGTTCTTGAAAACACGATTTTGTCTCTTTTAGTACAGGACTTCCTATAATCTTATCCTCAAATAATATATTTGTGCATGTGAAGATTCGGAAGTGAATATCGTATTGAATCAAAAGAATATTGTATAAATTCTAGGATTCAAACGATATAGAATAGAATAGAATATGAGTGAGTGAGTGCTTGAGAGTCTGAAAACTGAGATCAAAAGAATAGAGATTAGTATGATAGAATTCGTGGTTTGGAATGATGATCTTGTGATGTTTATATAGAGTATAAACAATTATAACCCTTTGTGAAGAGTTATAATCAAAGGCCAAGACCATTCATGAAGAGGAAGAGAAGCAACTCTTGAAGAAATGGAAGTGTCTATACGAAAGTTTGCTTCTGTTTGAAAATGGTCGACAGATCAAAAAGGACCAGTAGACAGAAATTTGAAAATATATACGTTATATATGTGTGTGCACGTTATCTGTACATTCTGGACAGAAACGGTCGACCGCTTGGTTTTAACCGGTCGACCGGTTTAGCCCAGAATGCACAGTTAATGTGCATTCATATACATATGTATATATATTTTCAAATATTAGAGGTGTGAGATTATTTGAGGATAGATTTAACATACAATAACACTACTAATCATACCAAATAATCAACCTCTAATGTATGTAGCTCTTGTGTCTTTTTAAACCAATGAATAACTTCTTTTTGTCGATCATGGCATATTTCTTTGTCAGAAATTAAAACTCTACGAGATCCTTGACTCAACAACTGTAACGTCCTGTATTTTTACGGTTTAATAATTTATTTATTTAATTACTTAAATAGTGATTTAGAGATTTAAATGGTTGTTTAATTAAATGATAGTGAATATTTAATTAATATAAATATTAGAATAATATATTTAATTCTGAAATATTCGGAACTAAGTTGAATTGACAATATTGTGTGAATTGGACAATTTAAAATATATAATTCAGTTTAGAATTGAATTATATTAACGAATTTATTTATAAATGTCAGTTGAACGTATAATTTATATTATAATTATAATCGAGCTCGAAATGGCGCGACAGTACGTAATTTGGTGATTCGAACTTTAAACAAATATATAGAATCCGTTTTAAGTCGGATTTCTGTTAAACAAGAAACACTCAGATCTGTTGAATGATATTTTTCTAATGAAAGAGAAAAATCAAAATTTCGTGTTGTAGATTGAGAGTTATGTTCAAATCAAATTCTCGAATAGTTGCTATAAAATCGTTTATGAACATAACGATATATATAATTTTAATTAAATATTGGCGTCGAATTTAGACAGGATCTTTGAGACGTAGGTATAATTTAATTTTTAGAATTTTACTATAATTTTTATTTTGAAAAATAAGCACTTTTCATTTTTGAAGTATTTTACATCCTAAATCAGCATTTTGGGACTTCACAGAATCAGCTAACTTGTCTATATTATTTTATTTTTGGGATCGTGACACATAATTCATCACAACGATGTTTTTATTTTTGTCGATAGTGGTTTGTGTGTGAGAGAAACCATATATAACAATTAAGTGAACATATATATATATATATATATATATATATATATATATTAACGGGGGTGATACTGTTTCTGATCTGGAGATTTCTACATACTCCCCCATTAACTTTGATCCTCCTAACAACCATAATAATTTGCGATATGCAAAAGTTGATAGTAACCTTGTTCAACCCGCTAGAAACAAATGGACAAAATACTATTGCTGTGTACATTATGGGTCCGATCGAGACCATACTACCATTTGTTTTCGCATGCTTATATTACCAATGTTTGGGAGCCTACTGATGACTTTCGGTTGATAGGATTATATATTTTAAGTAGCAACATCTCCTTTAAAACAACATCGTTTCCGAATGAACAAAAAGCACACACACCATTGGCTTACTGTGCTCAATGTTAATATAGATGTAAAACTCAGTTATGTTTGTGAGTGAATCATTATAGATGGTTTCATAACCATTCTCAGATGATATTTTGGGCTGTGAATCATTGGTAATTGGTTAACGGATGTAGGACAATACTATATCAAATTAGAATTTCATCGCTTAGTGAAATGAGTCCGTGTTGTATAGTCAAGGAGTATGTCGAGCTTTTTATCAATGAAGCGTGAGCATACAAGAGAAATCAGTTCTCAAGTAACGTTGCACATTTGAATCTGATATTATATATATAATAATAAGCCTTCCTCCCTAAGTAAATGAAAGCACGTGCCTTATGAATTGTCACACATCAAGACTTTAGGATGCCTACAAACCTAACAGGAAGGAGAGTACACCCTAATAACATACTATTACTTTGCGATGAAGAGTTGTAACTTTCTATAACTACATCATCACGCTAGTATTTCTTCTGTTTTCCTAAATGTGCTGCAGCCTTCATGGAAATATAAATCAAATGAAATACTTTATTGAAAAATCTAAAACTTAAAATATACAAACTATATATCATTGAAACCCTTAGGTCATGCTCTCCCTTTTCGTACCATTTCTTTATGGTGTGTCGCATGTCTCTTGCATTCGAAATCAACAACAACATCGGGGTTAATCGTCTAAGGGTTTCGAAAGCATCCGATATGAATTTAAAATTAGTGAAATGATGGTTGGGTTCGAGTTACTGTTGACGGTGCGAGGTGAGATGAAGTTGCGTTGAAGTGTACAGGAGGGAGCGGTATATATAGGATGTGTTTTGTGCGTACAAGTGGGAGTTTGAAGAGGAATGAGGAGATGGATTTTGTGTAGTTGGTTAATAGTTTGCCATGCGGTGATAGGTGTTTATGTGCAAATTGAACAATAAGGGGGGGCTCTGTGTGTGGTGCAATACTAGGTAGCAGGGAGGAAGGATTTATGAAATTGTTGATCATTGGGTTTGTGAAGATTACTGGAAGAAGTATTGAAATCCCAGAAATGTTGCGGATCGGAGTGGAAGTTGTTGTAAGGTGTTGTTTTGATGGTTGAACGTAGATGATGGAACTTGAAGCATGTTGATGAAGGGAGGATCAAGACAAGAGAAATTGGGGTGCTTCGCAGGAGCAGGTTAAAAATTGGACTGGGGAGTTCATGCGGAAATGTGAAAAGGAATTCATGCGGAAATGTGAAGGCGTGGGAATGGTTCAGCTCGGTAGACGTCGAGGTTTAGGGCGCCAAGAGGATCCTGGTGGTGAGGCTCATGTGGAGGAGCATAGGAGGAATCTAACGGTATTTTCATTGGACATTTTTATGGAAGTATGAGGAGGAAGGCGAATTGAAATACTGGCCCTTAAGACAGAAGCAGGTGGCTTGAAATATTTTTGGAAAGGGACAAGATACAGTATGCGGTCATGGGTTTCACATGGGTGTTGGATGAGCTACGTGGGCTGGGATGGTAAGGCCCATAAACAAGTTAATTAAGATTTTATTTAATTAATTAATATAGTCAAACTTATAATAATTATATCTTTTCCATACGGTATCAGAATTCAGTGAAATAAAATCCGTTGGAACCGTATTGGCGAAGACTACAAAACAGAACTGGTTTGGAGCGAATTGGAGCTCGCGACAATTTATAGTGAAATAAATTGTATATCTAAATCAACCGACAGTTATCGTTATTTAACGATGGTCGTCCAATGTGAGTAAATCTCACTAACTCTATACAGTTTATATTTTTATAAATATAATCTAGTATAGATAAATGATGATTGATTGCTGTGTGTTGATTATTTGGTTGAATTACTAATTTATTGGTTGAAATTATAGATAACGATATATATATATACACACATATATATATAAATCGTTAATCAAATATTGATTATGTTTATCAGAATATTTCATATTGAAATGAAATCAATGTTATTTATATTGTTTAACATCTGTGGATGAAGGGAAACAGGTTGGAGGGATACAACTGGATTCCTCAATATTATAATACTGTTTGTTTTCATATATTGTGATATATGATGTGATATATAATCTGTGATTGATTATGATGACACTAGTCATGTTATTCGGTACTTTAATACCATATGAAATACTGGAATGTAAAGAGGAAATTTTCAAAGTGAATATTGAAATGAAATATTTATATATGAAATAAATAGAATATTATAAAAGGTAATATTTGGAAAAAACAAATGTTGGAAAATATAATTAAGGAAATATTTGGGAAATGAATAAGATTATATAAAAGGATTTAGATAAAATGAATATAATTTTATAAAAGAATTTAGGTAAAATGAATAGAATTTTATAAAAGGATTTAGATAAAATGAATAGAATTATATAAAAGGATTTATATAGAATAAATAGAATTATATAAAGGGAATTATAAATGAGATTTAAGGGTTAGAAATAAAAAGGAGATTTGTATGAATAATTTTACAAATAAAAATATAAATATAATTTGGGTTTGAGATATTGTTTTTAAATACGAAATCAAACTGTTTTGATTGTATAAAGTAATATTTTTCACATTCTATGTGAAAAATTAGATGAAAGTAAACATTTTGCAAATAAAATATTATAAAGAAATTTGGGAGTTTGAATTAGGAATTTAAATGGAATTACTGAAATTAGAAACTGATTGGAAATTAGTTGAGTTGAATGGTTTTCTGGGTGTCGGTCTGATGTTGGTTTCGGCCTTCAGGGTTTATGCTTGGGAAGTTGTTCTCTTACTAGTTTACAGTTAGAGACTGATAAAAGTGGGAACATATTGATGCGTGAATCAGAAATGGAAACGTTTTCCAAAGTTAATAACGTATATTTTCTAATTTTAGAAAATAAGGAATTTATGAATATATGGAAACGGTCAATGGGAAATTGGGAAATGAAATGATGATTGATCGGTAAGATTTCCATTTGGGAATACGACCGTTGTTTGTACACATGTTTTCCTTTGATAGTTAAATCACCGACTATCAAAGATTTTGACCATTTCCGTTGTCAATACGAAGAGACCGGGATCAGATATGTTATCTGAAAACCACTCCATATGGCATTAGCGTTGCGAATCAAATAGGAAGAAGAAAATTGAAGACGGAGTTATGTAAGGGATGTTCAGTAAATCCTAGGTAGAAATTTCCTAAGATGGATTTATAGAATAGTACCTTCGGTCTGTCTAGTCCCTAGACGACCTGTATGGAAGAATGTCTGACAGAGTATATTTAATAGATCGCGTAAGTTGATCTCTTCAAACGTATTTACGTTTGTTGGCAGAGGAATTCGTTTCTCTTAGTTGTATACCCGTGGTATTTTTGGGGAAATCAATTTGTGATTTAGCGGGTATGACGATGTGACATTCAAAGTAAATATAGGTGTGATCTGTACGTTATGGCCTCTAGCCTCACAACCAGGAAATGGTATAAAATCGGGTAAGTCGCATGGCTAAGTGGTTAGCTGCCAATCAGGGTGTATTGTCACCTGATCTGGAGAAATTCTATTTACGTCTATAATCTATTTCGATGATGTCCCTTTCGGGAAACGGTTGCTGATCCCAACCGTTGGTGATAATAAATTCGGTACATTCAAGCGAAATGAGTGATCGATCATGTTTAGCCTGGGTTGCAAGATGTTCTTGTTGAACCCGGTGTATTCCTTTCTAGAGATACACTGTCGGAAGGTGGTCCCATACCTTGCCAGTTGGAATTCATTAACCAATAATCGCTCGTGGTTTTTGATTAAATATTATGTATGTGGAATGTGAGATGAAAGCGTTCTGCTAAATGATTATTATATTGTGATTGATAGACATTTTTATAATATCAAAACAGTTTTGATATAAAGATTATCGGTTCTTTCAAAAGGATTTTGAAAGTTAAATCAAGTGTTTTGGATTCTCATACGGGAAAAACCCGTTCCGTGTTATATGGCGTGGTCTTATGAGATATCGTTTATTTTCTCAAACTGTTTTAAATTGTTTACTCACACCAGTCCCATGATTGACCCACCTTGAGTTTATTTTGTTTTGTTTTCCCTAAACTCGTAGGTGCCCAAATTTGTATGGGCAGTCAAGTAGTCGGGATTTACAGATATACTGAGAGCTTGGAGCAGGAGGCTTCAGGATTTTATAGCAATTATTTATTTCCGCTGTGTTGTAAGTGTTGTACTCTGATAAATGTTATTGTATACATATACTGGTTTTATTTCAAAGTTATGTTCTATTTTATTCGTTCCGCTGTGAGATTCGTGTTACTCTGATTCTGTTGTTGTGATCTTCTTCTTCTTCTATTCTAATTTTCTATCTTATCTATTCTCACCCTCTAACTTCTTTCTATTAAAAATCAAGTATTTCCGATGCTTGGATAGTCGACATTGAGTTTATGTTGATAAACAAGGTCGCCAATTCCCCGGGTCATTACAGTTGTATCAGAGCTGAAGGTTAAGTTATTACCTTATCTCTGTGGCGTGACTCAGTAGAGATAGGGTTAGCAATTCCCTAGATTGAGTTGAGTGTGTATATACGAGAGAACGTATTTGTAGATTTTATAAAAATTGTTTTATATTATGGAGATTTATTGGTTGAGTTGTTTATGGGTTCCAATTGATCAGTTTGATCCACTGTATCGGTAGGGGTTTCTAAACACTTGAATACGATGAACTAACACAGTATGTTTTGAAAAGAGGTTAACAAAAATAATTTTACCCAAATTATATTTTGATATAAAGAATTTTTATTGGAATTATTATAATATACTGGATATATTGGTTGTTATTATAATCGAATGAGATTATAAAAAGTGGAAATGTTAGATATAACCGATTGGAATTCGTATTAATGTAAGATATATAAATCAAGATGAACTGAATCTGAAATTTAAATCAGAATTGAAATTAAACCATGGAAACCTGAAAAGGTATTAGCAAAGGAATTTTGATTAAATGTATAAGAATTTTAAAATCCTGGGAGATTTTAAATTGTTTTACAAGCATTTTGAAGGATATTTTGAAATAATTTCAAAATGGAAATGATTAAGAAATGGTTTTGAAAAGTGATATAGTATTGAACTCACTTTGATAGCTGGGAAATAACCCTGATGATGCTGGCCACATCATCAGTGTTCATTTTCGAGTTCTAAGTGATGGATTACTACCAAAGATTTTGGTTCTGAATTATTTTGAGAAAAACAAGTTGTTTGATTCCAAAAAAGGAATATTTAGTTTTTGGAAAGCTAAGCTGTTTAAAAACACCCAGAAACAGATTGTTTGAATTAAAAATATAGTAAACAGGAATGTGTGAAAGCAAATAGGAATTGAAGACCAGTTAAGCGAAAATTGAATTAAAATAGAAAGATATCGAGTAAAATTTGACTTTGGAATATAATTGGACTTAGATGAATAAATGGTTTGATTCAGGAAATAAAAACCAGATTAGAGTTCTGAGATGAAGATAACTGGTTAGAGGAATTAATTAGTTAATGAAATGTGGAAATATAACTTAACGTGGTTAAGTATATTGGGTTCATGAGTTAAGAATTTGAAACCGAGAATGGGATTTGAGATTGAGGATGAGATTTGATTTGGGTATAAGAAAATAATTTGGGTTGAGGATAAAACTGATTTGGAGTTTGATGAGATGCCATTGGTATATGCTAAATTGGTAGCAGATGGAAAGGATACAATGATATGTCGACAAAAAGGTACAAGTTTATATTTCATATGGTATGAGATTTTTATGAGCCGATTTGGCAAGCCACTTGGCTATTTAATTTTCTTTTGGGTTGGAGAAGGCCTAGAAAGATGAGTTGTAGTTGTACCGATTAAGCCGTACAAATGAGACGTTGGCGAAACTTTCCGGAAATTTAAGGTGTTAGAAAATTTTCATAATTTTTGAAAATATTCATTAATAGGAATAAATTAATATTTTTATTGAAATAAATTGGTACAATTAAAACGGAAGTTGATAAGTAAAACAAAAAAATTTCCCAGTTAATAGGGTTTGTTTTCTACCTTAGCAATTTCGAGGACAAAATTATTTTATGGGGAAAGAATGTAACGTCCCGTATTTTTACGGTTTAATAATTTATTTAATTATTTAAATAGTGATTTAGAGATTTAAATGGTTGTTTAATTAAATAATAGTGAATAATTAATTAATATATATAGTAGAATAATATATTTAATTCTGAAATATTCGAAACTGAGTTGAATTGACAACATTGTGTGAATTGGACAATTTAAAATATATAATTCAGTTTAGAATTGAATTATATTAACGAATTTATTTATAAATGTCAGTTGAACGTATAATTTATATTATAATTATAATCGAGCTCGAAATGGCACAGCAGTTCGTAATTTGGCAATTCGAACTTTAAACGAATATACAGAATCCGTTTTAAGTCGGATTTCTGTGAAACAAGAAACGCTCAGATCTGTTGAATGATATTTTTCTACTGAAAGAGAAAAATCGATATTTCGCGTTGTAGATTGAGAGTTATGTCCAAATCAATTTTTCGAATAGTCGCTATAAAATCGTTTATGAACCATAACGATATATTTAATTTTAATTAAATATTAGCTTCGAATTTAGACAGGATCTTTGAGACGTAGGTATAATTTAATTTTTAGAATTCTACTGTAATTTTTATTTTCAAAAATAAGCACTTTTCATTTTTGAAGTATTTTACACCCTAAATCAGCATTTTGGGACTTCATAGAATCAACTAACTTGTCTATATTATTATATTTTTTGGATCGTGACACATTGCTCGTCACAACGATGTTTTTATTTTTGTCGATAGTGGTCTATGTGTGAGAGAAATCTTATATAACAATTAAGTGAACATACATAGATATATATATTAACGAGGGTGATATTGTTTCTGATCTGGAGATTTCTACATACTCCCCCATTAACTTTTATCCTTCTAACCAACATAATAATTTGCGATGTGAAAAAGTTGATAGTAACCTTGTTCAAGCCGCTAAAAACAAATGGACAAAATATTATTGTTGTGTAAATTATGGGTCCGATTGAGACCATACTGCCATTTGTTTTCGCACGCTTATATTACCAGAGTTTGGGAGCCTACTGATGACTTTCGGTTGACATGATTATATATTTTAAGTAGCAACATCTCCTTTAAGACAACATCGTTTTCAAATGAACAAAAAGCATACACACCATTGGCTTACTGGGCTCAATGTTAATATAGATGTAAAACTCAGTTATGTTTGTGAGTGAATCATTATAGATGGTTTCATAACCATTCTCAGATGATATTTTGGGCTGTGAATCATTGGTAATTGGTTAACGGGTGTATTACAATACTATATCAAATTAAAATTTCATCGCTTAGTGAAATGAGTTCATGTTGTATAGTCAAGGAGGATGTCGAGCTTTTTACCGATTATGCCTGAGCATACAAGAGAAATCAGTTCTCAAGTAACATTGCACATTTGAATCTGATATTATATATATAATAATAAGCCTTCCTCCCTAAGTAAATGAAAGCACGTGCCTTATGAATTGTCACACATCAAGACTTCAGGATGCCTACAAACCTAATAGGAAGGAGCGTACACCCTAATAACGACTATTACTTAGCGATGAAGAGTTGTAACTCTCTATAAATACATCATCATGCTGGTATTTCTTCTGTTTTCCCAAAAAGTGCCGCAGGCTTCATGGCAATATAAATCAAATGAAATACTTCATTGAAAAATCTAAAACTAAAAATATACGAACTATATATCACTGAAACCCTTAAGCCGTCCTCTCCCTTTTTGTACCATTTCTGTATGGTGTGATGCATGTCTCTGGCATTCGAAATCAACAGCAACGTCGGGGTTAATCGTCTAAGGGTTTCGAAGGCATCCGATATGAGTTTCACATTAGTGAAATGATGGTTGGGTTCGAGTTACTGTTGACGGTGCGAGGTGAGCTGAAGTTGTGTTGAAGTGTACAGGAGGGAGCGGTATATGTAACGACCTGCATTCTACGCATCGGAAGATCGTAGAATATTTATTTCTTTTTTTAGTAAGTCGTATGGTCGTGTACTTTTGGGAAACGACTAGTAGGGTCATTTCCCATGTTCATGATTTTTGTCGATTTTTAAATGACCGTTTTGCCCCTAGTTGAACTTGTTTTGACCATAACTTTTGACTGGAAAAGAATGTTGACCTGAAACCACTTCCATTGGATCCGGATGATGGTTTACAATTCCGTAGAGTGGTCATAATAGCCAAACGGACTCACCGTTTGGGAGATATGGCTGAAACAAGTTTCAGATGGTGAAAAACAGCTTAATTGGGCTTAACCGGGTGATTAACAGCTAGGCCCAAAGGGGAATTTCGGGATTAGGAGTTTAAAAGGGCTGCTAGGGTTTGGAGAATACCTTTTTCTCATTTTTCAGCCGTCACTATTCATTCCTCTTAACCTAGCCATGGCCTCCACCCTCTAAATCTCTTCAAAACACCTCTTAATCACTTTCTAATTGAAGATTAGGCTTAGCAAACATCAAATCAAGGAGTATTAGCACGAGAACCAAGGTAGAGCTGCTGTGTAAGATTGGGAACAGTGCCAAATTAGAGAATATTTCAGTTTTGGGGTTTTAGTGGTGGCAAAGGTGAGTGATTAGCTTGCTTTTACACTAATTACGATTAATTATGAGTAATTAGTGAAGATTAGCGAATTTATACATTAATAAATTCTGGAAAAATTCCTAAAATTCTATAATGATGTTTTATGGCTCTGATAAAAATTTGGGCTAATTTGGATAAGTTTTGCTAATTGTATGCATAATCACGGTTAAGAAGGATTAAGGGGAAAACATGGGTTTTTGGGTATGTTTGATCTAAAGTATTTCATGTAAGTGATGTTTTAATATTTTTCATTGATTCTATATGTTGTTACTGCTGTTTGGAATGTTTTGTAATGTCATAGGAAGTTTAGAATGGTTGAAAACGCCGTCGTTCGGCGAAAATAGCTTGCTGGAAAAAGTTGCAGATTTTAAGAACCGGTTAGGAAGAACACCCGATCCGAACCGGATAGGAGGAGGAGATCCGATCCGAACCGGATAGGAGGAGGAGATCCGATCCGAACCGGATAGGAGGAGGAGATCCGAACCGAACCGGATAGGAGGAGGAGATCCAATCCGAACCGAATAGAAGGAGGAGATCCGAACCGAACCGGATAGGAGGAGGAGATCCGATCCGAACCGAATAGAAGGAGGAGATCCGAACCGAACCGGATAGGAGGAGACACCCGAACCGAACCGGATAGGTGGAGGAGATCCGAACCGAACCGGATAGAGGAGGAGACCCGAACTGAACCGGATAGGAGGAGGATGCCCGAACCGAAACGAATAGGAGGAAGAGACCCGAACCAAACCGAAGAAGACCATAACCCGAGATGCAAAGGTAGTCCAAATGGGAAGTTTGTACCAAGGATTCAGATGGGAATCAACGAGTTAACTTCATGATTGGGCTTTGCTGCGGGACGTGTGCTAAGGGGCTGTCGATGTCTGTAACTTTGGATCACTATGTATAGGGGGTACGTGAATGGATTCAGGGCCACAGTGGTCTAGGTATGACTAAAAGAGCTATAGACCAATGAAGTGGGGTCATTTGTAAAGTTTTAGTCATGACTCCATGGGGTAATCTTGGTGGTAGCAGTAGTTGTACAAGCCGAACTCCGTCACTACTTCGATGGGTCTAGTGGTTGAAAGCGGTATACATCGTATGCTTTATGTACTGAGTGAGAGATGTGAGGATGGTTGCCAAGATTGAATTGTTTGCTATCACTATGACATGCACACCCCCACCCACGTATTTCTTTACACCATATGTTGATGGCACCTTAGAGTATTGTACAGTATGTAGTGCTAACTCTTTGGTTGCAGGTCCAGGTTCAGGTATGGTTTAGTATACCTGTTATTGTTCTGTTTAGCTGCTTATCGCTCATACCAGACTTTTTGTCTGACCCAGAGTTTTATGTCTCTTCTTATTACTCTGGGTGCTCACACGAGCAGACTAGAGACAGGTTAGCTGGTGATGTACGGGTAGATGATCCGGAGACGAGCAGGAGGCTTCCACGTAATATATATATAGTATTCTCCCTGTGTTGTTGAAGATCACTGCTTGGGCATTGGTGGTGCATCTTCCACTTTAGCTTTCTTTTGTTTAGAGACAGTAGATTTTGAAAAGTTGTAATAAGCTGTATTTGGATTTCCGCTGCTCTGATGTTGACATTTATTATTAGTTATCAGCTTATGCACTGTCTCACCTGTTTTATGTCAAGTATGTTATTATTATATTTTATTCCATGCGCTGTGAGACATTCTACAGGTTCCTTGATTAGTTCATTCTCTTCTTTCTTTTCTTATGACGACCGTTCCGTGCCAGTTGGACATGCGTACAGCGCACACTTGGAGGAAGTGTCGGTTGGTGCGGGGCGGGCCGTCACACTTGGTATCAGAGCTCTAGGTTGCGTAGTTAACCTAGGGAAGTTATCAGGGAGAGATAATATACGTATACGAGAAAGCGTATTTGTGGTTATTTTGGTTTTCAAAAGCTATATATATACTATTAGTAGTATAAGAATGAAGTCGTACTGCACTAGCACCACTATGGAATCGTTAATCGTTTCCTTTTTCAGATTGACGATGAGCCGAGATACTAGAGGTGCTGGTAGGGGAGCCAATAATGGGAATGCTGCTGACATGAGGACGATGTTTACTGACCTCATGAGAGAGATGCTTAGAGATGTACGGAGGGCAGCTCTCAATGGTGGGAATGGTGGTGGTCCAATAGTGCAGGCGCCAAGAGTCGACTTCGCCAAGCTGAATAAGGATTATACTAGCCTTGGTGGGAAGCCGTTCCACGGAACGGAGTCGGCCACAGATGTTCAGGATTGGTTGGATAGTTGCAAACGTATCTTCGAGGATTTGGGTATCGAGGATGCGATGAAGAGAAAGCTAGCCTCCCGTCAGCTGCAAGGGCGGGCAATGAATTGGTGGAATGCTATAAAGGCAGCTACTCCCGAAGATCAGATTACTTGGGAGCAGTTTAAAGCACGCTTTAGCGAGAAGTTCATTCCAGCTGCTCAGAAGTCAGTGCTGTTTAAGAAATTCTTGGAGCTCAAGCAGAATGGCAGAGCTGTCTCGGAGTACATTGCTGAATTCGACACTTTGTCAAAGTATGGGTTATCTCTTATTGATACTGCCGAGAAGAAGAATGAGAAATTCATAACTGGGTTAGATCAGTACTTAGGGGAAAGGCTTATTAACCACATCGATGAGACGTTTGAGTCGATTGTGGGCAAAGCATTAAGATCAGAGAGTCTCTACCCTAAGCCGAAGACTGAGGTTGCATCCGCAGATGAGCCAAAGCCACAAGCAAGTGGTGGAGGCAAGGGTGGTTCCCAGAATAAAAGAAAGCAGATTCAGACTAAGGATGGCCAGAAGAAAAAGAATAAACAAGATGTTGAATGCTTCAGCTGTGGTAAGAAGGGCCATTATGCTAGTAATTGTCGGGCCAAGCCAGCGGATAGGAAGTGCTTCAACTGTGGCCAAATGGGACATCACAAGGACAAGTGTCCGCAACCCCCTAAAGAAAAGCAAATGGTGAAAGCATACGCCCTTAATGCTATTCCTTCTTCGTCAAATGCCCCAACTGCGGCGGAGAAGGGAAAGAATGTCATCATTCAAGGTATGCTTTCTGTTTATGATGTTCCTGTTAGAGTTTTGTTTGATACCGGAGCTTCCAGTTCTTTCATATCTAGTGACCTGGTAGATAGGTTGGGATTGGAGCCCGAGATTGTCGATAGACCTTTAGTAGTGACGAACCCAATTGGTGGTTCTACTAGCCTTAGCATGATTTGTCGTAATGTGGTCTTATCGAGTCATGGATGCATGTTTGTTTGTGATTGCTTTGTTTTGGGCTTTACTGGGTTTGGCATTATTTTGGGAGTAGATTGGCTCCGAAGATACGGGGTGGTGGTAGACTGTGAGGGCTTTTTGGTGACAGCTAGAGCGGATGATGGGCGGAGGATAGTGTTTGGTGGTCTACCCAGTGAGGGGATATTGGCTAGTTTTCTAAACTCCCTCGACATTCCGCATAGTGAGTTGTCAGGTTTGCCCGTGGTTGGCCAGTATCCGGATGTTTTCGAAGAGGTGACCGGACATCCACCACACCGAGAGATTGAGTTCCGTATTGATTTGGTAAAAGATGCCAGACCTATAGTGATGCCACTTCGTCGTATGGCACCAAGGGAGCAGCGAGAGCTCGAGGTGCAAGTCAGCGATCTTTTGAAGAAGGGATTTATCAGAAGGAGTGTCTCTGAATGGGGAGCACCAGTTGTGTTTGCTACCAAGGCGGATGGTTCCCTTCGTTTGTGTGTAGACTACCGCGAGTTGAACAAGGTGACGAGGAAGAATAAGTATCCTCTCCCGCGGATAGATGATTTGTTCGATCAGTTGAGTGGCGCGAGAGTGTTCTCCCAGTTGGATCTCGCGACAGGTTTTCATCAGCTTAGAGTGGAAGCTGAGAGTATAGCTAAAACGGCATTTCGAACGCCGTCTGGATTTTATGAATGGTTGGTTATGCCATTTGGGCTGACTAATGCCCCGGCATATTTTGTGGATCTTATGAATAGGGTATTCAGAGATCAGTTGAATAAGTCTGTTCTTATGTTCGTGGATGATATTTTGGTTTACTCAAGGAACGAGGAAGAACACAAGGAACATTTAAGGACAGTGATGGAGGTGTTGAGGAAACACCAATTGAAAGCAAAGTTTTCTAAGTGTCACTTCTGGAGGAAGGAAGTGAGATTCTTGGGCCATGTTGTTTCAGAAAATGGTATCGCCGTGGATCCTGCTAAGGTGGCTACGGTGCAAGATTGGTCTACGCCCAAGAGTGCAACAGACGTAAGAAGTTTCTTGGGATTAGCGGGATATTATCGTAAGTTTATCCAAGGCTTCTCCAAGATAGCAGCACCGTTGACTCAGTTGACAAAGAAGAATCAAACTTTTGTTTGGAACGAAAGGTGCGAGGATGCATTCAAAAGTCTAAAAGAAAAGTTGACAAGTGCACCAGTGTTAGTCATTCCCAAGGGGAGTGAAGAGATGACGGTATATACATATGCTTGTGGTACCGGACTAGGTGCTGTGTTGATGCAGGGTGGTAGGGTTGTAGCTTATGCAAGCAGGCAACTGAAACCGCATGAGAAGAGGTATCCTATCCATGATTTGGAATTGGCAGCGATCGTATTCGCATTGAAGATGTGGAGACATTATCTCTTGGGAGAAAGATTCGAGCTGTTTACTGATCATAAGTCGCTGAAGTATCTTTTCTCTCAAAAGGATTTGAATCTTCGTCAGCAGAGGTGGTTAGAGTTCTTAGCTTCATATGATTTCGACATCGCATATACACAGGGAAAGGGCAATGCGGTAGCCGATGCGTTGAGTCGAAGACATGCCAGTTTAGGGGCTATGTTCCTTGAATGGAAGCAACTGGAGTATATCGCGGGGTTTGATTTCAGACCAAAGTGCGAATTGGACCCAGAAATGTTAGCAAGTTTGACGATCAGACCCACTTTAATTGAGCGGATCGGCTCTAGTCAGAGGGACGATCCTAACCTATTGGAAATCATCTCTAAGTTAGAGATGGGTATCGATGAGGAGATGAGCAAGTATGGGCTTGATCAAGATGGATGGCTTAGAAAGAATGGAAAGCTCGTTGTACCCAATGTCAGTGGATTGAGAGATGAAGTGCTTAGAGAATGTCATCACTCAAAAATGACTATACACCCCGGTGGTAATAAGATGTATCGAGACATGAGACAGACTTACTACTGGGAAGGGATGAAAAGAGACGTTGGGGAGTTTATATCCAAATGCATGAATTGCCAGCTAGTTAAAGCCGAGCAAAAGAAGCCTAGTGGGTTGTTACAGCCATTAGAAATTCCCGAATGGAAATGGGATCAAGTCTCGATGGATTTCATCGATGGTTTACCAAGGACTAGATCGGGACATGATAGCATTTGGGTGATTGTGGACCGATTAACCAAAAGTGCAAGATTTATACCAGTCAGATCGACCAGAACGGCAGCTAAGTTAGCAGAATTGTATATGAAGTGGGTAGTGAGATTCCATGGAGTACCTAAAAGCATTGTGAGTGACCGAGACCCGTTGTTCACTAGTGGGTTTTGGAAGAGCTTACAAGAAGCTCTAGGGTCAGAGTTACATCTCAGTACCGCATATCATCCTCAGACCGACGGTCAGACGGAGAGGGTGAATCGTATTTTGGAAGATCTCTTGAGAGCATGTGTTTGGATTTTGGTGGATCATGGGATGACCATTTGATCTAGTAGAGTTTGCATATAATAATAGCTACCAATCCAGTATCGGTATGGCTCCGTTTGAAGCTTTGTACGGAAGACCATGCAACTCACCATCATGTTGGATAGAGACTGGCGAGAAGTTTATGCTTGGACCAGATGTGGTGAGGGAAACTTCAGATAAAATCAAGACCATTCAACAACGAATGAAGGCTGCCCAAGATAGGCAGAAGAGTTATGCCGATAAGAGGAGAAGAGACTTAAAATTCTCCGTTGGCGACTTGGTGTTTGTCAAGATTTCTCCGTTGAAGAGCGTAATACGATTTGGTAGGAGAGGAAAGTTGGCACCAAGATTCGTTGGCCCATTCCCTGTTCTCGAACTAGTCGGGAATTTGGCATATAGAATTGACTTACCAGACAAGATGGCGGGAGTTCACAACGTATTTCATGTTTCCCAGTTAAGGAAGTTTGTGCACGACCCTAATGTGGCTATTTCACCTGATTAGTTGGACGATATCGAGGTTGAACCTGAGGCGGTTGGGAACCGTAGGCCTATGCGTATCGTTGGGAACGATACGAAGCAACTTCGAAGGAAGGCGGTGAAACTAGTCAAAGTCCAGTGGGGTGAGGATGAGAAAGACTGTACTTGGGAAACAGAGGAGGACATAAGGAAGAAGTATCCAGAACTCTTTGCCTGGTAAGATTTTATTAGCGATTTAGTTTTCCGCATGCTAGGTTATGTTTGTTTTGCTTGTTTTGCATGTTTGGTTGCTGTGAATGATTGTTAGGCATGCGGGATTCATTGTTTGTTTCTTTGTTAAGGAATTTCGGGGGCGAAATTTCTTAAGGGGGGAGAATGTAACGACCTGCATTCTACGCATCGGAAGATCGTAGAATATTTATTTCTTTTTCTTAGTAAGTCGTATGGTCGTGTACTTTTGGGAAACGACTAGTAGGGTCATTTCCCATGTTCACGATTTTTGTCGATTTTTAAATGATCGTTTTGCCCCTAGTTGAACTTGTTTTGACCATAACTTTTGACTGGAAAAGAATGTTGACCTGAAACCACTTCCATTGGATCCGGATGATGGTTTACAATTCCGTAGAGTGGTCATAATAGCCAAACGGACTCACCGTTTGGGAGATATGGCTGAAACAAGTTTCAGATGGTGAAAAACAGCTTAATTGGGCTTAACCGGGTGATTAACAGCTAGGCCCAAAGGGGAATTTCGGGATTAGGAGTTTAAAAGGGCTGTTAGGGTTTGGAGAATACCTTTTTCTCATTTTTCAGCCGTCACTATTCATTCCACTTAACCTAGCCATGGCCTCCACCCTCTAAATCTCTTCAAAACACCTCTTAATCACTTTCTAATTGAAGATTAAGCTTAGCAAACATCAAATCAAGGAGTATTAGCACAAGAACCAAGGTAGAGCTGCTGTGTAAGATTGGGAACAACGCCAAATTAGAGAATATTTCAGTTTTGGGGTTTTAGTGGTGGCAAAGGTGAGTGATTAGCTTGCTTTTACACTAATTACGGTTAATTATGAGTAATTAGTGAAGATTAGCGAATTTATACATTAATAAATTCTGGAAAAATTCCTAAAATTCTATAATGATGTTTTATGGCTCTGATAAAAATTTGGGCTAATTTGGATAAGTTTTGCTAATTGTATGCATAATCACGGTTAAGAAGGATTAAGGGGAAAACATGGGTTTCTGGGTATGTTTGATCTAAAGTATTTCATGTAAGTGATGTTTTAATAATTTTTGATTGATTCTATATGTTGTTACTGCTGTTTGGAATGTTTTGTAATGTCATAGGAAGTTTAGAATGGTTGAAAACGCCGTCGTTCGGCGAAAATAGCTTGCTGGAAAAAGTTGCAGATTTTAAGAACCGGTTAGGAAGAACACCCGATCCGAACCGGATAGGAGGAGGAGATCCGATCCAAACCGGATAGAAGGAGGAGATCCGATCCGAACCGGATAGGAGGAGGAGATCCGAACCGAACCGGATAGGAGGAGGAGATCCGATCCGAACCGTATAGAAGGAGGAGATCCGAACCGAACCGGATAGGAGGAGGAGATCCGATCCGAACCGAATAGAAGGAGGAGATCCGAACCGAACCGGATAGGAGGAGACACCCGAACCGAACCGGATAGGAGGAGGAGATCCGAACCGAACCGGATAGAGGAGGAGACCCGAACTGAACCGGATAGGAGGAGGATGCCTGAACCGAAACGAATAGGAGGAAGAGACCCGAACCAAACCGAAGAAGACCATAACCCGAGATGCAAAGGTAGTCCAAATGGGAAGTTTGTACCAAGGATTCAGATGGGAATCAACGAGTTAACTTCATGATTGGGCTTTGCTGCGGGACGTGTGCTAAGGGGCTGTCGATGTCTGTAACTTTGGATCACTATGTATAGGGGGTACGTGAACGGATTCAGGGCCACAGTGGTCTAGGTATGACTAAAAGAGCTATAGACCAATGAAGTGGGGTCATTTGTAAAGTTTTAGTCATGACTCCATGGGGTAAGCTTGGTGGTAGCAGTAGTTGTACAAGCCGAACTCCGTCACTACTTCGATGGGTCTAGTGGTTGAAAGCGGTATACATCGTATGCTTTATGTACTGAGTGAGAGATGTGAGGATGGTTGCCATGATTGAATTGTTTGCTATCACTATGACATGCACACCCCCACCCCCGTATTTCTTTACACCATATGTTGATGGCACCTTAGAGTATTGTACAGTATGTAGTGCTAACTCTTTGGTTGCAGGTCCAGGTTCAGGTATGGTTTAGTATACCTGTTATTGTTCTGTTTAGCTGCTTATCGCTCATACCAGACTTTTTGTCTGACCCAGAGTTTTATGTCTCTTCTTATTACTCTGGGTGCTCACACGAGCAGACTAGAGACAGGTTAGCTGGTGATGTACGGGTAGATGATCCGGAGACGAGCAGGAGGCTTCCACATAATATATATATATAGTATTCTCCCTGTGTTGTTGAAGATCACTGCTTGGGCATTGGTGGTGCATCTTCCACTTTAGCTTTCTTTTGTTTAGAGACAGTAGATTTTGAAAAGTTGTAATAAGCTGTATTTGGATTTCCGCTGCTCTGATGTTGACATTTATTATTAGTTATCAGCTTATGCACTGTCTCACCTGTTTTATGTCAAGTATGTTATTATTATATTTTATTCCATGCGCTGTGAGACATTCTACAGGTTCCTTGATTAGTTCATTCTCTTCTTTCTTTTCTTATGACGACCGTTCCGTGCCAGTTGGACATGCGTACAGCGCACACTTGGAGGAAGTGTCGGTTGGTGCGGGGCGGGCCGTCATAGTATATATGGGATGTGTTTTGTGCGTACAAGTGGGAGTTTGAAGAGGAATGAGGAGATGGATTTTGTGTAGTTGGTTTATAGTTTGCCATGCGGTGATAGGAGTTTATGTGCAAATTGAACTGTAGGGAGGGCTCTGTGTGTGGTGCAATACCAGGTTGCAGGGAGGAAGGATTTATCAAATTGTTGATCATTGGGTTTATGAAGATTACTGGAAGAAGGATTGAAATCCCAGAAATGTTGCGGATAGGAGTGGAAGTTGCTGTTAGGTGTTGTTGTGATGGTTGAACGTAGATGATGGAACTTGAAGCAGTGTTGATGAAGGGAGGATCAAGACAAGAGAAATTGGGGTGCTTCGCAGGAGCAGGTTAAAAACTGGACTGGGGAGTTCATGCGGAAATGTGAAGGCGTGGGAATGGTTCAGCTCCGTGGACGTTGAGGTGTAGGGGGGCAAGAGGATCCTGGTGGTGAGGCTCATGTGGAGGAGCAGAGGAGGAATCTAACGGTATTTTCATTGGACATTTTTATGGAAGTATGAGGGAGGAAGGCGAATTGAAATACTGGCCCTTAAGACAGAAGCAGGTGGCTTGAAATATTTTTGGAAAGGGACAAGATACAGTATGCGGTCATGGGTTTCATAAGGGTGTTTTATGAGCTACGTGGGCTGGGAAGGTAAGCCCCATAAACAAGTTAATTAAGATTTTATTTTATTAATTAATATAGTCAAACTTATAATAATTATATCTTTTCCATTAGGTATCAGAATTCAGTGAAATAAAATCCGTTGGAACCGTATTGGCGAAGGCTACAAAATGGAACTGGTTTGGAAAGAATTGGAGCTTGTGGCAATTTATAGCAAAATAAATTATCTGTCTGAATCAACCGATAGTTATTGTTATTTAACGATGATCGTCTAATGTGAGTAAATCTCACTAACTCTGTACAGTTTATATTTTTATAAATATAATCTATTATTGATAAATGATGATTGATTGTTGTGTGCTGCTTGTTTGGTTGAATTGCTGATTTATTGGCTGAAATTATAGATAATGATATATATATAAATCATTATTCTGTTTATCAGAATATTTCATACTGAAATGAAATCGATGTTATTTATATTATTTAACATATGTGGATGCAGGGAAATAGATTGGAGGGATCCAACTGGATTCCTCAATATTATAATACTATTTGTTTTCATATATTGTGATATATGATGTGATATATAATCTGTGATTGATTATGATGACACGGGTCATGTTATTTGGTATTTTAAATACATATGAAATAATGGAATGTAAAGAGGAAATTTTCAAAGTGAATATTGAAATGAAATATTTATATATGAAATAAATAGAATATTATAAAAGGTAATATTTGGAAAAAACAATTATTGGAAAATATAATTAAGGAAATATTTGGGAAATGAATAGATTTATATAAAAGGATTTAGATAAAATGAATAAAATTTTATAAAAGGATTTAGATAAAATGAATAGAATTTTATAGAAGGATTTAGATAAAACAAATAGAATTATATAAAAGGATATATATAGAATAAATAGAATTATATAAAGGGAATTATAAATGAGATTTAAGGGTTAGAAATAAAAAGGAGATTTGTATGAATAATTCTACAAATAAAAATATAAATAGAATTTGGGTTTGAGATATTGTTCTTAATTACGAAATCAAACTGTTTTGATTATATAAAGTAATATTTTTCAAATTCTATGTGAAAAATTAGATGAAAGTAAATATTTTGCTAATAAAATATTATAAAGAAATTTGGGGGTTTGAATTAGGAATTTAAATGGAATTACTGAAATTAGAAATTGACTGGAAATTAGTTGAGTTGAATGGCTTTCTGGATATCGATCTGATGTTGGTTTCGTCCTCCGGGGTTTTTGCTTGGGAAGTTGTTCTCTTACTAGTTTACAATTAGAGACTGATAGAAGTGGGAAGATGTTGATATGTGAATCAGAAATGGAAATGTTTTCCAAAGTTAATAACGTATATTTTCTAATTTTAGAAAATGAGGAATTTATGAATATATGGAAACGATAAATGGGAAATTGGGAAATGAAATGATGATTGATCAGTAAGATTTTCATTTGGGTATACGACCGTTGTTTGTACACATGTTTTCCTTTGATAGTTAAATCACCGACTATCAAAGATTTTGACCATTTCCGTTGTCAATACGAAGAGACCGGGATCAGATATATTATCTGAAAACCACTTCGTATGGCATTAGCGTTGCGAATCAAATATGATGAAGAAAATTGAAGACGGAGTTATGCAAGGGTTGTTCAGTAAATCCTAGGTAGAAATTTCCTAAGATGGAATTACAGAATAGTACCTTCGGTCTGTCCTATCCCAGGACGACCTGTATGGAAGAATGTCTGACAAAGTATATTTAATAGATCGCGTAAGTTGATCTCTTCAAACGTATTTACGTTTGGTGGCATAGGAATTCGTTTCTCTTAGTTGTATACCCGTGGTATTTTTAGGGAAATCAATTTGTGATTTGGCGGGTATGACGATGTGATATTCAAACTAAATAAAGGTGTGATCTATATGTTATGGCCTTTAGCCTTACAACCAGGAAATGGTATAAAATCGGGTAGGTCGTACGGCTAAGTGGTTAGCTGCCAATTAGGGTGTATTGTCACCTGATCTAGAGAAATTCCATTTACTTCTATAATCTATTTCGATGTTGTCCCTTTCGGGAAACGGTTGCTGATCCCAACCGTTGGTGATAATACATTCGGTACACTCAAGCAAAATGAATGACCGGTCATGTTTAGCCTGGGTTGCAAGATGTTCTTGTTGAACCCGGTGTATTCCTTTTTAGAGATACACTGTCGGAAGGTGGTCCCATACCTTGCCAGTTGGAATTCAATAACCAATAAGCGCCCACGGTTTTTGATTATATATTACGTATGTGGAATGTGAGATGAAAGCGTTCTGCTAGATGATTATTATATTGTGATTGATAGACATCATTATAATATCAAAACAGTTTTGATATAAAAATTTTCGGTTCTTTCAAAAGGATTTTGAAAGTTAAATCAAGTGTTTTGGATCCTCATACGGGAAAAACCCGTTCCGTGTTATACGGCGTGGTCTTATGAGATATCGTTTATTTTCTCAAACCGTTTTAAATTGTTTACCCACACCAGTCCCATGACTGACCCAGAGTTTATTTTGTTTTGTTTTCCCTAAACTCTTGGGTGCCCAAATTTGTATGGGCAGTCAAGTAGTCGGGATTTACATATATACTGAGAGCTTGGAGCAGGAGGCTTCAGGATTTTATAGCAATTGTTTATTTCCGCTATGTTGTAAGTGTTGAATGTTATTGTATACATATACTGGTTTTATTTCAAAGTTATGTTATATTTTATTCGTTCCGTTGTGAGATTCTTGTTACTTTGATTCTGTTGTTGTGATCTTCTTCTTCTATTATAATTTTCTGTCTTATCTATTCCCACCCTCTAACATTTTTATATTAACTATCCGGTATTTCAGATAGTCGACATTGAGTTTATGTCAATAAACAAGGTCGCAAATTCCCCGGGTCGTTACAATAACTATCCCTGATTCTATGATACCCTTATATCTCCCTCTAACTCTATGATTCTAAGCCTAAAAGATTATAAAAACCCCTAAAATTATGACTATAATAGTCTAATAGAAGAATAAACAAGGCAATCTAATCAATGTTTATAATAAATTCTAACAATCCGTCCAAACAAGCAATTCAAGCAATTAATGTTAGCAATCAACCAAATCAACCAAATTAAATAATATGTGTTAATAAACACTTCTTGAACCTTTAATTAAACCTAGAAACTCTAAAACTCCCCCTTAAACTAATACAAGACTAAACCTCCAATTGTTAGGGGTCATCACCAACCTGTGGTCTAGCATATACTCTAGTTTCCTTAAAACTATAATAAGACCTTAATCTAGACTTAGAAATAACTCTGATAAGATATCCTTAAAATTATGATATAAGTAAAGCAATTCAATCCAATCAATGAATCAATTTAAGTTTTGTTGTCACAAAACATCAACTCAAACATGAAACTAAACATTTCTTGTAACTTCTATCTAACCTATAAAGCTCCTATCAACTATAAATTCATAAGTATACTTATAACAAACCTATCAAGCACTAATGAATTTTAACCATCTCAAGTAAGTAAATCAAGTTATTCAAGTCAAACAAACAAACAAAACAAATAAGTTAATCAATTCAATCAAATTAACCAAGACAAATTAAACATGTTATGTATTTAATTATTAATCCTATATTTCTAATAAAAACTTTTCATACTATATACTTGTTATGTGTGGAGTTAAAGTTAACATGTAATGTAGTGTGTGAAGTATGTTGATTATAATGTAGTATGAAATGTATGTCATATGCAAAACAATATGAAATGCAACTTATGGTGTGAATAATCTTGATTTGAAACGCAATTGTAATTTATAACGATGACATGAAATAAGATGTGTAATAATAGTATGCAAAATGATTTGGTGATAATATCTATTTAGGTAAAATATATTCAAAGTACTATCTAACTATTATAATTTATTTGAATCAAACAAAGATAATGTTAATTTCTAGACTTAGGTTAATTATTTTAATGAAATTGATTACAAGAATAATAATGATAAGAGTTTAATGAAAAAATATTCATGATAAGTAGTTTAATATTCAAAAAAATCATGAAGTTAAATAATATTAGTAGGGTAAATATTGTAAAAATTGAAGATCTTTCTAATTAGAATATAAAATTTGTATAATATAAAGTAAGCTAAATAAAAATATATTCATAAGCATATATAAAACTAATTTAAAAAGAACTTAAATTTTAATTTATGAGATATACAATAATATTTTGATATAAATCAATTTTAAATTTAAACTTTAGAAATCAAAACATATTTATTTGCTGAAAAAACCATTTATACTTTAGAAGGAAACATTATAAAGTAATCTATAAAACTTCTTATATTTAAACTACTTAAAAAATCATGTATATATATATATATATTTCTTTATATTAAGTAAAATATACAAGTTTTATAATCTTAGTAGGAAGTCAAAATAAGTATTAAGTTACAAATAGTATTTGTGATAATGTAACCAAAAAGTGTTATGAAATCATAAGAATAATATATAAGTTAAACTATGCATGTTTAAACTATATAAAAAATGAATAGATTTATATTTTATAACAATATCAAAAAGACTTTGTATATCATTTTAACATGTTTATATAATTTTATTAAATTATATATTTTAATATATATATTTTGAAACGAGATATAAGAAAATAAGTATATAGATAAATTTAATAACTAGAATTTTAACTGCCATTTTCTAATTAAAGAAAAAAATGGAGGGAAGTTTGGAAGTTTAAATGTTGAAGATAAAAAATTTGAATTTCATTCTATAGGCTAATATGTTAACATATAGATATATGTATGTTGACATATATGTATTATTTCAAAGAGAATATGGTTTTGTGACTTTGGTTTAAAATATCGATTTATATTTCAGGTTTAACTATTTCCTGGAATAACACTAATCCTAACAAATATCCAAAATTCATTTTATATTTATTATTTTATTGATATTTTGAATTTCAAATTTCAAATTTCAAATCTGAACTTTAAATTTCAAATTTGAACTTTAAATTTCAAATTTGAACTTTAAATTTCAAATTTGAACTTTAAATTTAAATTTCAAATTTAAAACAAAGCAAAGAAAACAAGACATCCATTCAACCAAAAATTTAAAAATTAATTAAGGCGTACCCGATTTTTAGATCCATTTCTTCGATATTCTCTGAGTTCTGAATTGATTTTCTGGAATTTGATGATAAGATCTGCTCTATTACGACAGACTTGTTTTTCTTGTCAGGATAGTGTATTCATTTGCTAAATTTGAACACCATATGAGAAAGATATTGAAGATTTAGTAGTTCAACCAACTTGGCGCCAAAATTTGAATTTTGAATTTTGAATTTTGAATTAATGGACACTTCAACTACTATATAAAGGCCCAAAAGTCATGTCCCTTCACAACCACTTCTCTTCTTCTTCTTCTCGTTTTTCATTTTCAATCAAACTTTCAAGAGGCATAACTTCTTCGTTTCTTAACGAAATTGGACGAAGTCAGCGGCAAATCAAAGAGGAATTCGATGAATACGATCTAGTAGCAGTTTCGGGATAAATTTGGATGGTATTGGGGTGCAGCAACTCGAAACAGTAAGAGGTATAAATAAAATCCCGTAACAGTTTTCAGTTTTGAATTGCCAACTTCAAACTGCCATATCTCACTCAATTTTGATCGGAATTTGACGATCTACCATCAAATTGACCGCGAGAACGAGAAATACAATTTGGAAAAGGGTTTCGGACAACATAGCCTAACCCGTGGATGCAATTTGAAGATCTTTGTCGATAGTTTTGGTTTTCTTCTCTCTTTATTCACCAAAACTTCATTTGATCATTACTTGATCAGTTCTTGATAGAATCTCATGAAACTAGCGACATTACAAAGAAAATCAAGAGAAGTACGGTGTGAAGATAAGTTGTAGATGAAAATCCAAAGTTATAAAGTGATCTGGTACCCATTTCTTTTTTTGATTTATATTATATATATATATATATGTATATATATCCATTTCTTCATGATGTCTCTTCACCAACTGTCGTTACTCTTCTCCTCTTTATAATTTCTTTTCAGAATTTGAATTTTCAATAGCCACCATTTTGGAATTTTAATTTCCAATAGCCACCTTTTTAGAATTTGAATTTTTAATAGCCGCCATTTCGAAATTTGAATCACCAATAGCCACTTTACCAATCTTTTCAACTTTTGAATTTTAAAAAGTCATATAGCACATCTTTTCCTGCAAAACAACATAACTTTTCAAAGAATCGAATGACTTCTCAAAAAATAAATGACTCTTCAAATAAACAAGTGACTTTTCAAGTAATTAATTGCAATTTTAAACAATAATATCATGATAGTTTTGTAACACATCCATAGATCAAAATTTTCAATTTTCAAATTTCAAAAATCAAATCATAGTAACTTAATTTTGAATGCAGACTCATATAATGCTGATGCAAGACATGAATTTAAACTAGTGTTCAAAATTTTCCATTTAAAATTTTCAAAAATTAGATATTAAACTTTTTGAAAAACCTTGCTCTGATACCAATTGTTAGGGACTGCGGAATGGATCGTTCAGGCAAAGCAAACACTAGGGGGGTGAATAGTGTTTGCAAGAATTTAAACAAAACTTAAAACTAAACAGAATTATGGAATGAATCAAACACCACAAACACAATCACAGACACAGATTTAAATACAGATGCAAAATAAACAGAAATAAAAATGCAGAAAAAGGAAAGAACACACCGAATTTTATACTGGTTCAGATCACTCCTACGTCCAGTCCCAAACAACGCTGGATTGTGCAGAGTTTTATTATTATTTCCAATAGTCAAATACGACCTCCTTGATTTCACGGCTTAACAAGGAGACACCGACTCCTATCCCTTGATTTCACGGCTCAACAAGGGCACACCAACTACTATTCCTTGATTTCACGGCTACAAGGATATACCGATTCCTGCTTGACTTACAAACAGGGTTTATTCAACCCAACCAATTACAAAACAACCCTATAAATCTTCAATAACACTTGATTCAAAGAGTAGAGAGTGTAGAGAGAAGAAGTTTGATCAAAACAGAAGTGAAATCGGCATAGTATAATTGTAAGAATCATAAAAATGATTAAGAACAATGGTGGGATGAAAGAGTATGAAGTTAGAGAAGAAGGTATGTTAAAAAGTTCGGTTTTAACCTTTTTTTAATAGAGTATGAAGGGTTGTAACGGTTCTGAAGCATTTCAAAAATTGAAAAGACACTTCTCTTCAAAATTAGAAAAAATAGCGGTTATATGTCGACATACACTTTTTGCTATGTCGACATACTCATGTGTCTTTTTCATTTTCAAAACATTTTTTCAAGTATTTTGATTTAAAATTAATTCTTGAAATTCTTGAGTAAAATTCTAGTGTTGTAAATTAATATTATATGATAGAAAATCATATGAAAACATACTTTTAAACTAAATAAAATATTTATAAAATTATAAGGTTTTAAACTATATAAAGTTTAAATATAAAGTATATAAAAAATTTAAGTTTGAAAAACCAAGAAGAATAAAAATAGAAACAAAATATAGAAACAAAATAGAGAGAGTTGAGGATAAATAGAAAAACAAAATGGAGAGGATTGAGGATAGAATTGAAAATCAGAATTTGAAAATTATAATTTGAAAATTTGAATTTGAATTTGAAACTGGAGTGCTATTTAGAGTCTTACAAAATCTAGACTCTATAAATATATTAATCTTGAACTCTTGAAATCTTGATTACTCATGAGTCTTGAAATTTCTCTGATCTTTGAATCTGTATCATCTTTATAACTGTACAGTCTTCAGTAATATTTCCTGTATATAATTCCTGCATATATATATTCTATACAAAAAGTGTTAGCATATATTTTATAATCAATGATAATTGAAATAAGGTTGTTTTCATCAAAACTCCATTCTCCAACAATGAAGACCCTCCGAGCACATTAGCTTAAGGCGAAATTCTCCAAATGTCATTTTTGGAGAAAAGAGGTGAGATATTTAGAGCTTGTGGTCTCTAGGGAAGGGATAGCAGTAGATCCCGCGAAGGTACTTGCAGTCCAAGATTGGAAGGTTCCAATGAATGCAACAGAGATGAGAAGTTTTCTTGGTTTAGCAGACTATTATTGGAAGTTCATCAAGGACTTCGCAACGATATCAGCCCCACTCAACTGGCTGACAAAGAAGAATCTGACATTTTCTTGGGATGTAGACTGTGAGGATGCCTTTCCGCTATTGAAGAGGGCTCTAACAACAACCCCAATATTGACTTTGCCTGACGGGAACAAAGTGTTCACAGTATACACTGATGTATGTGGTATAGGTCTTGGTGTTGTTCTAATGCAAGAGGGAAGGGTAGTATGTTATGGAGGGAGACAATATAGGGTTCATGCGAAGAACTACCCTACCCACGATTTGGATTTAGTCGCTATTGTATTTGTGCTTAAGTCTTGGCATCATTATTTGCTTGGAGAGAAGTTCAAGTTGTATACAGACCATAAATCTCTTAAGTACCTATTCTCGAAGAAGGATATCAATTTGAGGCAACAAAGATGGATGGAGTTTCTAGCATCCTATGACTTCGAGATTGCTTATACCCCTAGTAAGGGTAATGTAGTGGCAGATGCACTTAGTAGGCAGAGGGTGACCTTGAGTCCTCTATTTTTGGAGAGGCAGAGCTTGAAGTATATATCGACTTTTGATTTTAGGCCCTCTACCGAGTTTACACCTGGTTTATTGGCATCGTTGGAGGTGCGACCTACTCTTTTAGATCAGATAGGAGCTTCGCAATGAGGAGACACACATATAGCAGATATTTTGGACATGCTTAGTAGAGGGGAGACTTCCATTCACCTCAGTAGATACTCCATAGATGATAGAGGGTGGTTGCGACGAGATGGGAGGCTTTGTGTTCCTCGAGTCGGGAATTTGTTGAAGGCAGTCCTTGAGGAAGCCCATCATTCTTGGATGACTATTCATCCCAGTGGTGATAAGATGTATAGGGATATGAAGAGTGTTTTCTTTTGGGCTGGGATGAAGAAAGATGTGGCAGAGTTTGTTTCTTGATGTTTGGTTTTCCAGCAAGTTGAAGCTGAGCAAAAGAATCACGGTGGTTTACTTTTTCCTTTGGAGGTTCCGCAGTGGAAATGGGAGAGCGTCTCCATGGATCTTATTGATGGTTTGCCTAGATCGAGGAAAGGCAATACCAGTATTTGGGTTATAGTTAACAGGCTTACTAAGAGCGCTCATTTCATTCCCGTCAAGAGTAAGAGGACGACAACATGGTTTCCAATAGTTTATCTTTGTGAGATAAGCCGTCTACGTGGAGTACCTTCCAGTATTGTGAGTGATCGTGACCCCATATTCACCAGCAAAATTTGGAGGAGCTTGCAAGAGGAAGTAGGTACACAGTGGTGTTTGAGCACCGCTTATCTCCCTTAGACCAATGGACAGACGGAAAGGGTGAATAATGTTCTTGAGGATCTTTTAAGGCTGTGTATCCTAGACTTCAGAGGGATATGGGAAAAGCATCTTCCATTGGTAGAGCTCACCTACAACAACAACTATCAGGTTAGTATTGTCATGGCACCCTATGAGGCATTGTACGGATGACCTTGTAGATCACCAACTTGTTGGTAGGAGTCTACAGATAGGCTTCTACTTGGACCTGATATGATTAGGGAAACCTTAGAGAAGATATATCTTATTCGAAGTCGCATGAAGACAGCTCAGGGAAGGTAGAAGTCCGAGGAAGATTGATATCGAGTTTGAGGTGGGAGACATGGTTTTCATCAAGGTATCACCATTGTGGAATGTGGTTCGCTTTGGATCTGTAGGGAAATCGACACCAAGATTTGTAGGACCATTTCACATAACAGAAAGGATTGGTCTAATGGCTTATAGAGTAAAGCTACTAGAAATATTGGCCAGTGTTCATGATGTTTTCCATGTTTCTCATTTACGGAAGTGCTTGCATGATAATGCAGAGGTAGTTGAGTCGAGCATGCTTGAGGAAGTTGAGGTGGAACGAGAAGCGAGAGTCAGACGAGTTCCTACCTGTATTCTTGGATCAGAGGTTAAAAAGCTACACAACCGAGAGGCCAAGTTGATGGAAGTCCAGTGAGGAGAAGACCCCGAGAATGCAACTTGGGAGACTGAAGACAAAATTTGAGCTTCGTACCCTTTTTCTTTTCAGGGGTATGTTCTTAACTTCTTTTCCAAAGCTTTTTTTATTTGAACTTGCTTTTTCCATTTAAGTATATCCTAACGATCGAATCTTCGACCTTTAGGTAGAAATCTAATGAATGTAAACATGTGTTTGAGACATGTTATGTTCAATGGATGCAAGTGTTTGCTAGTGGTTGCTCGTGGATGCATATACGCACACATTAGGCACCAGATCGGCTCAATCACTCTCATACTGCATATGGATGTGTGTGCATTTTTCTTCTTTTATGAAAATGGGTGTATCATCACATGGATGTTGCATTTGGATAGATTATTGTGCACACATATAGCAATTACAAGATATATTAGGATTTTTGGCATACATTTGGATTCATTGTACTAACATACATTGCATTAAGGCGGTCGACTGAATCAGTAGACCGACTGATCTTTCGCATTAGTATAAGGACATATACACACACCTTTGCATATGTTCATATAAGCATTAGAAATCTTTTAAGGACAATGATTTCATGTGAATGGTGGTTGAGTAGATGGACGTGGATGTTAGGAGTTACATTCTTCTTAACAGAGATTTCGGGGACGAAATCCTTTAAGAAGGGGAGAATGTAACACTCCATAATTTTATAACACATTATAAAGACAAATTAAAGAATACTTAATTTAATATTGGGAACTAATGGAACCGCCTGGCATATCTAGCAACCACAAGTGATTAATCTAATTTGAGAGGTTGAGGTCATAAATGTAAGCATAACGGTGCTAAGACACGAGGTTAAGTCTAGCTTATGGTAAAAGTCTACCCGGACCCCCCGACATATCCAACAATCACAAGTAGTCGACTTAATGTGAAAGGTCTATTGCATTAATAGACATTAATGAAAAAG
Source organism: Allium sativum (assembly GCA_030737875.1). Taxonomy (NCBI): domain Eukaryota; kingdom Viridiplantae; phylum Streptophyta; class Magnoliopsida; order Asparagales; family Amaryllidaceae; genus Allium; species Allium sativum. Next base: position 745,283,315 of record CM060922.1, on the reverse strand, counting down.
GACAAGAATTTGTTAATCTGAAACACTTAACCTATCTAAACCCGTGTGGTTACATAAACATGTCAAATTGAGTAGGGGTTAAGTGAACTTGCTTGAATCAGTGGGAGGGGGTTAAGTTACTATGTGGGAAGGTTATATAAAACCGTTAAACTTAACTTGTATTACATGTAGGGGTTATGCAATAGACATAACCTACCAAAATCCTAGTAGTGGGGATACAAGCCTAGGAGGGAAGCTTGTATCATCTGTGTGGGACCCTTATCAGTCAGTAACCTATTTAGGTATCAAATGAAGTACCCTGAGCTAGGTCGGCGCCATGGCACACTTATTGAATTGATTGTAAGAGGTTCAAAAAGGAGAGGGTGTCGATAGTGCAGGATCCAATGGAGTCATGTGTGTGCATGGGTCAGGCATGTTCGTGGAAAATTAAGACGTTGTGACGTCAATAGATATTGTTGTGCATCTTGTAGTTAAACGGGTTGCCACTTTGGGAAGTGATACGTCCTACTGTGGGGACAACACAAGTATCTACAGAGTAGGGAGCAGATCGAATTGGGCTAGTAACTAGGGTACATCTTGTCTTGCTTGCGTAGAAGCCCATTATTCTTGTTGGGGGTAACACCTGTCATTTCTGTTGGGCTGGACAATATTCTTGTCGGGGGTAAAACCCGTCACTAGAAGTACGCCTAAGTCTACCATCTGTTTCTGTAGGGATCATATTATTCTGATATACTAGTATTGGTGAAGAAAAAGTATTAGAGAAGCGTAACCTATCCTTTTATGTTTATCCTATTCATTCTGTTATACTTTTCTTTTGATACTACTATAGCTCACTTTATATGCTTGTCATGATGCTTTTACTTATTTATATGATAAAAGTAACTAGACTCGTCAGACTTTATGTTTGACCTATTTTGTTTCCTCTTCTCACTCTTCCATTCCTCCCAGGTTCTCAGGGGTGGGAATTCTCAAGCTTGAGTAGGATTCTTCTTTCATTCCACTTGGAGGTGCTTAGATGTACCGTTTGATTTCATATCTTCTCTGCTATGGCCATATTTTGGGGATTATGCTTTCTTTATGTATTATCGTACTCTGATGGTGATTTGGTATAAGACAGAGGCTTTATTATTGATGTAAAAGGTTTTTAAGTATTTCAGACTTATGATGTAATTAAGATTTGAACCAGTGGTTTTCTATTTAAATAAGTGTTTTAATTCCGTTGTTATTTTATATTTGTCTTGTGATGTTTTTGTTTCTTTTTACCTATAACGCTTCACAAAACTTAATGCATTCTGATAAAGAGTGACATTAACGGACGTTGGGTGTCACATCTAGCTATTGATTTATGCATTTTGGGTAGGGTGTATGAGTTCATTGGATGTATTAGGCATCAATATGCTAGTGGAATTCTACAGCTTTGTTGGACTTTCTTAGTAGCCATCTATACAGTTCAACCCCTATATTGGTGTAGGCGAGGGTTTTCTCGTATCAGGATCTCGTCTTTGATGCTTCCTTCAATTTCTATTTTATTTTATTTTTCTTTTATGCATTTTAGTTTTTCCTATGTTATAAGATTTTTTATTTATATTTTACTTATATGTGATCATGTGCAAGAATCGCTTATTAGACTTATTAGCTGCTTCTTTATTTTAGTGTAGAATAAAATTACGTGACTACTTTATTCCTCACAGAGCATTACCTATGTTTTTGTTAAAAAAAGAGAAGTTAAATAGGATACTCATGTGAATTTTTTTGGTTAAATGTTAGATTGGGTTATCACTATTATTGATTGGTGAGTTGTTGGTTTATCAGTTTTATTGATGCAGAGTAATCCCATGTTGTTTCATAAACGTTATCTGATAAATTTTGGTTAGATGTTAGATTGTGTTCTCAGATCGGTTTTTCCATAACGTTTTCATCAGGAATATGTTTGAGTTTTTACAATTTGATCGACGCGAAAATATACTTCATATTGGAGGACGTGGGGATCTTGTTATCTTCATATATGCCTTTTATTGGATACAAACGTGGGTGATTCACATTTTCTTATTTATGCATGTTGTAAGTACTCCATCTTTGCTTGAAGACGTGGGGATAATTCTATCTTCAAAACTGTATTGGCACGTCACAAAACATGGGTGCTGATTTGAGGAGAACGTGGTTACTTTTTATGATCAGACTCTATAGTAAAGACGTGGTATATGCGAAATTTAATTTCATTGGATATGGCTTATAGTTTGGAAGTAACATGCACAAAGTCGTGCAGTAAGCAGGACAATTTTCAGCCTTTGAGAGCTGACCTCATCTTGGGTCTTATCTAGAATTTATTGTTATGTTTTGTATATATTTTTCTTTATTTCCTTTTCACATGTATTTTTATTTTAATCTGTGTTGTACTGATATTTCATTAGTTAATAAAAAGTGGACCAATTTTCAAAAAAACCTCAATCAATTATATATGGACAAAATTTAGATATAAAATGATAATAGATGTGTAGCATAAGAAAATAATAGAGGGAATGTTAAAACGATAACATAATTAATTAAATGAGAATAGCTGATGTGTAACCTGTTCCATTAATGAACGAAAGGGTTTAGTTAATGATTGGAATCAAATTGGAAAACACGAATGTACGTTACAATGATAATTAATACATGTTACAATGACAATCAGTGTACATTAAAACGAATATAAATATAAGTTACAAATATAACAAAGAAAGCAACATATAAAGGAAAGAAAGTAATTAACAAAATATATATGTGTGTGTGTGTGCGTGTGCGTGCGCAGTTGTGTGCACGTGCATATGGAAGAACCTAAATTAGAAATATGTTTGAAATTTGAATTTCAAGTATGTGACAAAATAGGAAAATAATTAATGAAAATGAACGAACATTAAAAGAAATTAATGTCAAAATGCAAATGATTCAAATATAACATTAAAATATATTCAAAAATTTAAAATGTTACGTTTTGATTAACAAGTAAAAAAGGTGAATGATCGACCGCCTCTAGATAGTCGACTGTGGTGGTCAACTGCTTTGGGGTTGGTGTTGGAGAATGGAGTTTTGATGACAACAACCTTATTTCAATATGAATTGATTATAAAATATATACTAACACTTTTATCTAGAATATATATATACACATATGCAGGATTTGTATACAAGAATTAATACTAAAGACTGTATAGTTTAAGAGTTCAAGAAATTCAGAATTCAGAGATGATTCAAGACTCATGAGTAATCAAGATTTCATAGAGTTCAAGATAAATATAGTAATAGACTCTAGTTTATGTAAGACTCCGAATAGCACTTTAGGTTCTAATTCAAATTCTGTTGTTTTTTTTCAATTTTTGATTTTCAAATTTTAAATTCTATCTTCAACTTTTATTCTTTTTAAGTTTCTCTATTTTAAACTCAAGTTTTATAGTTTATAAGTTTTTTATATATTTATATACATATATACTTTATATCTATATAGTTTTGAACTTTATAACTTTATAAATATGTTCATATATTTTATATTTATGATTTCATATGATTTTCTACTTTATAATACTCATTTATAACACTATGTTTCAATTCAATTATTTCCAGAAATATATATCAAAACACTTCAAAAATGCTCAAAACTCAATTTTGTGAAGGGATATGTCGACATACAAAGATGGTCATGTCGACATATAACTGTCATATTTTTGATTTTGAAAGAAGTGTCTTTTCATTATTTGTAACGTTTTAGAAACATTGCAACCTTTCAATTCTTATATATAGGGGCTGATTTCGAATTTTTAATCATTCTTCTTCAACATCTTCATCCTTTTTCATTACACCATTAATATTTCATTTTTTTATGATTTCTACACTTATACTCTGCCGAATTCAATTCTATTTATATAAAACTTCTTCTCTTCTCACTCTCTACTCATTACTCTTTGAATCAAAGTGCTATTGAAGAGTTATAAGGCTATTGTAATTATTTAGGAAGTGTTTGAAAAAAGGTGTGTTCCTTGTAGCCTTAAAATCAAGGAAACAGAGCGGTGTTAACCTTGCAACCGGGAAATCAAGGGGAATATACTTGATCAAGGGAATCGGCGGTAATCTTGTGGCCGTGAAATCAAGAGTGTGGAACGATGTTAATGTTGTAGCCGTGAAATCAAGGGGGTTGTACTTGGATATTGATATAGTAATAAAACTCTGCGCAATCCAGCGTTGCGTGGGACTGGACATAGGAGTAATCTAAACCTGTATAAAATACGGTGTGTTCTTTCCTTTCCTGCATTTTATTTTTGTTTATTTTTGTGTTTATATTTAATTCTGTGTCTATGATTATCTCTGTTGTGTGTGATTCATATAGTAGATCATATAAATTTTAGATTTTGTTAAAATGCTCAAAAACATTATTCACCCCCCTCTAGTGTTAGTTTTGCCTTAACGATCTGTTCCACAATCCCTAACAGTTGGGTTGACCATCACATGGTTTTGAACCATGTCCCACTTAATTTGAATGGCTTAGATCATTTAGGATTTTATTTAATGGTTAGTGCTAGTTTGAATCTCTACATAGGGCTTCACTTTTAGCTCATTATTTTCTGATGAGCATGGAAGCTTTATCATTTTCTCTTCTTCATCATAACTTCTAAAATATATTTTAGTTTTAAGGTTCTTAGATCCACATTAAATTTGAGGAGAATAAACAAATAGGAAATTAGAAGTTTTAGTCTAGCTCAAATCAGAAAGGTAAACCACTGAATTTAATATTATTCGTTAGTTTAAAATCCTAATCTCTTTTCTTTTAATTTAGGTTTAGTAGATTGGTATATATTATATTTATAAGTCCAAATAGTGAATTACAAAAAAAATAATATGGATATTAGGACTAGGTCTGGATCGGGTCTGGAGATTTAGAATGTTTTTTAGATAAGTAGATAAATTATATTTTTTATTACGATGATATATGATATCGTTGAACTTTCATTTCATTTTACACGTTCGGAACCGTGATAGTTCTATGTTGATTATAAAATGAACTTATTTGTAATGTCAAACTTAACTGTAAATTCAATATTATATGTACTAAAATGTAAAATGTGAATATAGCGATAGATAGACTTACGCGCAAATTTGGATTTGGGTGAAAGATAAAGAAAATATTAAATCTGAATTTCGATGAATGTAAATTTTGAAAACTTACAAAAAAAAATTCAACCTAAATTTCCCTTTTTAGGAACTAAGCAATATTTTAGTTTATTGGAAAAAATAAGAAGAATTCCCATATTTTTAATTAGCCTCTTGAAAATGCGATGAGCGTAATTACAAAGAAAAATAGATAAAAGAAAATAATTCTTGTAATTACAAATAACGCATAAAACCCCACCTTCTATGAATATAATATGGAAATCAACTATCTATAAAATGGACTGTAGAAACCAAGTAGCCAACTTATTGAAATATGTCTGGTTCCAAAAAAAAGATATTAAGAAAATGATAAGCATTGACAATTATGAAAGAAATATTGACAAACAAATAAGAAAAGCTTATGAAAGAATAATAAAGTTTAATATTTATTGTTGAATTATTACTCAAGATTAGAAAAAGACAATGACACTGGCTATCATTGTGATATGCAGATGCTGAAATAAAAGACAATAACAATGACTATCATTATAATAGGCGTAGGCTTGAATAATAGACAATGACTATCATTATGATAGGTAGAAGCTTGAATAAAAGACGATGACAATGACTATCATTATGATAGATAAAGGCTTAAATAATAGACAATGATAGAACAACGAAATAGAACAGTACACGAAACTAAATGAAAGATAAACAAAACACTTAAGAAAAAAAGTAGGACATAGAATAAAAGAAGAAATAACAAATGTATTTTCAAAATGCGTTTAAATTCGACCCTAAGAAGTTTGGGATGTAGGCAATTGAGTTACAATCTATCACTGATCCTTTGAGATATCATACGATAGGAGGACAAGAATACTGCGGGATGGTCCTCAGTTGTAGCCATAGAGGTCGTCTACAAGATGTAAGGTCTGTAAAAGTGTTTCAAGGAGGTACTGCCTTGAATCCCTTAGGCAGACTAAAAGATCGATGGGTGACTAGGTAATCGTGCGACAAATAGGTCGGCGCCTGTTGTTGAAACCTAAAAGGACAATAGCTGCATGATTACCAAATCATCATCGATCAGACAACGAGAACAGAGAGGACATGAGTTATGCCTCTTGTCCTAAGTAGTCTTTTACTATCGATATGCATGAGAGGGGCTATGCAAAGGCACATTGTTTATTTAAATTGTTTTTTTATGGGCAAGGAAATTAATCTGTATCAATAGATACCTTCCAAGTTAGAGAAGGGGTGGTCTCGCAGAGCCTATCCATGATAGGAAAAAAGACAGACCGCAGAATTAAATTCCAACTGAGTTTCTATGCAGTGTGGGCAATAAGGTAGCCTGCTAGTGGGATTCGAGAAGACTTATGGTAGGATGATGATGCGTGTAACACCCCACACTTTTCTGAGTCAAAATTCGACATAAATCTAAACTCAAACACATCCAAGCATGGAGCATGTAAATCTGGTACCTGCAAATAAAAGAGCATGAGCATAATCAGAGTATGGTAAAAATAACTCATAGTGGAAACAAAATAGGATAAACTAGTATTAACTAAAGCAACTACCTTTTTTAAAAGTAAATCATCATGTAAATACCGAGCATGAGAGAGAACGAGAACCGAAAGCCAAACCTAAGCACCTGTGAGAACCCGACCTTCTCTAGAAAACCTAGGAGGTTGTAATGAGGAGGGGGCCTGTAACAGCCCGCACCTCCGTTCGCGCAAGATATTGTCCCCAACTTAGCCACCACATAGGTGTGGGGTTTTGTTCCTCAAAAGGCCTCGGCGTTAGTAAGAGATGAGCTCTACTATATAAGTACCCACTTCACACAGGCTTCCACGATGTGGGACTTAGGGTTGTTACATTCTCCCCTCCTACAGAGCCCAACGTCCCCGTTGGCTCACAAACACCTCACCCAGGCGTTGTGGGCCACATAGGAGCCACAATTCCGGCTGGGTATAGGCTCTGATACCACTGTAACAGCCCGCACCTACGTTCGCGCAAGATATTGTCCCCAACTTAGCCACCACATAGGTGTGGGGTTTTGTTCCTCAAAAGGCCTCGGCGTTAGTAAGAGATGAGCTCTACTATATAAGTACCCACTTCACACAGGCTTCCACGATGTGGGACTTAGGGATGTTACAGGGCCAGAACAAGTTCTGGTGAACAAGAAAAATACAACAGAAATTACAATACATAGATGTATCCCGTTTGGTTCAACCCAAGATATATGCCTACCAAGGCTAGTATTTCTAACCTAACCTTGTAAACACTTACGCACGACTCTAAGTACCATTCCCAAGGTAGTATTCCCAATGATATTGATACCGAGATAGAACATTTACGCATACGCTTACGAAGCCTTTAATTAATTATTAAACCTAGAAGTGAACTTCTAATTACAGAGTTTATTTACTCATATGTTTTACTTAGTCATTTAACGTCTCACTATCAATGATAGATAGGGTGGATTCTTTCGATCACTTAAGACCCTAGGCGGATCTGTTGGCCATTTAACACCTCTCGATGATTTACTCAACGTTATTATAAGCTAGAGGACACTAGCTACAGGGTCCTACTAGTTAAGGCTTCAGATATTCACACATATGAACTCATACCCCGCATAAGGTGAGAGATGGCATCTCATTTCTTAAGACCGATAGGGTTAGGTGGATGATATCTCGCCATTTATGACCTTCCTATTGGTGGAATTTTGTTGTACCATCTAGCTGACCTTATTGAATAATCTCCTTAGACACTTAATACTTCCCGTAAGATAGGTAGCCTTATGGAATAACCATACCGGACATCTAATCTCCAGGTTAGGAAGGATTCACACACCATTTAAGACCCCTAACTGGAGGACCTAATCCCAGGTGGAATCCTCGACCCAAAGCCGCTTAAGACCTAATAAAGCGGACTGCTCGCGAAGATTATCAAACTCGTACCCAATTAGCCTTTAATGCTTTTATTTATGGGAGGTCGGCTACGCGATCACTTAATACCTTTTTGTATTTGGATCTAACCACATAAGACCTTAACCCCAACGTAGGCTATGTTATTGAGTTATTCCCGTTTAGTTTCTCTCAACGGAAATACCATACGTATACAAACAAATTATCGCCACGGGTTCTTATGGTTAACGATATCTTACATTAGTTAGATATATATTTGACTTTTGGAAGGTGCATACTTCTATCGAATAAGGCAACCAACCTCGTATCGTTAACCTACTAAATCCAACTCAAATTTTGATTATGAGTTCTAGATTAATTGGTACAAATAAGAAAGGTTATATCCTTCTTAACCCGGGATATTTATTTAATTATTTTCCTTATTGGACTTAGTATTAAAAACGACAATCCACACCCATTAATTCCCTTTTTATTTCATTTGTTTCTATTTAATAGGGTTATTGCCATTTATGACAATAACAGTCATATTTTCCTACGGCGTTAAATATCTTTAATTATCAGTCCCGAGATATCTATTTGTTGTATCCCAATAGACATTACTAATTTAATTATTTATTTATTGCATGTTGTGTGTGTGTGTGTATTTATTTATGCACTAGACCCCTCACATTAAGCCAACCGCTCGTGGATGTTGGATTTCCCGGACGGTTCCGGGTAGACTTCTACCACAAGTTGAGCTTAACCTCGTCTCTTAGTGCGATTATAATTTTTGTTCCCTAATTGGGGTTTACAACATTAACCCTAGTCAATTTAGAAATTTTAACCATTAAGCTTAATTGCCAATTTAAATTTGTTTCCTTAAATCAACGTCGGTTACAGTGGTTATTTAATTATTTATGGCCCTATTTATTGCAATCAATTACACTAATTGCTACAACGGTCACCAAAAATATATTCATTTTATATGGATTACATCTACATGTATAATTCCATAAAATGAATACATTCAAACATTCATTATAATGTATATTTTGTTGTTTACATAGATTCAGACGGACAATGTATATATATTTATATTTTTGCGTAGTTAACGTAATTATTTCATTTTATTATTATTATTATTATTATTATTAAGTTTAATGATTTGGTTCAACTAATAACCAAACATTACTTTTTGCATCCAATCTTGAAATGGGATTCTAGATCTTACAAAAAGACCGTCAACTACAGTTATTGCAAATTATGCCTGGATATTGAGATGAACATATTTCAAACAAAAAGAAATATTGTTATATATGTTTTGGAATGGTTGATGTAAACTACATACAAATATACATATACTTATATTTATGGGTGAGTTTGGTTCAGGTCCCTATAAAGTTTCAAAATTAGGCTCACCATCTGGTCATAAACTTATTGTAAATTAGGTCCCTATTTTTCGAAAATAGGTCAAAATAAAATATAAAAAACATGCAATAATATTAAAATAAAACACGTAAACGTTAAAAAACTCAGCCGTAAAAACCATCAGAAATCGCGTCAAAAACCAAAAAACAGAAAAACAGCAAAACTGCAGTTAAATGCAAAATAATGTGTGCATATTCGTATTTTCTTGCATACATCTGTGCAAGTATTTCAGTGATGCATCCTAGTTGATTTTCTTTCATACATCTGTGCAAGTATTGCATAATTCTTGCATAAAAGTGTGCAATAATTCCTAGTCGTGCAAATAAATTCACATTTATTTGCATTCAATTTGCAATATAATAGAAAAATTGCACACATGTATGCAACAAACTACAGGCGTAATTTCAGTTAAGTTTTCTTCATGCAATACTTGCATCTGTGTATGCAAAAATTTCAAATTGTTGCACATACGTATGCAAGTTTTGGTCCAGATTTTCAGTGGAAACAACTTATGCAATAGTGCAACAATTGGTAAAAGTTGCATACATGTATGCAACTTTTTTATTTATTTTCTGTAATCATTTCTTAACGTTTGCATATTTTAGACTTTTTTATATGACATCGCTTTTTTTTTGGGTAGAAAAACGTAAAAGGCGGAAGTATCAAAAACCGGGACCAGGTTTGAATAGGAAACATGGGAGGGACGTGAGCCTAATTAAATTTTAAAATAGGGATGGGTGCCTAATATTCACTTTATTTATACGTGAATTTACACAACTTATCCCTTTTCAATATTTGACATATTTCTTATCGATTTCAAATAATGTCTTTTTGTTTAAAAAGAACAAAAAAGCACAAATTACAATAACTAAGTTAAACCCCAACAAAATTGAGTACAAACAGGCTTGTGTCTTTTTAGTAAAAATAACATAATTCATAGTTTAACACTAAAACTAGAGATCTAGAATAAATCTACATCTTTACATTGTTTTATGAGACTGATTTCCAGATCTATAATGTTTTTACAACAATCCCAATATATTTTCAAAGACAATTGTTGGCAATATGTATAAACAATTAAGCAAGCCTACAAATGATATTATTCAAGACCACAAATCTATACTTCCAGGTTTTTAACAACATTCATGAGCAGATCTGACAGGCATCATTTCACATTTTACAAAATTATAAACAGATATGATACATGTGAGACATAGATTTAAGATCTAATACAAATGAGGTAAATAAGCTATTGTAACTTTGTATATAAATTCCCCACTCACCTGAAAGCATCCAAATCTAAAAAATCTTTTAGGCCTACGATTCCTATATTCTTATAGATCTAAAGTTATTCTGAAAAGGGGATACTTTCAGATTTGTAGATTTGCAAGAAAATAGGAAAAAAAATGGAGAATCTGATGAAGAATAGCTTAGACGTCAATTCATACCCTTTTCCATTTGAATTTGATATTCACTTTTAAATCTATAAGATTTATGTTTGATTGATTGTATATGAACCAATTTTTAATTCAGAAATTGATTGGAAGAGAAAGGGAAATGATAGAGCTTCGCTGCTGCCTACAGATTTTTATGGAAAAGAATGAGGTCTTACCCTTTTATTTATAGGAGTGGATTTGGCCATGAACCGTTAGATTTGATTAAATAAACATCCGTCCATTTGTATAATATTATGTATATAACTAAACCATCTTAACCTAGCCATTACTGGGCTATAATTGCCTGAAGCGGTCGACCGCTCCCCCAACGGTGCCGATCTCCCTTTGGATAATTCGCCTAGTAAGGGCTGACTATAAATGGTAAGATATATTATATTTATTTATTTTCTTCCGTTTTTCGTATTTCATCCGTTACTTTTTCATATGGACTCCGTTCGCGAAACTCCAAACATGAAAGTTAACCAGAATTCCGAGACGAACGCAACGGTTAAAGTATCGTGGTCAAATTCCATCATTTACAGAAATTCCTGTTTTTAAGAATCTAATTAAATGTCAAAATTCCGGGTTGTTACAATGTGCACATCCGTGTAAGACGGTTAATTATTGATGTGGCTTACATGCTCTCATACCATATGATGGCAGTGTAGAAATGGTGAAATGCCAACAAGATGATTATGAAAGATAATATGGGTGGTATCTAGGATTGAGGTAGTCCAAGGGGATACACTTTCATATTTATATGTTTGTTATATATTATGTTAGATCTACTGAAGAGTGAATGGATATGACTTGAATGCAATGGTGAAGGTCAAACAACATAAATAAACCTAGAATAACAAAAAATGGTGTATAATATATATAGCGTTATGTATAAAAATGTACAATTTACTAGTCACCAGAACAACTATTCCGACTCCCTCCTTAAAACAACCTACAAGTTAAGTAATAGGCTAAATTAAGACTACTTAGAAGCATTTGACTTGGAAGTGTCAATACTTTACTAAGTATTTCCTTGTTATTATTTTTAAATTATTCAACTATGAGTTATCTACTTGAGCTTTGGAAAATATCTTTGTTTATCTATAGGGATACAGAACAAACGATTCGTATTTCAATGGAATCATGTTTTACTTTTTTGCAAAAATTTAGGTCCATTGATATATTGTAACACCCCGCCTCCGCTAGGGTCACTCGCAAAGGAATGCACTAGATTTAGAGGGGCATTATTGGTAAACATGCACAGAAATATCACAAGACAGAACATATAAAATAGCGGAAGTAAAATCGAACTTTCATAAACATCAATAATTAAGGTCTAAAGCCTTTTACATCAGAGTATATCAAAACCTGTCTTGCAATAGTAAAGAAGCATAAAGACTTTTTCATAAATTATTCCCCAAGTAAAACAGTAAAGTAGCCATAGCCAAGAAAAGTCCAAGCCATCCATGATGACCTTCGAGCAGAAGAAGTCCGAACTAAACAACAGTATTTCCTCCCTGTAACCTGGGGGGAAATGGAAGAAAAGAGGCGAAACAAAACGGGTCAGTCAAAAAGACTGAGTAAGCCCTATCTACTATTAGCATAAAAACTAGTAAAGTTAACTGACATGAGAAACTGAGATGAACATAAGCATGATAACAAGATAGATAAGCTAAATCAAAATAACAGGATGAACTACTGAACTCAGATAAACTAAGGTGTCATGATAAATTACGATGTCAAGATAAAACAAGGTATCACATCGTCAGGTTTCTATCAAGTATAATATCCCCAAGATATCTGTCATGTATGACGCCCCGTGATATCTATCCTGTATTTTAGCTCTGCACCTACCGTACTAGTATCCCCACCGTATCATGTGTTAACCATGAATGACCCTTACTCAAAAGCCGTGTAATGGTCCATGTCAACCTAATATATCGCATATATAGGTTACTCAACTCATATGTTTTATTCCATGTAAATGTTCAGTCCCTTGCCGTAGACCATACGGGCTTTCTCATGAGATTCTATACTACTTTAACATAGTTCCATGATCCTTAAGATCGGTTTGGACTGTTACCCTAAACCTAGCTAGGGTCTTCCAACATGAATTATCGTTTGTACAACTAGGACTTATGCTACCTAGGGCTACTAGGGATTACGCTTACCTATTGCACGTTTCCGTATCTCGGTTTTGGTTCAACCACCCAGGGCCACTAGGATTTACGCTAACCGTCAACCGCGCCCTTTTTCCCACGCATTCATCGTGAATCGTTTTTCCATGACTGTATGCACATGTATCACATCGTGCCATCCGAGTCCTGTCACAGGGCAGATCAAGAAATACAGGACTCGGTCGGGAGCTTTCGATTTATCTGCCGATGCAGATGCTAAGGTCTGTTTTTCTATACGTGGCTATGGTCCCACGCGACCCCTCCCTCAACTAGCGAAAGACAAGACAGGATAAATCCTGTATGAGAACACAACACTGGCCAACCCACATCCAAGCCTTACCGCAACCATAATTAGATAGCAATTATGGTCTATTGGGTGTTCTCTGCCTTTCCGTACGTACACGCTTGACCAAAGATGGTAGGTAGCCTGACGAAATGCTATCTAGGGTACGACCGTGTATCGTCGACTATCCCCTATCCATCCCCGTCTTTAGGTCGCTCGTATAGCAACCAAGGCATACTCTTGGTTCTTCTAACGCAGACCTTAACCTCTCATGAGCCTAGTATAATCACCTGGCAGCTCATAGAGGGATACCAAGAATACCCTCACGTTCCCCGAAGCCGCTGCTTCGTTACCCAGTTCGCTGGAGCCTTTATCCAAATCAGATACTTGCTCCTACTCGTATACTTAAACGATGACCTACCGTATCAGGTTACTCATCTATCTATGAACTGGTCTAAATTTCCTTGACTAAGAATCATTACTTAGTTATTCCTCAACTAAGGTTTACCACTTAGCCTTATTCCCGTTATCCTTGTTAACTACGGTTATCCACCTGATCCTCAGAACTAGGGTTTACATAATGGATTAAGTGTCACTTAAGTTCATGACTTAACCCGTCTACAAATCATGTCAAAATTGGCTAAGTATCCAAGTCCAAGACTTAACCCTACAAACCATGTTCACGTTGGTTAAGTATGTATCAACTTGACCCTATCAAATTATTGAGCCAAATTGGTCAAGTGTATTCAAACGATTCGTGACTTAGCCTTTTCATGTTATCACGTTGGATTGGTTAAATATTGGTTAACTTAACCTCAATAAATTCACGAGTTAGATTGGTTAAGTATAGGTCACTTAACCACATCAAATCATCATGTTAGATTAGTTAAGTGTTTAACTTAACCCCATTAAACTACCAAGTGGGATTAATTAAGTCTAGGCTAACTTAACCCCATCCGATTTCCATGCTTAGACTAGTTGAGTCCAATCTTAACCCCATCCATTAACTGTATTTTTCGGTTAAGCGTCATTAAGAAAACTTACTTAACCTTACCAAGTTATCGTGTTGGATTGATTAAGTGTTGGTTAACTTAACCCCGTCCACTAGTCGTATAAAAATGGTTAAGTGTCATTAGGCAAATCAAATTACTTAACCTACCCAACCTTGTCATGTTTTGTTAAGTATCATTAGCCTAATCAAATTACTTAACCCATTTGTCCATGTCATATTTGATTAAGAGTCATTAATCAAATTAACTTAACCCTATCATGTGGCATTAATTACTTAATGCACCTCAACCTCTCACATTAGACTTTGTTGCGGTTACTAGTTAAGCCGGTCGGTTCCGGGTAGCTTTACACCACAACTTGGTCTAACCTCGGGTTTAAGCACAACATGACCAACTTCTCACATTGGGTCCTATTGTTTGCAACTACTAGTTAGGCCGGTCGGTTCCGGGTAGTTTTACGTTGCAAACTCAACCCAACCTCGAGTTGGCCACACTTATATTATCTAAGTGTCATGTCCATTATGTTTTCCAACACATATTACAAGTTTTCAAGCAATTGGGTAGACCTAACTTAATAGGTAAATTCCCAATGGGTAGACCTAACTTAATAGGTAAATTCCCAAGCTTATGTTTTTATGCATACTTACATGTCAACTTCCATGTTATATTTCAAGTCATATTTCCAAGTTATATTTTCATGTCATTAGAAATTTCCCATAACATAACCCAACGCTTTTAAACTCGCATATACGTTCGCAACAACGTAATGGATTAAAAGAAGAGACTTGGCAAAGGCATGACAAAAATGGATATTAAGCCACAAGTTAATCATGGTGGCAAATGAGGCACAAATGCGTTCATTAACTTGCATGTTACATTCTTAAGCCTCAAAAACATGCATAAACCCAAACTTGGCACATGAGCGAATCATGGTGACAAAAGACATGGAATGATGACTAGTAACTCGCATATATCATCATATAAGGGTTATGACTTCATATGCAAGTTGACATAAAGGTTATGAGGGTTCTCATGTTGCATAATGCAACATTTCAACATAAAGGTTGTAGCTTTTAGCCCACAAGATCAAGATAATGACTTCATAAACTTGCATGACATGATAGCATGTATCATACTCAATGATCAAACCCAAACTTGCAACATGAACATTTAACTTCATAGTTAATATCTAAGAGTAGGGAAAGAGCTTACTTTGCTATGAAGGCACAAATCGATTAAGTTAAAGATTGAGACAAAGCCTTTGCATGCCATCATTCAAAAACCCAAAGATGAAAGCTCCAATAGAAAAACCCTTGAGCCAAAATGATCAAAACTCTTTCTTTATGATGCAAATATAGAAACTTGACTTGAATGCAAGCTAATGATGCTCATACAAGCTTGAAAACACTTGTATGCATGGAAAATCTCATAGAAATTTATTTAGGAATTTTACGAAGAGAGTGGAGGCCATGAGAGGATTGATTTTGCCATAGTTTAGTTACTTGAATGAATAATGATGGTTTTAGGAGAGGGTTAGGGGTCTTTTTATAGATTAGGCAAGTGTTTTAGGCCATAGGATTAAACCTAGATTCAATCCAAGCCATCAAAGCATGTCTTGGGGAAGAAGTCAAGTCTAAAAAATGGAGTGGTGTCTTAACCAGGCCTAAAAATGGAGTGGTGTCTTAATTGGGCTGAATTTCAAATCTGTTTTCGGATTTGAATTTTCGTGAAACTTTGCGAGGCCATATCTCGGTCATACGAACTCCGATTTACGAAATTTCGGACTCTATTTCGCGTATTTTTCCGAGATGAACGCAATGGTGAAGTCCATTTTACCTGATTCCAATTTTAAAATTTAATTCTGCCTTGATTTCTTGTTTTAACGTGTTATCGAAATACGGGTTGTTACATATATGGCTCATTACAACATCAATATGGAAGAAAATATAAGAACATGATCGAGAATACTACTAAACATTAGCAGGATTCCCAACTTTATCTCCACGTATTTTTATATGGACTCGAAGAATGTTGGCCTTGATTGTATTAAGCACTATTGTCTTATGAGTTGTACGGTTATCAAAAACTCTTTTTTATATATCATGCCAAACTACCACCGCAAAATTTTCCGAGATTATAATCAACTTTGTATTGCATGGGATCTTTTTATCGATCTTAATTAGGATGGAAGTCCATTCTGCAATAGAGTCATCTGAAGGATCATGATAATTAAATTCTTTTAATGTCTTAGACTATAGCTTATGCACAAAGGTACATTCTAAGTATAGATGGGTAGTAGTTTTAAAGGCTATAACAAATATTTGCGAATGTATTTTGCAAGAGAGAAAGTATATTGTGTATTTCAAAAGAATGAATATTTTGTATTTGTGAAGCAATTGTTGTGACCGCCCGCCCCGCACCAGCCGACATTTCCAATGAAATGCGTTGTACCGATGTCCAACCAGCACGGAACAGTCGTCAAAAGAAAGGAAATGGGAAGGAATTTGAACGGTGAACCAAAAAAGAACCTGTAGTATATCTGTGATGGCCCGCCCCACACCAGCCGACATTTCCAATGAAAGTGCGTTGTGCCGATGCCCGACCAGCACGGGATGGTCGTCGGAGAAAGGAAAAGAAGGGAAAAGAAAGGGAATTTGGACTAACAAGGAACCTATAGAATGTCTCACAGCGCATGGGATAAAATATAATAATAACATAACTTTGACATAAAACAGGCGAGGCAGTGCATAACCTGAAAACTAAATCATAATCATCATAGCAGCAGAAATTCAAAATACAGCTTATTACAATTCCAACATACTATCTCTAAAGCAAAGAAAGAGGTGCACTACTAATGCCCAAAGTAGTGACCAACAACAACATAAGGAGATTATATATATATACATATCATACGTGGAAGCCTCCTGCTCGTCTCCGGTACAGCTAATCGTGCATAATCACCTGACCTGTCTCTAGTCTGCCCGTTTAAGAGCACCCAGAGTAATAAGAAGAGACATAAAACTCTGGGTCTGACAAAAGTCTGGTATGAGCGATAAGCAGCAAAACGGAACAATAACAGATATACTAAACCATACCTGAACCTGGACCTGCAACCAAAGAGTTAGCACAACAAGATGTACAATACTCTAAGGTGACACTAACTCATGGTGTAAAGATACGGGGGAGGGGTGTGCATGTCATAGTGGTATCAAATAATCAAGCATAACAACCATCCTCACATCTCTCACTCAGTGCGTAAAGCATACGATATCAACCACTTTGACCACCCAAATCCTTTGCTATGATCACTCTGCCCCATGGAGTCATGATGGCTCCACTGCACTGATCCATAGCCACTAATACCGTGCTATGTCCACTCTGCCCCATGAAGTCATGACGACTCCACTGCACTGGCTCATTGTCATGCTACGATCACTCTGTCCCATGGAGTAATAACTACCCCACTACATTGATCTGTAGCCTAACATCCGTCTTGGTGGTGAATCAAAGCTATAAACGTCCATAACCCCTTTGCACACGTCCAGCAGCAAAGCCCAATTCATGAAGTTAACTCGTTGGTTCCCAACTGGATCCTGCGTTCTACTTCCTATTTGGAATACCTTTGCATCTCGGGTTTTGGTCTCCTCTGGATTGGTTCAGTCCGTCTTCTCATCTTCGGTTCGGTCGTGATTACTTTTCCCTGGCGGTTTGGCTCGTAGTACCTCGACATAGTCCCACTCGTGGTCCCCTTCTTCTCATGTTCGGTTCGGGTCGTGGCTTCCTGCTCGTGCGGGTCGGATCGTGATAGTCCAGGATGAGTCGTGGTGCCACACTGGTTCGGATCGTGCCATGTCCAGCAGATCGGGTCGAAGTTGCATGGTGCTCCACGGTTCGGTTTGGGTCGGGTCGTGGTCTTCAAGTGCGAGCAGCTCGTATCACACTTCAGATGCCAGCGGTTAGGGTCGTGGAAATCGAGCAAAGGCGGCTCGTGGTACACGTACACGGTTGAGACTTGTGGGTTGGACTCGCGATCAGGTCGGTTCGGAGGTGGCGATCCGACCCGGTTCCTGCACAATTTTCCTGTGACTTTTCCAGCGACTGTTTTACGCCATACGACAGTGCTTTCCACCATTCTAACTGTTCTAAACAACCATAAATCATACCAAACAGTCATAGCAGTACATAACATCAACCATAAACACCAAAATAATAAATAACTATGTCAAAGTGGATCAAACATACCCAAAAACAATATTTTCCCCTTAATCATGCTTCAACCTAACTAATGATAGGATTAGCAAAACATATCCAAGTTAACCCAAATTTCTAAAAGAAGCTTAAAATAATATTTAAGAATTTCTAAACATTTTTCCCGAATTTAATCATGTATAATTTCATTAATTAACACTAATCACCCCTAATTAGCCATAATTAGTGTGGAAACAATGCTAATCACTCACCTTAGCCACAAATAAAACTTAGATCTGAAACTTTCTCTGATTTGGGGTGTTTTCCTGTGCGACACAGCAGCTCTAACTCTGATTTGGTGTTGATTTTCCTTGATTTGACGTAGATTAGCTAAATCCTTTATTAGAGAGCGATTTGGAATGAAATTAGAAGATGTAGGCCATTGTTAGGGTTTCTAAGAGGTAAATGGCGGCCAGAAAACTGAAATAGAATGAAAACCTAACTCATTTCAGCCCCCCATAACCCTAATCATGAAATGGGTTATGGGCTCATTTGCTAATTACCCTAATCAGCCCACTTAAGCAGTTTTCACCTTCTAAACCTTGTTTCAGCCATATCTCCCAAACGGTGAGTCCGTTTGGCTAATGTGACCACTCTACGGAAAGGTAAACCATAATTTAGATCTAATGGAAGTGATTTCAGGTCAAAACTCCTTACCAATCAAAAGTTATGGGAAAAGAAAATTTCGCCAGGGGCAAAACGGTCATTTAAAAATTAGCAAAAATCGTGAACATGGAAAATGACCCCAATAGTCGTTCCCCAAAGTTACACGACCATACGACCTCGTATGAGAAAGAAATAAATATTCTATGATCCTTCGATACGTAGAATGCGGGTCATTACAATTGCTATCCCTGACAAAGCTTGTCTCTTAGGGTTGCAAATTTGTGTCTTAGAGAGGCTTCGTTAGAATGTCAGCGGTTTGGTAAGTAGAAGGTACCTGGTTAACCTCTTGTTTTCCTTTTTGTACCAGTTCTCTAACGAAGTAAATGTTTAGTTCTAAGTGCTTTATTCTTGAGTATAATAATGGTTAGCAATTAAAGCTATAAAACTTAAATTATCACATCATATTGTTGCTTTGTTGACTGTATGAACCCTTAATTTACTTAGAAGTGAATGAATCTACATTATTTCAGCAGTTGTGCTGACTATACTATGATATTATGCTTCTGTACTTGATCTTAACACCGTGTTTTATTTCTTAGCACGCCATTAAACTGGGCTTTTGCCTAGAAATATGCAGTAGCCACTTGTGGATTTTTTGTCGTCATAGTCATTTTCCCAGTTACACACGAAAATGCATTGATGATAAGCATATTTCTTGATTTCATGACAAGACTTTGATTGATAGTGCCCTTAAGATATCCTAGAATCATTTTAAGTTCTTTCAAATATTCACTTAGGAGCTTTTGCATAAATTGACTTGCCTTGTTTACATTGTATGAAATATATGGTCTTATAATTGTGACATATTGGAGTGCTCTCATAATGCTTCTATATTTTTTTCATTGGATCGGTTCTTTCCTCTCTTTACTAAGGTGCAAGTTGCTTGTCGTTGGAGTGGGAAATGGGTTTTCCTTGTCCATCTTTTACTTGACCAGTTTTGTGAAATGTACTTCCTTTGATTTAAATGTAGTTTATTGTTGCTTGTTCTTGACACTTCTATCCCCAGAAATAAGCTTGATTCCCCAAGTCTTTTATTGAAAATTCATTGTTTAGCTGATCAGTGATGCTCTTGATCTCACTTTCACTGTTGTCAGTAATTATAAAGTCATCAACCCAAATTATCACATAGGTAACAAAATTAGAAGTAAACTTAGTAAATAATGAATTTTCATATTTGGTGGGTTTGTAGCCATGTTTTGATAGTGTAGATTTGAGCTTATCAGACCACACTCTAGGTGCTTGTTTGAAACTATATATTGCTTGGTTTAGCTTGCATTCCATCTTTTTACTTCCTTTTTTCTTAAATCCTTAGAGTTGTTCCATGTATACTGCCTCCTGCAAATCACCATTTAGAAATGCAATATTAACATCTAGTTGTTTGATGGTTCAATTATTGTGCAAGACAATGGTTCGTATGATTCAAATAGATCTGGGTTTCACAATAGGCAAAAATGTTACATTAAAATCAATTCCACACTGTTGTGGGTACCCTTTTGTAATTAATCTTGTCTTGTATTTAGATATAATACCATCAACATTTCTTTTAATTCTATAAGTTCACTTGCATCTTATAATATTTTTATCATTGGGTGGTGGCACCAAACTTCATGTATATTTTCTTACAAGATCATTAATCTCTTCTTTCATGGCTTCTTTCGATTTATCATCAAGTGTTTCTTAATGATAAGTGGAGGCTTCCTCTGAATTTGATTCAGTACAGTAGATCTTTGACTTGAATATGACACTTTTTTCTCTCTTGTCATCATATGATGCTTGTTTTGAGCCAGAGTATTGTTGTTTTCTTCTTCCTGAATGTTAGTGTAGTATCTTTCTGAATGGTGTAGTTCTATAGTCAAGAGTGTGCTTATTGAATGGTCATGTGTGGGGAAAACACATAAAACCAAATAATTTTAAGTCATTATATGTTGGTTTGACTGTGGTTAATATTTCTTTGGGACATTCAAACTGCAGCACCTTAGTTAGTAGTCTATTTATTAAGTATGTTGCTGTGGCAAAAGCATCAAGACAAAATTTCAGTGGTAGTAATGCTTGTGTAAGTAGTGTTAACCTAGTCTCAACTATGTGCCTGTGCTTTCTTTCTATAAGACCGTTTTATTCAGAAGTCTGTGGACATGTTAGTCTATGCATGATACCCTTTTGTTAAAATGATTTTTTAGAGGTAGAATTTTTTATCCCCATCACTTTGAAGTATCTTTACCTGATGATTCAGCTAATTTTCAACACTTGTATGAATTGCAAAACTGCATTATTAGTTTTAGAATTTGACTTTAAGAAATATATCCACACATGTCAAGAGTAGGCGTCAATGAATGTAATCTAATGCTCGTAGCCATAGTCCATGTCAATTGGCGCTAGACCCCAGAGGTCAACAACAACAAATTCCAATGGTTTTAAGTATTTAGTTTCACAATTTTGAAATGGTAATTTATGACTTTTCCCCATCAGACAATATGAACATATATAAAATTAGGGAATATTAGTCACAATATTATTGCTATCTAAAACTTGTTCTACAATTCTTACACTTGGATGAATAAGTTTGTAATACACACATATCAAAAATCATACGATCTTTATTTTTGTTTAGTTCTGTCACATTATATCAGTTTTCTTTAAGTTCTTGTTTTCTTGGATTTCCAATGTCAAACTTGTATAGCCCGTTAGTTTCTTTACCTTACAATAAAATTTCCTTAATATACTCTAACTAATCAGTGCCTTAGGTAGAATTCAAAAAACACACTATTGTTTTCCGCACACTGTGACACACTTATTTAGTTCTTTCTAATGTGTGGTTCCTTTAAAAGATTGTTCAAATAAAGCTGTTTAGCACCCTTAATACTAGCATATCCAGTGTGACTAATAAAAATTGAGTTACCATTACCTATAAGTAGAGCTAGCTACATTTGTACTCTCTGCTTCCAAGATTGAGATTATTTAGATTGTTTGTGACATGATGTACGACTCCTGAATTTGGGTACCATGCTTCATCATGAATGTCGTTAATAGTGGCAATATTTGATGTGCTTTCTTGACTGCCCTTGTTACCAGTTTGACTACTAACCATATTTGCATTGGAATTACCATTTCTGTTGTCATTAGCTTGCTGATTTACATTGAAAACTTTGTCAAATCTGAAGTAGCATCTATTAGCTGTATGACCAATTTTGTCACATAATTGACACTTTGTCCTATTGTAGGAGTTCCATCTCCCAATTCTTCCTCTTCCTCTGTTGGACAGTCCATGAGACGACCGCTCATAACTCCTGCACTAAATAAGGGAAATAATATGCTGAAATACGTGCTAAACAGCTATGGATGATCATCGAGGTAGGATAACACGATGTGTCACATGTCATATAACTCACAACACAAGGATAAAATATAATGGAACATATACAATAGGCCATAATAGTGAATCATTTTTTAGCAGAGACTTAAACTTTTATAATAGCTAGAAAGAATATCCATACACCCTTGGATTACAACATAAGTGTTTGTATATATTTGTCTCACTACAACACTTAAAGAAAACACCAATTATAACAACAGAAACAATAAGTACTAGATAGTAGAAAAACTGATACGCAAGCCTCTTGCTCATCATCGCTCTGCATCCTCGCCTCACTAAGTTCTACAACCTATAACCTGCTACTCAGTCTGCCCATCCAAAACCGGATGAACAACCCAAGTTAATAAGAGGGAAAAATAAAACCTTGAGTCAGACAACAATCTTATTGAGCGATAAAACAAATATCTAACATCATCAACAAAGTATATGAGAATAGATAGATTAACCAACCAGTCTACCAAAACTCTAGAGAAGAACCCAAACCTGTAACACCCTGTATTTCAACTACACTAAAGAGGATAAATTAAAGAATAATTAATTTAATAAAGAATTAAGGGAAATGGACTACGTCATAGCGACCGTCTTAAAATTCTGGTCAAGATAGATACCTGGTTTGCATAAAATGGATAACGTATGAAGAAGTTATGAACGGTAGAAGTTTAACGATTAAAATAAGGATAACTAGCGCACTTGACAAGTGTTCCAAGGCATTTTTACACTGACGCACCTGCCAAGTGTGCCCATAGTAGTTTTTGGGCTTTCGGACCGAAGTGAGTGTTGACCCATAGCCCGATTCCCCCTAGGGCTGAGGTGGCATTCAAATTTTGGAGGCTGGCAGCTATAAATATACCCTCATATCTCTTCTTTTCTCATACTAAAAACAATGGAGGCCAAATGCTGTTAGTGCCTGAACCGAGTCTAATCCTTTTTTCTTCGACAAATCAAGTTTAAATATTCAAGTATTTCAAGAATAGATCTGAGAATAACCACTAACAAATTCTTTTCTATCTTCTAAAATCCAAACACCATGAGTTAGTTACTTTTAGATTTAAATGATTAAAAGTAAACGTGATATGACTGTGATTTGGATTTGTTATAAATTGTGAATCTATGACATTCTTGGATCTTAAATATTGTCATGTTAGATCTACCTTTATAGATCTAATTCGCTTGTGGTTAATTTATCATGTCACAATTGTGGATCTTAAATATTAACATGCTTGATTTACCTTTATAGATCTAATTCGCTTGTGGTTAATATATCATGTCATAATTGTGGATATTAAATATTATCATGCTAGATCTACCTTTATAGATCTAATTCGCTTGTGGTTAATTTATCATGTCACATTTATGGATCTTAAACATTTTCATGCTAGATCTACCATTATAGATCTAATTTGCTTGTGGTTAATTTATCATGTCACATTTGTGGATCTTAAACATTATCATGCTAGATCTACCTTTATAGATATAATTTGCTTGTGGTTAATTTATCATGTCACATTTGTTGACCTTAAACATTTTCATGCTAGATCTACTTTATAGATCTAATTCGCTTGTGGTTAATTTATCATGTCACTTTTGTGGATCTTAACATTATCATGCTAGATCTTCCTTTATAGATCTAAGTCGCTTGTGGTTAATTTATCATGTCACATTTGTGGATCTGAAACATTTTCATGCTAGATCTACCTTTATAGATCTAATTCGCTTGTGGTTAGTTTATCATGTCACATTTGTGGATCTTAAACATTATCATGCTAGATCTAAATTTATAGATCTAATTTGCTTGTGGTTAATTTATCATGTCACATCTACTTATGGATCTAATTCTTATTAGATCATTTGGTACTTATCATGTTGTGGCTAATTTAGATCTGTCATTAATTGGACATATGAATCCTTATTTATTCATGCCTATTATGACATCCTTAGCATGTTAGATCTAGTTTTATTATCACATGCTCACTAGATCTATTTTTATATGTCCACCTTATCATTATGCCAATTACATGTTTATGTCACTTTTGTTAAAATAATCACTATTGTCATCTTTCCCTTTTATTGTTTATGGCTAGGCTACATTCTAGGATAGACATGATGCCAAATATATGCGAATGCGTTAGTTAGGAAACAGAGGAAAACATTAGAATTGGCATAACTTGAATGACGAATATGAATTTGGACATATATTCCATTATGAATATAATTGGGCAAATGGGCATGAACACCTATAAAGACATAGGTATAATTAATTGGTTAATAATTAAAATGCCTAATATTACAGTAATTATTAAACTGTAACTGCACTTATAACACGAGGTTAGATTGAATTTGTGTTGGAAGTCTGCCCGGGCCCGACCGACATATCCAGCAACCGCAAATGTGAACCTAATGTAAAGGGTCTAAGTGCACAAATACGAGACAGGTTAAGACACGAGATTAGGCCCAACTTGAAAAGTCGGTGTGAATACGACTTAAGGATCTTTCTATATGGATATTGCGGAATATAAATGTGATACTAGCTAGTTGATTCTACAATATTTATGCAAATAAATAGAGCTTAATACGATATATCACAAATAATAAAATGCAGTAAAGTAAGTTAAAAAGACACCAGGAATTTTTATATTGGTTCGGACTTCCCGCCCTACGTCCAGTCCCGAAGCTCCTCTTCGGAATTCACTAACAACGCCCACTCTTAACCTGGAGGAATAGGTCAGTACACCCGAGCCCCAACAAGGATGCCTCTTACCTGAGCAACTACACAGTTCTTCAAAAATTACAAGAGTTTGACTTTTGATTTGTGTTCTCGAATCAACACGGATAGCCAATATTTTAAGTACAACCTTCCTATAATCTGATCCTCGAGTATATGCTTTGAATGCATAGTTTTAAGGAAGTAAAATTTACTTGTTGAATCATATGATATTAACATGATTCACGAATTCAACAAGTATTGAAATTGGAGAGCTTTTAATTGCAAAGAATGTAAATGGAGAGATTAGAATGATGATAAGAAAAATCAGTAAAATTCGGAAAGATTAGATTGTTATAAAACAAGATTGAAGTTGTTTATATAATAGTCTAAGAGTAGCAATCATTCATGAATAGTTTCCATAAAAAGATATGTCCATTTTCTTTGATTAATGAAAAGGAATCTCTTCATGAATGGAAGTAACTCTTCATAAAATAAAATTTGGGTCGAATCAGTCGACTGGTTAAAAATCATCAGTTGACTGGTAGAATTAAAACGTATATATAAAAAATTTAAAACTAGCCGTTATATACCAAAATAGGTCGACCATTCGACTGGTCCATTTCCTACCAGTTGACTAGTAGGCCAGTTTAGGTATATTTCTGGCTTTTTGATGGCTTTATAAATATATATTTATATATAACTTTGATTAGCACATTCGTGTATACTTAGGGATAGATTTTAACATAATTCTAACATGACTCAATGTATATGTATATATATATATATATATATATATAAAATCTTATCTTTATGATTCAATTCCCATAGTAGCTTTGTTCGTTGACATCGATCAAAATCTCGTTATTCAACATTCTTCCCTTTTTTGATTGATGACAACACTTTGATTTTTCTCCTCTTGAATGTATATCTCCCCCTGAATTTCTGCACAAATTTGTTAGTTTGTATATTTTATACTTACCATTTGAATCCTGCATTCACAAGTGTTAGCACAATTTTCCAATAATATGTAAATACAATAGTATAATAGCATGAAAACATAACAATGGTATATAAAATAGATAGCATGAGAAATATTTTTCTCCCCTTTGTCATCGATTAAAAAGAGATTAAGACATTATAAGTACAAAGTAATCAAAGAACGTTTTTAGAGATCTTTAAATGACACAATCCCTAACTCATGTCGGAGTTTAATGAAAGAATTCTCTAGAAGGGATTTAGTGAAGATATTAGCAATTTGATTTTCTGAGTTGACAAATTCTAAATTAACTGTTTGTTTTTCAATGTTATCTCTCAAGAAATGATGCCTGATATCAGTGTGTTTAGTTCTGGAATGGTTTACCAGATTCTTAGATAAATTTATTGCACTTGTATTGTCATAATATATTATAGAATTTGACAAATTTACATTAAAATCTTTTAGTGTTTGCTGCATATATAATACCTAAGCACATGCTAGTGCAGCAGATATGTATTCAGCTTCGCATGTTGACAAAGAAACACAGCTTTGTTTCTTGCTAAAACAAGATATAAGTGATTTACCAATAAAGTGACATGTTCCACTTGTACTCTTACGATCTGTTCATGATCCTCCAAAATCAGCATCACTATATGACACTAATTCAAAGGAACATTCTTTTGGATAGAAGATTCCAAAGTCTTTTGTACTGCTTAGATATCGTAATATTCGTTTAACGGCTCTTAAATGCGACTCTTTTGGATTAGCTTGAAATTGGGAACATAAGCAAACACTCATCATAATTTCCGGTCTACTCGCAGTTAAATACAAAAGTGAACCTATCATGTTTCTATATTACTTTTGATCAACATTTTTTCCATTTTCATCTTTATCTAAATGTGTCGATGTACTCATTGGTGTAGGTTTACTTGAAGTATTTTCCATTCCAAAGTGTTTTATTAAATTGGTACAATATTTTTCTTGATTGATAAAAATTCCATCTGGTAATTGCTTGATTTGTAATCCCAAAAAGTAAGAAAGTTCTCCCATATGTGACATTTCAAATTCATTTGTCATTATTTTTGAGAATTCTTGACATAATTGATCATTTGTTGAACCAAAAATAATATCATCTACATATATTTGAACTATTAGAATATCTTTATGATCTTTCTTAATAAAAAGTGTCTGATCAACCTTTCCAATTTGAAATCCTGATTCTATCAAATATGTTTTAAGACGTTCATACCAAGCACGAGGTGCTTGTTTCAATCCATATAATGCCTTTTTCAGTTTGTAAACATGATTAGGATATTTTTCATGAGTAAATAGTGGAGGTTATTCAACATATACTCGTTCTTTAATGTATCCATTTAAGAAAGCGCTTTTAACGTCCATCTGATATAATTTAAAGTTATGATGACAAGCGTATGCTAATAGTATTCGAATTGCTTCTAGTCATGCTACTGGTGCAAAGGTTTCTTCATAATCTATGCCTTCTTCTTGATTGTAACCTTACGCAACAAGTCTCGCTTTATTTCTAGTGATATTACCTAATTCATCTGCTTTGTTTTTGTAAACCCATTTTGTTCCAATAACAGTTTGATCATTTGGTCTTGGAACTAATTCTCAGACATCATTATGTTCAAACTAGTTTAGCTCTTCTTGCATGGCGATTATCCAATTTTCATCTATTGATGCTTCTTTAAGATTTTTCGGTTCGATATTTGATAAAAAGGCTACATTACTTACTAAATTAAGTTGACTTCTTGTCCTTACGTTTGAAGTTATTTCTCCAATGATATTTTAAATTGGATGATCTCTTAATATTCTTGGTGGAGATCGAACTTCATTAGCAGAAGTATTTTGATTATTGATATTATCTTGTAATTCTATAGCATTATTCTCTATATTATTATGAATAATATTTTCATCTTCTCTGTATATTTCAATATCATCATCAAGTGAAGGATTATTTTTCAGAGTATCTGAATTTAAAGAATTTTGAATAATATTTTCGTCAAATGATACATGAAGTGATTCTTCGATAAGCTTTGCTACGCTCAGAATATCCTAAGAATATTCCTTCTTTAGATTTTGAATCAAATTTTCCAAGCTGATCTTTTGTATTTAAAACAAAACCTTTCAAACCAAAAACTTTGAAATAAGATATATTTGGTTTTCTACCAGTAAAAAGCTCATATGGAATGTTTTTAGTAAGTGGTCGAATGGAAACACGGTTCAAAACATAACAAACTGTTGCGACTGCTTCAGCCCAAAAATGTTTTGGTAATGTTCTTCTATTTAATAATGTTCTAGCATATTCTTGTAAAGTTCTATTCTTATGTTCTATAACTCTATTTAGTTGTGGAGTTCTAGGAAATGAAAAGTTATGAAAAATTCCTTTCTTTTGACAAAATAAATCAAATTTCTCATTTTCAAATTCTCCTCCATGATCACCTCATATATTCTTTATTTTTAAATTATTTAAGTTCTAAATTTGCTTGACGAAATTCTTAAATATCAAAAGCATCGCTTTTATTGCTTAAAATATAGTCCAAGTATATCTTGAAATATCATCAACAATTACAAACACATGTCTATTTATGGACTGAACTTGAGTTGGTCGGAATAAATCCATGTGTAATAATTCAAGTGGTTGTAAGGTCGATATAACTTTTTTAGATTTAAAAGAGGATTTTGTTAATTTTTCGAGTTGATAATCATCGCATAAATTTTTAGTTTTGAATTTTATTTTGGGTAATCCTCTTACAAGATAATTTTTAGATAATTTGTTAATGGATTTAAAATGTGACAAATTCGTTTGTGTCATAACCAAGGATCATTATCTTTGGCAAATAAACACATGTTCGGATTATTATTAATTGTCATATTTAAAATATAAATATTTTTATCTCGATTTCCTTCGAAAATAAGATTTTGGTTTGAATCAAATATATTACATTTATTTTCGGAAAATGTTATTTTAAAAACTTTATCACACAATTGACTTATACTTAATAAATTGTGTTTTAAATTCTTAACTAATAAAACATCCGAAATAAGAGGTGAATTAGATATACCGTAATAGCTCACATCGCCTTTGCTGATGATGTATCCTCTGGAATTATCTCCAAATGTGACAATTCCTCCTTTTGAGTAAGTAATATTTGTTTGCATTTCCTTGTCTCTTGTCATGTTATTTGAGCAACCGCTGTCTAGTATCCATTTTCCTCTGTTTTTGTGAAGTGAAACCTGCAAAAAATAATTAAAAAAAATTCATTGATACTCCCTTCCTCCATTAGGGTCCTAAGGGTTAAATCTTAGGAAGCCAAACCCAAGAGGGCTTAGGTTCTTTTTTGAAAAAATAATCACTGTTATAATGAACAGTATCAAAAAAGCTTTTAATATATTTATTCCTAATAAGAATATTATTTGTTTTAGGAATCCATATACTAATATTTTCCGAATATTTTTTCTTAGTAGAAGTATTTAATTTTCTACTAGAAATTATCGGTATATTGTTAGAATTTTCAAAACTGGATTTCCTTTTTGAATTTATTTTATTATCATATCCAAGTCCTTTTTTATTAAAAACCGATTGATAATTTTCTAAAATTTTAGATAAATTCTCTCTACCCTTGTTAAAATTATTTACATTTTTAGAAGTACTTTCTAATTTAGTTTTTAAACTAGAATTCTCTAACCCTATAATTTTAACTTTATTATTCAAATCATGATTTTTAGAAAGCAGTAAATCATTTTTATTCTTTTGAATTTCTATTTCTTGATTTAACAAAGAAATTTGAGAATTTGCATTTGAAAGAGAATCTTGTAATCTTCTAATTTCATCTTCTAAGATTTATTTTTCATCTTTCAAAAGGTCTCTCTCAAATTCGACATTGTTTTTGTCTTCATTAGCTTGTTTAAATTTTCTTTTGAACATTTTTCTAGATTCTAAAATTTCTGTATTTATTTCTACTAATTCATCAAAAGTAAAATCACTTACATCGTTGTCTTTAGCCATGAAGCACACACTTTCTTGCTCACTATCGCTGTTGTTATCACTTTCAGAAGATAAGTCCGAATTATCCAAAATGACTGAAAAAGCTCGTTTCTTTGATCTTTCACTTTTGTGATTTCTCTTTAGCTCTGGACAGTTCTTTTGATAGTGTCCAGTCTTGTGACAGTTGAAACATTCTACTAAAGCCAGATTAGGTTCTTTTGATTAATTCTTCTTTATATTTTTGCTTTGACTCTTTCGGTATTTTAGAAATTTTCTAAATTTTTTAGCAACAAATGCTAAATCTGTAACAACCTGAAACTTCGAGCAGTAAATATTCAAATATCGAGGTTATTAAATATGTAAAACTTGGATGTAATGGTGTCATAACCTTGATTAAATCCCTTTATAAATAATAATTAATAAAGAGAAAACATATTGTTGAGTTTTTGTTTACAAAGATAAGTAGTTCGAAGAAAAATCGATAATGTGACCGAAAACAGTTTTATCGATAAACAAGGTTTGGCTTATTAAAAGTTGTTGGAATATCATGTGCATGTAGTAACACTAGAAGATCACGTATATGTGTATGTACATATCATAGAAGTAACATACAAATGGTATATAAGTGCATGTTCTAGAATATGAAAAATGGCTTAAAATGATAGGGACACGTGTCGCCAAATGAAAGGAACACATGTCTTATAAATAAATAAGGTTAAGACACATACACCCATTAGGTGTCCATGTGTAGAAACATATAAAGATTCCTAACTAGACATGTGTCTTCATCCTAAAGAATGCATAAAGATAAGGAGGACAAGTGTCCAAAACCAAATTACCAAACTAACCTTGAAAACTACTATATAAAGGGTGGAAAGGTTCATTCTTTTTCATGGATTCTAAAATGAAAAACAAAAGTAAGACAAAGAGTAAAAGTTTGGGAGAAGCCTAGAGAATAAATACAAGATCAAGGCACAAGTACAAGGTGAGAAAAACTATTTAAGTTCATGTATTCATTTCATATTTTGAAGAAAAGTTGAGAATTCTATGAACGAATGTTTGGATGTGAACCCCCGAAAATGACGTTCGGTATTTTGGGCATAACTTTTGCAATTCTTAATGAAATTTCGAGTTATCTATCAATTTGGAAAGCTAATTCAAAGGGATACAACTTTGTCTTCGGACACCTTTACTAATTCGGCCATTTTCATACTCGGAAACTGGATGCAAAGTAAGGTACAAAATCAGCCTGAATTAGACATGTTAAAAAGGCCTTGTATTGTTGAATTTTATTTATTGAATAGATAAATAATTTTAATGGTTTCTTTTCATAATAATTAAGTAGACAAAGATAGCTTCTTTGTGAAAAAAATTTGGAGTCAAAATCTATTTTTATAATAGAGAAACAGTGTCAAACATTTCACCCAAAAACTGGAAAAAAAAAGCCTGATTTTCCAAACTTGAAACACTTTGGTAATTTGAAACGCTTTCTGAATGTTCCTAACGCACAAGTGTATCAAAAAAGAACTTTCTATAACACTTCTGAAGCGCTATCTTTTCACTGAATTGATTATAAAGCTTTGAACACGACCAGAGCTCTTTTTATAGCGCGCAGAAACGCTGTAGTAGCTGAATTTTGTCTAAAACCATTATAGACTAACCCGAACTTTCCATAGCATGGCTGAAATGCTGTTTTAAGCCTAAAACCATCCGAAACTTGTCCTAACACTTTTAAAATGCTCCAGTTTTTATTTTATGTTGCTGAAACTTTTTATAGTACTTTTTAAATGTTACCTTTTCTTTGTTTCAAGTAATTTCGAGGTTCCTCTTTACATAGATTGGAATAATTTGAGATAGTTTGGTTTTGTCTTAAGCCCTTTAAAAGCATGAATTTAAAAGTAGGAGATTTTCCTATTACCAATATAACACCCTAATTGTTGCGCGAATACACAAATATTTATAAAGTATCTTTCAAAAAGAATGACTGGAACATTCTATGGTGATAGAGAGGATAGTGTCTTGGCTTGAGTTTGGAAAATATAGTTTTCTGCTCTCCTTGGCTATCCCTAACTGATCCGATGAACGAGATGGTTAATTCAAAATTTAATTAGATTTTATTTGAGTTTAATTTAGAATTTTATTTAATAAAAATAATTTAAGATTACTTTTGAGAATCTCTACATGATGTAATGAGTATTTTGAAAGTAAATAATGATTTTAAATGTTTCGTGTAAAGAAGAACTACGTTGGCTTGATCCTGTATCTAATTACTTACCCAATTAGATAAAGGTACGTAGGTAGTCACAAGGGATAGTGATGCAGCTGCTTTATTAATAAAAATATTTTTTGTTATTACATTTGTGTTGGTACGTCTTTCATATTTTATCATTTAAGCTGTATTGTTGTTTTATCAAGAAAAGAAACAAAGTTGAATTTTAAACCCAAAATAATTTAGAGGGTTTATATAAGTATATAATGATTATCAAAGATATTTTGAATGCAACAGTGGATAATTTTTATTTCGGTCAAAATAGAGCTATCATAAAATGGCAATTCGTGTATTTGAGTTATAAACTTTAAATGCTTATAACTTTTGGAATCTAAATCGGATTTTCACCAAACGAAGGACGGTTGATTAATATTGACAAGAACTTTCAAATGAGTGAAAGCAGATTTTAATTTCGAGGTATAATTTTCAAGTTATGTTTCAAATTGTATCGGTGAAGGACGTCGTAAGTGCAGTTATCGACCGTAACCATAATTAGCCATTTTTAATGTTTTAAAATATGGAAATAATTTGTAAAATTAATATAAATTATGTAAGAGTGTTTTGAAAGTTTTAAGTTTTGACTGGCCGGAAATTCCGGGGCATTACAAGTGGTATCAGAGCTTAGGTTAGGTGCCTAAATAAAATTTCACATAAGATTAGAAAATCATCCTAAATTTTTTGAAATGAAGTTACCTTAATTTGATAAATGTATAACTGGATAGGGTAAGGCACCATTCCTCTGACCAGGGTTATGACCAATATTTATTTTTTGTGTTTAAGTTTTGTTTAGTGCTTATACTAATAATATGTTGATTCATTTTCAAGCACCATATAAAGAGGTATAACGAATTTGTTAGTGCATATGATTAGTTATAAAGTAGCGAAGGAATGAAGTGGTTTATAAAGGAAGGTACGTGGAAGCATTAAATCGGTGCAATGGAGTGGCTTAAAAGGAATGTGGGATAACAACGTGCCAAGGAAGGAATTAAATGAGCTTGGGCAAGCAAAGATGAGGAAGATCGAAAGGAGTAAACTGAGTACTGCATTCATGCAAAACCGAGGTAAGAAAATTTATTTAAATAATTATATTATTACCTAATGTGATATCAGAGTTGTTTAGCACTGATGATGTTAGCTTAAAGTCGCTAAAACATCTCCAGCAATTCAGTCATAACTGTTGATTTCATGATTTGGTTTAGTCGAAGTTAATCTTATTGCGAAGCTAGATTAATTATTTAGAATACTTATATCGTACACATTTTAAATTTTAGAAGTTTTCTATCTCAAAAAATTGTTGCAAACTGACTATGTGTTTGACAAAAAATGGGGATTTATACTTAAGATGATTTTCGAAGTTGGGAGATTAGATTTTCCAAAATGAAATGGTTATCCATGTGAAAGTAATGATTACAGAGTATAAAAGTGTTTTGAGAGTATACTTTGTTTAAACTTACTAAAGATTTTTATGGATTATTTCATCAATGGTGGATACCTTCGATTGACGATGACGATGTGCGGTATAAGACAATAGATCTTGGGTAGTGCACTATTACTCTATGTTGGTATCGAGTCGAGTAGAGTACATCCTATTTGATGACTGGATGCTGGCATAAGACAATAGATCTTGGATAGTGCAACTATTACTCTATGTTGGTATCGAGCCGAGTAGAGTACATCCTATTTGATGATGGGATGCCGACCGCAATAGGATAAAATATCCTAAATTGAGTGTGGATCCACTTTGATGAATATGATCCTAGTTTTAACAAAAGAAAAAAAAGAACTTATTTGACTTAATTAAAAAAAATATTGATTAGAAACAATTTTGAAAATATTACTCTCTGGTACATTCTGATGGGTACTGTAACAAGGAGAGTACAACATAATTGATGAGTCGACTTTGATGAATATAACCATGTTTTGAAGATATTACATGAGATGTCTAGATTACTCTCTGGTACGTTTTGATGAGTACCGAAATATGGAGAATACATACTTACTTGATGATGAGTCGGATGAGCCGAAGCATGATGAATCTTTGGTACATTTCGATGGGTACCATGCAAGAAGAAAAAGAGACTGAGAATCGATGTGAATTACAAAGAATATGATCCTAAATTTGGGCATAAAAAGAAGCTATGGCATGCCTAATCCAGTAACAGCTTCTAGAAGTGACAGAATATTAAAAGGTTCGAATCATATAATATCCAGGTATGATTTCAATTTATGAAATTATTTTGAAAGTATACTTTCAAGAAAATTTCTTGGATACATAGAGTTTCTTTTGTGGAATATTATTATCTTTTTATTAAGTATCGCATAGAATTTCGGGGACGAAATTCCTTTTAAAGGGGAAAGAATGTAACAACCTGAAACTTCGAGCAGTAAATAATCAAATATCGAGGTTATTAAATATGTAAAACTTGGATTTAATGGTGTCATAACCTTGATTAAATCCCTTTATAAATAATAATTAATAAAGAGAAAACATATTGTTGAGTTTTTGTTTACAAAGATAAGTAGTTCGAAGAAAAATCGATAATGTGACCGAAAACAGTTTTATCGATAAACGAGGTTTGGCTTATTAAAAGTTGTTGGAATATCATGTGCATGTTGTAACACTAGAAGATCACGTATATGTGTATGTACATATCATAGAAGTAACATACAAATGGTATATAAGTGCATGTTCAAGAATATGAAAAATGGCTTAAAATGATAGGGACACGTGTCGCCAAATGAAAGAAACACATGTCTTGTAAATAAATAAGGTTAAGACACATACACCCATTAGGTGTCCATGTGTAGAAACAAATAAAGACACCTAAGTAGACATATGTCTTCATCCTAAAGAATGCATGAAGATAAGGAGGACAAGTGTCCAAAACCAAATTACCAAACTAACCTTGAAAACTACTATATAAAGGGTGGAAAGGTTCAATCTTTTTCATGGATTTTAAAATGAAAAACAAACGTAAGATAAAGAGTAGAAGTTTGGGAGAAGCCTAGAGAATAAATACAAGATCAAGGCACAAGTACAAAATGAGAAAAACTATTTAAGTTCATGTATTCATTTCATATTTTGAAGAAAAGTTGAGAATTCTATGAACGAATGTTTGGATGTGAACCCCCGAAAATGACGTTCGGTATTTTGGGCATAACTTTTGCAATTCTTAAGGAAATATCGACTTCTCTATCAATTTGGAAAGCTAATTCAAAGGGCTACTACTTTATCTTCGGCCATCTTTACTAATTCGGCCGTTTTCATACTCGAAAACTAGATGCAAAGCAAGGTAAAAATCAGCCCGAATTAGACATGTTAAAAAGGCCTTGTATTGTTGAATTATATTTATTGAATTGATAAATAATTTTAATGGTTTCTTTTTATGATAATTACGTAGACA
This sequence comes from Allium sativum, assembly GCA_030737875.1. Lineage (NCBI taxonomy): Eukaryota > Viridiplantae > Streptophyta > Magnoliopsida > Asparagales > Amaryllidaceae > Allium > Allium sativum. The sequence goes on along the minus strand of CM060922.1, from coordinate 745,247,314 downwards.
AAGATAGCTTCTTTCTGGAAAAAAATTGGAGTCAAAATCTATTTTTGTCATAGAGAAACAGTGTCAAACATTTCACCCAAAAACTGGAAAAAAACTGGAAAAAAAGCTGATTTTCCAAACTTGAAACACTTTGGAAATTTGAAATGCTTTTTGAATGTTCCTAACGCAGAAGTGTATCAAAACAGAACTTTCTATAGCATTTCTGAAGCGCTATCTTTTCACTGAATTGATTATAAAGCCTTGAACACGACCAGAACTCTTTTTATAGCGTGCAAAAAACGCTGTAGTAGCTGAATTTAGTCTAAAACCATTATAGACTAACCCGAACTTTCCATAGCATGGCTGAAACGCTGTAGATAGCTTTTTTGAGCCTAAAACCATCCGAAACTTGTCCTAACACTTTTAAAACGCTGCAGTTTTTATTTTACGATGTTGAAACTTTTTATAGTACTTTTTAAATGTTACCTTTTCTTTGTTTCAAGTAGTTTCGAGGTTCTTCTTTACATAGATTGGAATAATTTGAGATGGTTTGGTTTTGTCTTAAGCCCTTTAAAAGCATGAATTTAAAAGTAGGAGATTTTCCTATTACCATTATAACACCCTAATTGTTGCATGAATACACATATATTCATAAAGTATCTTTCAGAAAGAATGACTAGAACGTTCTAGGGTGACAGAGAGGATAGTGTCTAGGCTTGAGTTTGGAAAATATAGTTTCCTGCTCTCCCTGGCTATCCCTAACTGATCTGACGAACGAGATGGTTAATTCAAAATTTAATTAGATTTTATTTGAGTTTAATTTAGAATTTTATTTAATAAAAGTAATTTAAGATTACTTTTGAGAATCTCTACATGATGTAATGAGTATTTTGAAAGTAAATAATGATTTTAAATGTTTCGTGTAAAGAAGAACTACGTTGGCTTGATCCTGTATCTAATTACTTACCCAATTTGATAAAGGTACGTGGGTAGTCACAAGGGATAGTGATGCAGCTGCTTTAATAATATATTTCTTTATTACATTTGTGTTGGTGCGTCTTTCATATTTTATCATTTAAGCTGTATTGTTGTTTTATCAAGAAAAGAAACAAAATTGAATTTTAAACCCAAAATAATTTAGAGGGTTTATATAAGTATATAATGATCATCAAAGATATTTTGAACGCAACAGAGGATAATTTTTATTTCGGTCAAAATAGAGCTATCATAAAATGGCAATTCGTGTATTTGAGTTATAAACTTTAAATGCTTATAACTTTTGGAATCTAAATCGGATTTTCACCAAACGAAGGGCGGTTGATTAATATTGACAAGAACTTTCAAATGAGTGAAAGCAGATTTTAATTTCGAGGTATAATTTTCAAGTTATGTTTCAAACTGTATCGGTGAAGGACGTCGTAAGTGCTGTTATCGACCGTAACCATAATTAGCCATTTTTTATGTTTTAAAATATGGAAATAATTTGTAAAATTAATATAAATTATGTAAGAGTGTTTTGAATTAGAAAGTTTTAAGTTTAGACTGGCCGGAAATTCCGGGGCGTTACAAAATCTTCTTCATCTGAATCGGAATCTTCTTTTTCTGCATGGAAACCTAAATTCTTCTTATCTTGTACTTTTGTTTTCTTTGCCTGCAAGTTCACTTCGTATGACATTAGATTACCGATCATTTCTTCCGACTTCATGGCAGAGAGATCATTAGCTTCTTCAATTGCTAATACTTTTCTCTCTCATTTATCGGTTAAAGAATTTAAAATTTTTGAAACTATGTCAAAGTCGAAATATTTTTCTCCTAGTCCTAATAATGAATGATAAACATTTTGAAGACGTGAATACAAATCATTTATGGGTCTGTTCTCATTCATCTTAAAATTTTGAAATTGATTTTTGAGCATATAAATTTTACTTTGTTTAACTTTGTTAGTGCCTTCATGAGTAATCTTAAGTGTTCTCCAGATTTCATATGCTGTGTTGCACATACAAATCCGATTGAACTCATTTCTACCAAGTGCACAATGTAGCCTATTCATGGCCTTAGCATTTGCAGTAGCTTCATTTTTCTTAGTGTTTGACCATTCAGTGTATGCAGTAGTAGGTGATGTATATTCTTTTTGAGTAATTTTCCATGCATCATAACTATTAGCTTGCATGTATATTCTCATTCTAGTAGCCTAGTAACTATAATTCATGCCATTAAAGAAGGGGGGGTCTAGCAATTGATTGGCCTTCAAAATATCCGGTGTTATTGCTAATGCTAGTGTTACTATCCATATTATCTAATTATCAAATAACGGTTTTACGGTTATATGATAACCTGGCTCTAATACCAAATGAAAAGTAGGTGTGAATACGACTTAAGGATCTTTCTATATGGATATTGTGAAATATAAATGTGATACTAACTAGTTGATTCTACAATAGTTATGCAAATAAATAGAGCTTAATATGATATATCATAAATAATACAATGCAGTAAAGTAAGTTAAAAAGACACCAGGAATTTTTATACTGGTTCAGACTTCCCGCCCTACGTCCAGTCCCGAAGCTTCTCTTCGGAATTCACTAACAACACCCTCTCTTAACCAGGAGGAATAGGTCAGTACACCCGAGCCCCAACAAGGATGCCTCTCGCCTGAGAAACTACACAAGTCTTCAATAATTACAAGAGTTTTACTTCTGATTTATGTTCTCGAATCAACATGGATAGCCAATATTTTAAGTACAACCTTCATATAATCTAATCCTCGAGTATATACTTTGAATGCGTAGATTTAAGGAAGTAAAATTTACTTGTTGAATCAAATGATATTAATATGATTCATGGGTTCAACAAGTATTGAAATTGGAGAGCCTTTGATTGCAAAGAATGTAAAAGAAGAGATTAGAATGATGATCAGAAAAACCAGTAAAATTCGAAAAGATTAGATTGTTATAAAACATGATTGAAGTTGTTTATATAATAGTCTAAGAGTAGCAATCATTCATGAATAGTTTTCATAAAAAGATATGTCCATTTCCTTTGATTAATGAAGAGGAATCTCTTCATGAATGGAAGCAACTCTTCAGAAAATAAAATCTGGGTCGAATCAGTCGACTAGTTAAAAATCATCAGTTGACTGGTAGAATTAAAACATATATATAAAAAATTTAAAACTAGCTGTTAAATACCAGAATTGGTCGACTGGTCCATTTCCTACCAGTCGATTGGTAGGCCAGTTTTGGTATATTTCTGGCTTTTTGATGGCTTTATAAATATATATTTGTATATAACTTTGATTAGCACATTCGTGTATATTTGAGGATAGATTTTAACATAATTCTAACATGACTCAATGTATATATATATATATATAAAACCTTATCTTTATGATTCAATTCCCATAATAGCTTTGTTCGTTGCCATCGATCAAAATCTCGTTATTCAACATAACTTGTGGAAGAAATCTGCCCGGACCAGACCGGCATATCCAACATCCACAAGTTGTAGGTCTAATGTGGGAGGTCTAGCCCATTATAACCATAAATGAACATAGTAACGAATTGGAATATTTAACCTAGTTGAATCCATAGGGACTGTATGAACATGTTAAATTGAATAGGAGTTAAGTAAACTTGGTTGAATCAGTGGGTGGGTTAAGTAAATCTTGTGGCGGTGGGTAATATTTATATATATATGCCCATAAACTTAACCTATTTTATACTTTGCGATTATGCTACTTCGTTAAGTAAACTTGCTTGGATCAGTGAGGGTTAAATAAACCTTGTTGCGGTGGGGTAATATTTACATATATAGGCCCGACAACTTAACCTGTTTTACATGTTGGGCTGTTTGGCATAACTAGTTGAAATCCTAGTAGTGGGGATGCAAACCTAGGGGGAGCTTGTATCATCTTGTGTGTGGGACCCGTTTTAGTCAGTAACCCATCTAGATATCAAACGAGTACTCCGAACTAGGTCGGAGTAGGGGCACGCTTATTGGGCTGATTGTAAGAGATCCAAAACGAAGGGGCGGTGTCAACAACGTAGGACACCAATGGAGTCATGTGCGTGCATGGGTCCGGCTTGCTATGGGAATTAAGACGATGTGACATCAGTAGATATGGTTGTTCATATCTTGAAAATAAAGGGTTGCCACTTTAGGAAGTGATACATCATACTGTGGGGCCATCACAGGGTATTTAAGGAGCCGATCAATTAGGGTAGTAGTTAGGGTACATCTAGACTCTGGTAAGTTTAGGAGTCCGTTATTGGGGCTGCCTGTGGATTGTATGGGGTTAAAACCTCTAACCAGAAGTACGCCTAAGTCTACCATTTCATACATGTTGGGGATCATCTCATTCTGGATATACTAGTAGTAGTGTAGAGTAATCATTAAGGAAGCGTATACACCCTATCTTGTTTACCTAGTCATACCTGCTTTTTTTTGTAGTTATCTCTCTTATCCACTTTATATGTCTGTCATGCTACTTTTATTTATTTACTTGCTAAAAGTAACTGGACTCGCCAGACTTTATGTCTGACCCTTTTTATTTCCTCTTCTTTCTTCTGTTTCCCCCTCCCCCGGGTTCTCCAGGTGGGAATACTTAGGCTTAGTCGGGACTCGGTTATCATCTTGCTAGGAGCTTATTTCGAAGTATGGCTCAAGTTCTTATCTCCACTATGGCTTTGTCTCTTTTTGGGGAATTATGCTTTTTAAGTATTTATGTGCTCTGATGGTACAAGACAGAAGTTATATTATTGTAATGGGTTTTATGTAGTTTCAGACTTATGGTATTTTGGACCACGATGTTATGATTTATGTTTAAAATAAAAAATTTAAATTCCGTTGTTGCTTTTATACCTATCTTGTAATATTTCTGTTTTTGTTTACCTATAACGCTTCACGAAACTTAATGCATTCCCTTAGTGAGTGACATTATCGGACGTGGGGTGTCATACTTGGTATCAGAGTTGAAGGTTACTAGATTTGATAAAAGTTTTTGAAAATTATTTTCAAAAAGGTTTTAAAAGAAAGCATTTTTCAAAAAGAAAAGATTTTTTTGAAAAACATATTCCCTAAAGCCATATGTAATATCCTTCGATCCTTTGTCTAAATCTCTTTCCTTTTCTTTTTAGCATGACTGGGGAACCTAATATCCCAGAGGGCATTACGATACCAGTCTGGTTCCATAGGTATCTAGAGGCCACATCGCCTGACGGAGGTCAAACTAACGTTCCTCCTCTAGTTGCACTTGTTGTTCCTCCTCCTTCTCCTCCTCCTAAACAAATAATTTCGCTAAGATCTGCAAAGACTTCTGTTCCATGTGCGGAAATCCATTCCATGGAACCGAGACATTCATAGAGGCAAGGAACTGGCCCAAGGAGACCGAGGACTTGTTTGTAATCTTTGAAGTGGAAGATCGAAGGAAAATTCAGTTGGCTACCTGGCTACTGAAGGATGAAGCTTAATTCTGGTGGGAAGTAACCCAAGCGGGGCGTCCGGTGGAAACTTGGGATGACTTTAGATAGAGTTTTGAAATGAAATTTCTTTCTTAAGCTAAGAAAAGCATGCAAATGGAGAGGTTCTTGGCATTCAAACAAAGAGACATGAATGCTAAAGAATATGTGAACAAATTCAACCAGTTGGCTAGATTCAGTTTGGAACTAGTAGACTCTCCACATAAGAAGGCCTTGCGGTTTGTTAAAGGACTAAATGAACCCCTTCATAGGTTAGCTAGGTCTCATATTGCAATGGGAGCTACTTTTTAAAGACTCGCTGATATGGCATTAATGCATGAGGAAGATAAAGCTGAAAAGAAAGAACTAAGGTTGAGGAAACACAAAAGAAGGGAGGAAAGAATGACAAAGCTCAAGACAAGAGGAAATGTTTTAATTGTGGACACATGGGTCATGTAATCAAAGATTGTAGAAGAAGGAAGAACGCTTGTTTCCATTGTGGAGAGGTCAGGCATCTTATTAAGGATTTCCCGAAGAAACAAGGATAAGGTCAAAGGGCAGGAGCTTCTAGAAGGCAAATGCATGCTCTCGCGATCGGTGCTCCAGATCGAGGTAGGAAAGTTTCCGTGGAAGGTTTGATTTCTCTTTCCAATCATCCTATAAGAACTCTTTTTGATTCTAGCGCTTCGCATTCATTTATATCTTGTTCTGTGGTTGAATGTCTGCACTTAAATACTAGTATGGTAGTGGATCCTGTAGTTGTCTCAAACCCCTTTGGTGGTTCGGCTCATTTATCGATGATTTGTCGGGGTTTGAGAATATCTATGCTAGGCGACGAGTTTGAATGCGACGCGTATGTGCTCGGTTTTATGGGTTATGGATTGATTCTAGGGATAGATTGGCTAACCACGTACTGTGCCATTCTTGATTGTGAGAGGAGGGTCGTCAGAATTTTGACTTTACATATGAGGACCCTCGAGATTTCTTGTGACCCGCAAGGGACTGTCATGCTTAGCTTCCTAGAGTCACTTTATGCATATATTGATGATCTACGATCTGTAGTGGTAGTCCGTGAGTATCCTGATGTCTTTGATGAGGCTCGGGGTTTACCCCAAGGCGCGAGATCGATTTCCGCATATATTTGGTGGACAATGCAAAGCCAGTTGCATTTCCTGTGCGCCATAAGGCTCCAAGAGAAAGGAGTGAGCTCAGTAAACAAGTAGGGGAGCTACTTGAGAAAGGATTTATTTGGGAAGCATTTCTGAATAAGGTGCTCCGATGGTATTTGCAACTAAGGCGTACAGCTCGCTTCGCATCTGTGTGGATATTCATGATGTTTTTCCTCATTTTTTAATTATTGAAGTGTCTACACGATACAACAGAGGTAGTTGAGCCGAACATGCATGAGGAAGTAGAGGTAGAACGGGAGACGACAATTAGACAAGCCCGTGTACTTGGATCAGAGGTTAAGAAACTGCGCAACATAGAGGTTAGGTTAATAAAAGTGCAATGGGGAGAAGACAACGAGGATGCGACTTGGGAGACTGAAGACAAAGATCACGCTTCACACCCTTTCCTTTTTGGGACTATGTTCTTAACTTCATTTTCCAAAGCTTTTATTCGCACTTGCTTCTATCATCTGAGTATATCCTATCGATCGAATCTTCGACCTTTGGGTAGGAGTCCCATAATTGTAAACATGTGTTTGAAACATGTTATGTTTGATAGATGCAAGTAGATGCAAGTGTTTTCTAGTGGTTGGTCGTGGATGCATATACACACACATTAGGCAGTAGATCGACTCAATCACTCTCATACTGCATATGGATGTGTGTGCATTTTTCTTCTTTTAATGGATGAAATTGAATGTATCATCATATGGATGTTGCATTTGGATGGATGATTGTGCGCCCATATAGAACTTACATGTTATACTAGGATTGTGGCATACATGTTGGACTCATGACACATACATACATTGCATTAAGGAGGTCAACTGAATTAGTGGACCGCCAGATCTTTCGCATTAGTGTTGGGACAAATACGCACACCTTTGCATATGTTCATATAAGCATTAGAAAATTTAAAGGACAACGGATGCCTATGATAGGTGGATGAGTAGATGGATGGTAGGATACATTCTTCTTAACTTGGAGATTTCGGGGACGAAATCCTTTGAGTAGGGGAGAATGTAACACCCGGTATTTCAACTACACTAAAAAGGATAAATTTAAGAATAATTAATTTAATATTAATAATCAAGGGAGACAAACTACGTCATTGCGTCTGTCTCGAAATTCTGGTCAAGATAGACACCTGATTTGCGTAAAACGGATAACGTGTGTAGAAGTTATGAACGGTAGAAGTTTGACGATTAAAACAGGGATAACTGGCGCACTTGACAAGTGCGCCACAACATCTTGACAATGGCGCACCTGCCAAGTGCGCCCATAGTAGTGTTTGGGCTTCTGGACCCAAGTGGGTGTCGACCCATAGCCCGATTCCCCTAGGGCTGAGCTGGCATTCAATTTCTGGAGGCTGGCAGCTATAAATATACCCTCATGTCTCTTGTTTTCTCATACTAAAAACAATGGAGGCCAAATGCTGTCAGTGCCAGAATTGAGTCTAATCCTATCGTCTTCTACAAATCAAGTTTAAAGATTCAAATGTTTCAAGAATAGATCTGAGATTCAATACCAACATATTCTTTTCTATCTTCTAAAATCCAAACACTGTGAGTTAGTTACTTTTAGATTTAAACGACTAAAAGTAAACGTGATATGACCATGATTTGGATTTGTTATAAATTGTGAATCTATGACATTCTTGGATCTTAAATATTATCATGCTAGATCCACCTTTATAGATCTAATTCGCTTGTAGTTAATTTATCATGTCACAATTGTGGATCTTAAATATTATCATGCTAGATCTACCATTATAGATCTAATTCGCTTATGGTTAATTTATCATGTCACAATTGTGGATCTTAAATATTATCATGCTAGATCTACCTTTATAGATCTAATTTGCTTGTGGTTAATTTATCATGTCACAATTGTGGGTCTTAAATATTATCATGCTAGATTTACCTTTATAGATCTAATTCACTTATAGTTAATTTATCATGTCACAAATGTGGATCATAAATATTATCATGCTAGATCTACCTTTATAGATCTAATTCGCTTGTGGTTAATTTATCATGTTACATTTGTGGATCTTAAACATTTTCATGCTAGATTTACCTTTATAGATCTAATTCGCTTGGGGTTAATTTATCATGTCATATTTGTGGATCTTAAACATTATCATGCTAGATCTACCTTAATAGATCTAATTCGCTTGTGGTTAATTTATCATGTCACATTTGTGGATCTTAAACATTTTCATGCTAGATCTACCTTTATAGATCTAATTCGCTTGTGGTTAATTTATCATGTCACATTTGCGGATCTTAAACATTATCATGCTAAATCTACCTTTATAGATATAATTCACTTGTGGTTAATTTATCATGTCACATTTGTGGATCTTAAACATTTTCATGCTAGACCTGCCTTTATAGTTCTAATTCGATTGTGGTTAATTTATCATGTCACATTTGTGGATCTTAAACATTATCATGCTAAATCTACCTTTATAGATCTAATTCATTTGTGGTTAATTTATCATGTCACATCTACTTATGGATCTAATTCTTGTTAGATCATTTGATACTTATCATGTTGTGGCTAACTTAGATCTGTCATTAATTGGACATATGAATCCTTATTTATTCTTGCCTATTATGACATCCTTGGTATGTTAGATCTAGTTTTATTATCACATGCTCACTAGATCTATTTTTATATGTCCACCTTATCACTATGCCAATTATATGTTTATGTCACTTTTGTTAAAATAATCACTATTGTCATATTTCCCTTTTATTGTTTATGGCTAGGCTACTTTCTAGCCTAGACATGATGCAAAATATATGTGAATGCGTTAGTTAGGGAACGGGTGAAAATATTAGAATTGGCATAACTTGAATGACGAATATGAATTTGGACATGTAATCCATTATGAATATAATTGGGTAAATGGGCATGAATATCTATAAAAACGTAGGTATAATTAATTGGTTAATTATTAAAATGCCTAGGATTACAGTAATTAGGAAATTATAACTGCACTTATGACACGAGGTTAGATTGCATTTGTGGTGGAAGTCTGCCCGGACCCGACCGACATATCCAGCAACTGCAAATGTTGAATCTAATGTGAGGGGTCTAAGTGCACAAATACGAGACGGGCTAAGACACGAGGTTAGGCCCAACTTGTGAAAGAAGTCTGCCCGGACCCGACCGACATATCCAGCATCCACAAGTTCTAGGTCTAATGTGGGAGGTCTAGCCCATTATAACAATAAATGAACATGGTAACGAATTGGAATACTTAACCTAGTTGAATCCATAGGGATTGTATGAACATGTTAACTTAAATAGGGGTTAAGTAAACTTAGTTGAAATAGCGGGTGGGTTAAGTAAATCTTATGGCGGTGGGTAATATTTATATATATATATATATATATATATATATATATATATATAGGCCCACAAACTTAACCTATTTTATACTTTGGGGTTATGCAACTTTATTAGTAAACTTGCTTGGATCAATGAGGGTTAAGTAAATATTGTGGCGGTGGGGATGCAAGCCTAGTAGTGGGGATGCAATCCTAGGGGGAGCTTCTATCATCTTGTGTGTGGGACCCGTTTCAGTCAGTAACCCATCTAGGTATCAAACGAGTACTGTAACACCCCTTATTTCCTATGAATATTAAAGTAACAAATTAAAGAATACTTAATTTTAAAAGTGAGAATTAAGGGAAACGGGTTACACCATTTTGTTCATCTCGGAATTCTAAGTGAGATAGAGTCCGAGTTTGCGTGAATCGGACTCGTATAAAGAAGTTATGGAGTTCAGAAGATTTCATGTTTAAACAGAAAATATAAATAACAATTAAACATCTCAAACCAAGTTCAAAATTCGAAATTCAAGCAGAATAGGCTGAGCAGGAAAATTCCCGCTTTGGGTGTCGACCCCCTAGGGGGAGTCGACATAGGTGTCAACCCCCCTATAGGGGTGTCGATATAGGTGTCGACCCCTCTATAGGGGAGTCGACCCCTGTTGGCCCAGATCTGGCCGATGACGTGTTTCACCACGTGTCGCTTTCTGATTCGCTGTGTGACGTGGTATTCTGCTCTGGACGATTCTGATGACTTCTAAACTGATCTGAAGGCTCTAAATCTCCCTATACACCTATAAAAAGATCCCTAAACCTATTGTTTTCTCCACACGAATTCATAGGCGTTTATATGTTGCTAAACCTGAAGTGACCTAGCCTCCACCTTAATCAATCAAATTAGAGTTTTCAAGCTAACAATCAAAGTCTACATCAAAGGAATAGCTAATCAAATTCACAGATCTCAGAATTCAAGGCCGTTCTGTAATTTGTAAGTTCATGTTACTTTCAGAAATAAAAGTTAATTGTGATTCTGACATTGTAATAAATCTGAATCTGAGATTATGCCTATTTCTATCTGTCTTTCTATATCCATTGGATCTATCTCATTGATATTATTATGTCCATTCTTTGTCTCTTCTTTCCTTCTTCCCTTTTTGTTTTTATAGCCAGGCTACTACGAGCCTGAACCAAATCTCATAAGAGATGAACGTACGTTGGGAAAAAAATTGGGCATAATATATGATTTGGACATGGCCAGCGCTAAAATAGGGAAAAGTATTAAATTATATATAATTGGGCATAACTGATTTGTAACTGATTTGATGATATAACACATGTTGTATTTAAAACATAAAGTGTATCGAACATATGACTTGAGATTTGAGGCATAAAGTATATTGGACACATGACTTGGGATTTGGGGCGTAAATTTAACTGTAAACATGTAAGGCATAGTACATGTTGTGGTTTAAGACCTAAAATTGGGGTATATATATATATGATAGTTTATGACTTGGAAGAAGGAGATTATTGTGTATAGTAATGTATGGCCTAGGCATGAAAACCTATAATAAGATAGGGATAACTGTTAAATGTGAACACGCCTAAATTGAGATTTTAGGTAATTGGCATGCACTGTAATTAAAGGCTATAATTTGGCATAATTTATACTATGAATTATGATTGGGGTTTTTTGGAGAATATTTTGTACGGTGCAGTATGACTAAACCTTAGGGCATGTGTTATATTGTGATTTTTGGGGCATGACTATTATTGCAAATTTGGGAAAATTAGGTGTAACCTATTTTGAGTAATAACTTGAATTTGAATTGGTGGGGCATAACCTGCAATTAGCTTTGTTGGGGTACAACTTGAGAATTGGAACATGACTAGTTTTGTGAATTTGGGATAACTAGGATATAAAATCTAGACTTGGACATGTATGGTAAATATGCTAAATGATAAACATGCCTGACATGAGGTTAGTTTGAGTTGCGGTGTAAAGTTTCCCGGAACCGCCCGGCACATCCAGTAACAACAACAACACAGAACTAATGTGAGAGGTTAGCGCATTTAGCCTAAAACCCGAGGTTAGAATGAGTTGGCGGTAGAAGTCTGCCCAGAACCGCCCGGCACATCCAGCAACCGCAAACAACTGTTCTAATGTGAGAGGTTGGGGGATTAATAAATTAATTAATCCCAATAAACAGACATGCTAAGAATGGTAAGGTTAAGTAAAATTTAGAACACTTAACCGTTATAACATGTTAATTAGACAAGAAGGTGAGGTTAAGTAAATTTAGAACACTTAACCGTTATAACATGTTAATTAGACAAGTGTGCAGGGTTAAGTTAATCAGTACAACATGATGAATGAGAAAAGATTAAGTTAATAAGAAGCGCTTAACCAATATGACATGATGAATGAGTAAAATTAAGTTAATAAGAAACACTTAACCAATATGACATGATAAATGAGTAGGGTTAAGTTAATAAGAAACACTTAACCAATATGACATGATGAATGGGTAGGGTTGAGTTAAAACAAGAGATAAACACTTAACCAATATAACAGGATGCGTGGAAGGGTTAAGTTAACACAAGAAGGCAACACTTAACCAATGTAACACGACAAGTGGGTGGGTTAAGTTAACTTGAATCGATTTATGACACTTAACCAATACAGTGTAACACCCCACCTCCGCTAGGGTCACTCACAAAGGGAATGCCCTAGTTTTGGAGGGGTATTATCTAGTAAACAGGCACAGAGATAACACAAGACAGAACATAGATAAAATAGAGTATATAAAGCAGCGGATATAAACTTTAAAACCAAATCTCATTACTGAAAAATAGAGTCAAAACCTCTTACATCAAAATGCCAAGTCATTATTTCATTACATCAAGTTCTAAAGAAGCAAAGTACTTAAAACAACATAAGTAAAATATTATTCCCCAAAAACTGCATGAGTGCAGCCATAGCATAGCTCAAGACCAAACCGTACATGAGCTGTCAGAAAGCAAGCAAAATCCAAGATAAGAGCTAGAGTTTCCTCCCTGAGAACCTGGGGGGGGGAACGAAAGACAAAGAGGCGAAAGAAAACGGGTCAGTCAAAAAGACTGGTAAGCCCTAGTGACTATCAGCATAGAAACTAGTAAAGTTAACAAGACATGAATAAACTGGAATTAAACATAGGAATGATGATAAGTCTGACATGATAACTAAGCTAACAAGATAACTCAAGTCTAACATTGCGTATTCAAGGTTCGCCATACCAACTATACTGGTATACTAATCCCTTGTCAACTATAAATCAAGAAATAATCCCTTGGCCCAATATCGTGAAGTGACCCAATTCGGGGTCCAACGGTATGATCTAATCGATCGGCTCCCTACAAGTCTAGCTCATCGTGTGTCTGTGTCATACGGCCCTATCACGAATGTAGTCACCTGTGCTAGGTCCACCATAGGGTGTATCAAGCCCTAGGGTGCCAACCACCGACACGAATCAAGAATGCACAGATAATCCTACTGATGCCCAATGCCTGCTTTTTCAACTCCGGACTAAGTGCACGACCCTAGTCTGCCTGAACCTACAATGGCGAACCAACTCAGCCGTCGTTCTGGTCGCTTACAATCAACCCAGCAATCGTGCCCACCCTGCCTTGTCCCAGGGTACCGTGATACATCTAGTGGGTTACTGCTGAAAAGGACCGCGTAACTAGGGTTTCGTTCAGCAGGTTAAGTTGTCATTTAAAATCGAGACTTAACCCCATCTACGTGTCATGTCAAATTGACTAAGTGTGTCGTTCTAGTTCAAGACTTAGTCCTACGAATCATGTGTTAGGTTGGTTAAGTGTGTTCAAGCGGTTCATGACTTAACCCTATCAAATCAACGTGTCAAATTGGTTAAGTATATTAAAGTGGTCCATGACTTAACCCTATCCAGTGGCATTAATTTACTTAATGCACCCATAACCTCTCACATTAGACTTGGTTATGGTTACTGGATGTGCCGGGCGGGTCCGGGCAGTTTTACACCATAACCTAGTCTAACCTCGGGTTTTGAGTGCGATATGACCAACTACTCATATTGGGTCCTATTGTTTGCAGTTACTGGATTCGCCGGGCGGTTCCGGGCAGATTTATACTGCAAACTCAACCCAACCTCGAGTTGGCCACGTTCAAGTTATCTAAGTTTCATGTCCCAAATTCATATTTTCAAGTATAATTTCATGTCAAGTTCATGTTCCTATCCAAGATCAAGTTATAACGATATTCATGTTTTCAATTTCATACTAAATTCAGGTTTTCCTAAACTACCCAAATCGCATCCCCAACGCTCGTGAATTCGAATCAAGGCAATAGATGTAACTAGGGAATAACATAACAAGGATGGGTATAAAGTGGCAAAGGTGATTTCAAGGCAAGCGTGGTGTAACTTGAGATATGATCATAACATCACTGGCATATGAAATAGGGTGATAAACATAGCAATAAATGACATAAGATGATAATCCTACTTGTGACTAGCAATAGTTTCAACATCACAACATCACATGCATGTTAAAATAATGGTAGGTTTTAGGTTATGACATGAACAGGCCCCTAAATTAAGTTCTTATCAGTATTCCACAAATCAAGGTTCAATATGAACGGTACTAGGTTCAAGGTGAATAGATCTAGGGTGAACAAGAGTAGATCTAAAATAATAGATCAAAAAGGAATAGTCATAGATCAAATATATACAAGAGTAGGTCTCAAGTAGTTATCATGTTTATGTTCAACTTCAATTTACACATGTCCATTTTAAGTTTAGAGTTTAGATCTAAGAGTAACTGGGGCTTACAGATCGTGGTTTTTGAGAACTAAGAACAGAAATTGTCATAGGATCGTTGTTGAGATGTTGATCTATTCCCTTGAATTGTTGTAGAAACGTTGGCCTTCGATTTGGATCTAGTTTGAATGTTTAAGCTTCAAGTTGGAGGCGGCGACCATGGTTCAAGAGGAGACTTAGCAGCATAATGGTGTTAGAAAGATTTGTTGTGGATTAGCATAGGTCTTAGGGTGTTTTTATAGTTGCAACAACTAGTTTAGGCCATAGGATAAACCCTAGAATCGATCTGAACCACCAAAAATTGTCACAGGCCCTCAAACAAGCCAACAGGGTCAAGCAGGAGCAACCAGGCCCAAACCAGGTTCGGGGACCAGGTCGACACCCAAGTCGACTGCGCAGTCGACCTGGTCCGGGGTGTCGACTGCCCAGTCGACCTGGGGTGCTGGGCGGGAAATTTCCCGCCCAGTCTGTCTGGGTTTTGAAATTCGAATTTGAACTCGAATTCGAACTGTTTTGAACTCTGAAAATTTTTGAAACTTTGGGGAGCCATAACTTGGTCATACGGACTCCGATTTCCGAAAACTCGGACTCGATTTCATGCAGAATTTCGAGACGAACGCAATGGCGCAACCCGTTTCCCTTGGTTCTTATTTTAAAATTTAATTCTGCCTAGATTTATGGTTATATCACGTTATCAAAATACGGGTTGATACATTCTCCCCTCCTTAAAGGATTTCGTCCCCGAAATCTCTAAGTTAGGAAGAACGTATCCTACCATCCCTCATCCATCTACTCAAAACATCATCCACAAGCAAACATTGTCCTTAAGAGATTTCTAATGCTGTATGAACATATGCAGAAAGTGTGTGTATATGTTCCTTATCTAATGCAAATGATCAGGCCTTATTGATCTTTATAATGCAAAATATGTTTAGTGTCATGAATCCAACATGTATGCAAATAATCCTAGTCACGTAAGCACTATATGTGTGCACAAACATTCATCCATATGCAACATTCATATGATGACACATTCAATTTCATCCATAAATAAGTATAAACACTCATGTATATGCAATATGAAAATGTGTCTGAGCCGATCTAGTGCCTAATATGTGTTATGCAACCACAAGCAATCACTTGCAACCACTTGCAACCATTCGCAAACATCAAGCATAACATGTTTCAAATACATGTTTACATTCATAGGATTCTACCTAAGGTTCTCAAGACAGGATCGAAAGGATATACAAGATAAAACAGAGTATCTAGGGAAAAGAAGTTAAAGATGTACCCCTAGAAGGTCCTTCTTGCGGGGCTTGCCCTTGCTTCTTAGGGCAGTTCTTGCTGATGTGTCCAGTTTCACCGCATTGAAAACATGCTCCTATCTTCATCTTCTTCTTCCTACAGTCCTGGACTATATGCCCGTCAATACCACAGAAGTTGCATTTTCTTTTCTCACGTGACTTGTCATTCTTGTTGTTGCTGTTCTTTCCTCCTTTCTCGGAGTCTACCTTCTTGTCTTGAGACTCATTCGCCTTGACCTTCTTCTTGCCATTCTTGTCTTCTTCATGAAGTAGTGCCATATTCACCAAGCTTTCAAAGGTCGCCCCCATGGGTACATGAGTCATGGCCATAGTGTGGAGTGGCTCGCTCAATCCTTGAGCAAAGTGTAGAGCCTTCTTCTCAGCCGTGTTGACTAAGTCCAAACCAAACCGAGCAAGCTGATTAAACTTATTCACGTATTCCCTAACTAACATGTCCCCTTACTTGAGTGCCAGGAACCTCTCCATCTAAAGACTCGCTTCTGCGGATGATAAAAACTTAAGCCCAAACCTCTCTCTAAAGTCTGCCCAAGTCTCAATTGGCCTGGTAGCGTTGGTGACTTCCCACCAAAATGCGGCTTCCTTTTTCAATAACCATGCTGCCAACTGAACTTTCCTATGATCCTCCATATCGAAAATAACAAACAAGTCTTCAGTCTCTTTTAGCCAATTTCGCGCCTCAACGAAGGTTTCAGTTCCAACGAAGTTCTTGCCGCCCATTCCTATAAAGTCCTTGCATATTTTGGCGAAGGCGGTACCCGGAGGAGGAGGAGGAGGAACCGTGGCCACCGGGGGAGGAGGAGGAGGGATATCTGTCGGGCCCGCGCCGTTGGCCCTAGCTTCCAAGTATCTTCGGAACCAGCCAGGTATGGGTACTCCCTCAGGAAGGTTAAGATCAGACATGCTAAAAAGCGAAAAGGAAAAAAGATTCAAACGAGGAAACAAAGGAAAGTGCTAATGGCTTTTGGGGAATAGCCTTTTCTTAAAAATAAAACTTTTCTTGAAAAATGCTTCTTTATTAATGGTTTTGAAAATAGTTTCAGAAGGTTTTTAAAACTTTTTCCCAATCTGGTAACCTTCTGCTCTGATACCAAATGTAACACCCCACCTCCGCTAGGGTCTTTCACAAAGGGAATGCCCTAGTTTTGGAGGGGTATTATCTAGTAAACAGGCACAGAGATAACACAAGACAGAACATAGATAAAATAGAGTATATAAAGCAGCGGATATAAACTTTAAAACCAAATCTCATTACTGAAAAATAGAGTCAAAACCTCTTACATCAAAATGCCAAGTCATTAATTCATTACATCAAGTTCTAAAGAAGCAAAGTACTTAAAACAACATAAGTAAAATATTATTCCCCAAAAAGTGCATGAGTGCAGCCATAACATAGCTCAAGACCAAACCGTACATGAGCTGTCAGAAAGCAAGCAAAGTCCAAGCTAAGACCTAGAGTTTCCTCCCTGAGAACCTGGGGGGGGGGGGGAACGAAAGACAAAGAGGCGAAAGAAAACGGGTCAGTCAAAAAGACTGGTAAGCCCTAGTGACTATCAGCATAGAAACTAGTAAAGTTAACAAGACATGAATAAACTGGAATTAAACATAGGAATGATGATAAGTCTGACATGATAACTAAGCTAACAAGATAACTCAAGTCTAACATTGCGTATTCAAGGTTCGCCATACCAACTATACTGGTATACTAATCCCGTGTCAACTATAAATCAAGAAATAATCCCTTAGCCCAATATCGTGAAGTGACCCACTTCGGGGTCCAACGGTATAATCTAATCGATCGGCTCCCTACAAGTCTAGCTCGTCGTGTGTCTGTGTCATACGGCCCTATCACGAATATAGTCACCTGTGCTAGGTCCACCATAGGGTGTATCAAGCCCTAGGGTGCCAACCACCGACACGAATCAAGAATGCACAGATAATCCTACTGATGCCCAATGCCTGCTTTTTCAACTCCGGAATAAGTGCACGACCCTAGTCCGCCTGAACCTACAATGGCGCACCAACTCAGCCGTCGTTCTGGTCGCTTACAATCAGCCCAGCAATCGTGCCCTACCCTGCCTAGTCCCAGGGTACCATGATACATCTAGTGGGTTACTGCTGAAAAGGACCGCGTAACTAGGGTTTCGTTCAACAGGTTAAGTTGTCATTTAAAATCGAGACTTAACCCCATCTACGTGTCATGTCAAATTGACTAAGTGTGTCGTTCTAGTTCAAGAATTAGTCCTACGAATCATGTGTCAGGTTGGTTAAGTGTGTTCAAGCGGTTCATGACTTAACCCTATCAAATCAACATGTCAAATTGGTTAAGTATATTCAAGTGGTCCATGACTTAACCCTATCCAGTGGCATTAATTTACTTAATGCACCCCTAACCTCTCACATTAGACTTGGTTATGGTTACTGGATGTGCCGGGCGGGTCCGGGCAGTTTTACACCATAACCTAGTCTAACCTCGGGTTTCGAGTGCGATATGACCAACTACTCACATTGGGTCCTATTGTTTGTAGTTACTAGATTCGCCGAGCAGTTCCGGGAAGATTTATACTGCAAACTCAACCCAACCTCGAGTTGGCCACGTTCAAGTTTTCTAAGTGTAATGTCCCAAATTCATATTTTCAAGTATAATTTCATGTCAAGTTCATGTTCCTATCCAAGCTCAAGTTATAACGATATTCATGTTTTCAAGTTCATACTAAATTCAGGTTTTCCTAAACTACCCAAATCGCATCCCCAACGCTCGTGAATTCGAATCAAGGCAATAGATGTAACTAGGGAATAACATAACAAGGATGGGTATAAAGTGGAAAAGGTGATTTCAAGGCAAGCATGGTGTAACTTGAGATATGATCATAACATCACTGGCATATGTAATAGGGTGATAAACATAGCAATAAATGACCTAAGATGATAATCCTACTTGTGACTAGCAATAGTTTCAACATCACAACATCACAGGCATGTTAAAATAATGATAGGGTTTAGGTTATGACATGAACAGGCCCCTAAATTAAGTTCTTATCCGTATTCCATAAATCAAGGTTCAATATGAATGGTACTAGGTTCAAGGTGAATAGATCTAGGGTGAACAAGAGTAGATCTAAAATAGTAGATCAAAAAGGAATAGTCATAGATCAAAGATATACAAGAAAAGGTCTCAAGTAGTTATCATGTTTATGTTCACCTTCAATTTACACATGTCCATTTTAAGTTTAGAGTTTAGATCTAAGAGTAACTGGGGCTTACAGATCGTGGTTTTTGAGAACTAAGAACAGAAATTGTCATAGGATCATTGTTGAGATGTTGATCTATTCCCTTGAATTGTTGTAGAAACGTTGGCCTTCGATTTGGATCTAGTTTGAATGTTTAAGCTTCAAGTTGGAGGCAGCGGCCATGGTTCAAGAGGAGACTTAGCAGCATAATGGTGTTAGAAAGATTTGTTGTGGATTAGCCTAGGTCTTAGGGTGTTTTTATAGTTGCAACAACTAGTTTAGGCCATAGGATAAACCCTAGAATCGATCTGAACCGCCAAAAATCGTCACAGGCCCTCAAACAAGCCAACAGGGTCAAGCAGGAGCAACCAGGCCCAAACCAGGTTCGGGGACCAGGTCGACACCCAAGTCGACTGTGTAGTCGACCTGATCCGGGGTGTCGACTGCCTAGTCGACTCCCCAGTCGACCTGGGGTGCTGGGCGGGAAATTTCCCGCCCAGTCTGTCTGGGTTTTGAAATTCGAATTCGAACTGTTTTGAACTCTGAAATTTTGGGGAGCCATAACTTGGTCATACGGACTCCGATTTTCGAAAACTCGGACTCGATTTCATGCAGAATTCCGAGACGAACGCAATGGCGCAACCCGTTTCCCTTGGTTCTTATTTTAAAATTTAATTCTACCTAGATTTATGGTTATAACACGTTATCAAAATACGGGTTGTTACATGCAGCATGATGGACGCGTGGGGTTAAGTTAATAAGAAACGCTTAACCAATGTAACTTGATGAACGAATGGGGTTAAGTTAATGGGAAATACTTAACTAATATAACATGATGAATGAACGGGGTTAAGTTAATAGGAAACACTTAACCAATCCAACTTGACAAGTGGGAAGGGTTAATAAGAAACACTTAACCAACATGACATGATGAGTGGGTGGGTTAAGTTTACATGAATGAACAACACTTAACCAATATGACATAATGTGTGGGAGGGTTAAGTACATATCGGGTTGGTGGGTAATATTAGTAAATATAGGCCCACAAACTTAACCATTAAGTAAAAATGTTTGAATCAGTGGGAGGGTTAAGTACATATCGGGTTGGTGGGTAATATTAGTAAATATAGGCCCACAAACTTAACCAGTAAGAAACCCTAGTAACGGGGACCCATTTCAGAAGTAACCCACATAGATGTATCAAGGTACCCCTGAAACTAGGCAGGGTGGGGCACGATTACTGGGTTGATTATAAGCGGTCAAAATAGCAGCATGGGGTACGTTAGTATAGGTTCCGACGGTTTACGGGCGTGCACGTACTCTGGAGTGGGAAAAAGTAGGCACTGGGTACCAGTAGTTATACACTGTGCATCTTGAATCGTGTCGGGTTGCTATCATAAGGATTGATACCCCTTATGGTAGGACCATCACAGGGTATCTACATGCAAGAGAGGGCCGACTGACACAGACACAAGGAAAATTAATACGAGTAAGGAGACGATCGATAGGGTAAAAAGGTTACATCTAACATCTTCATGGCAATTAGGCTGATTGAGGTAAGATCCTCATACTAGATGTACACCTGAAGGCCACCATAATTGCGGGGATTGGGATCATGTTGTAATATAATCATTTTACACAGATTACTTTGGGACACTAGTTAGGCGGTGCAGAGGTATAAAAATCAGAATAACAAGGTAGTTGCGAAGCAGAGAAAATGTAGAAGCGCACTCAGTTTATCTTGCCTTATCATATCATATGACAATCTTATGTTATCTTGTTATCCTTGTTCTCACGGTATTTTCTTATATTCAGTTTATTCATGTCATGATGCTTTTGCCTATTTACATGCTGAAAGTCACTGGACTTACTAGACTTATGTCTGACCTAGTTTGTTTCGCCTCTTTTCTTCTGTTCCCCCCTCCCAGGTTCACAGGGAGGAAATGTTACCACTTAGCTCAGTTTTCTTTCCAAGCACGGAGATAGTCGATGTATTGCTTTGGACTCTCTCTTCCACTGGTATGGCCGTTTCATGCTTTATTGGGGAATATCATTGTTATTTTTATGCTTCTTTTATACTTGAAGTTTTTGAAATCAAGACAGAAGTTCTGCGTATTACTTTTAAGTATGATTGAGATAGTTGTTGTAAAAGCTTGACTGAACCACATTATTTATAAAATGACTTTATTTTCCGCCGCTTTATTTGTCTGTCTTGTAATTTATCTGCATCTTTACCTAAACGCTCCACCGAAGTTAAGGCATTCCCTTTGTGAGTGACTGACCTTAACGGAGGTGGGGTGTTTCACTTGGTATCAGAGCTGATGGTTACCGAATCAGATAAAAGATTTGAAAAATTATTTTCAAGACGGTTTTAAAAGAAGCATTTTCAAAAGAAAAGTTTTTTTTAAAGGAATATTCCCCAAAGCCATATGCACTATCTTTTGATCCTCTGTTTGAATCCTTGCTTCCTTCTTTCTTGAGTCTCCAGGGCTCCTGGCTTTCTGGGAGGTAACCACCTCGCGGCATGGTTCCGTAGGCTTGATGAGACTACAACACCTGTTAAAGGGCGAAGAAGTGCCCAACTTCCATCTATAGCCGCAATAGTTCCACCTACGGCTAATTTTCTTTCAATCTTTGTAGAGATTTCCGTGCGATGGAGGCAGCTTTCAAGAGACTTGTCAACAAGTTACACAAAGATGGCAAAGATAAGAATAAAGGGGTTTGGCTAAGTAACACAACCCAAGGATGAGAAACTCATGGATATGGACTTAGTTCACAAAGGAGGTAAAAAGAAAGAGGTGTAAGTGGAAGAATCACAGGACAAGAAGGGAAGAAAGAATAATGAAACCTAAGACAGGAGGAAGTGTCTTTATTATGGTATAACGGGTCATATAATTAAGGAAAAGGGCAAGAACAAAGGACAAGATTTTCAGGAAGGCAAGTGCATGCTCTCACCGCCAGCGTACCTGAGAGAGAGGTAGTAAAGTTTCTGTTGAAAAAGTCTAGTTTTTCTTTTTGATCATCCTCTTAGTACTCTTTTTGATTTTAGCGCTTCACATTCGTTTATATTTGCTTCCATAGTTGAGTCTCTGCACCTTAGTACTTGTATAATAGAAGATCCCATTTTTGTCTCAAATCCAATTGGTGGTTCGGCTCATTTATCTTTGATTTGTAAGGATTTGAGAATAGCTATATTAAGTATCGAGTTTAAGTGTAATGCTTATGTTTTCGGGTTTCATGGGCTATGGGTTGATTCTAGGCATGGATTGGTTAGCAAGTAATTGTGAAAGGAGGGTTGTTAGACTTTCGACTTGCCTTGGGAATACCCTCGAGATTTCGTGCGATCCTAAGGGATCAATTTGTCTTGGCTACCTAGAATCACTTGATGCATCTATCGACGATTTGCGATCCGTTAGAGTAGTCCATGAGTACGCAGATGTTTTTGATTAGGTTAGAGGTTTATCCCCGAAAATGCGGGATAGACTTTTGCATATATCTAGTTGACAATGCAAAGCCAGTTGCATTACCTGTACGACACGTGACTCCAAGGGAAAGGAAGGGCTCAGTAAACAAGTAAAAGAGTTACTTGAGAAAGGGTTCATAAGGTGAAGTACTTCTAAATGGGGTGCTCCAATTGTTTTCTCTATAAAGGCGGATGGTTCACTTCGCTTGTGCATATATGATATTTTAGTTTTCTCTAAGAGTGAGGAAGAACATGCTTTGCATCTAAAGGAAGTCTCGGATACCCTCCAAGCGCATCGGCTTAAGGTTAGGTTCTCCAAATATCATTTTTGGAGAGAAGAAGTAAGGTTTCTAGGACATGTGGCGCCAAAGAAGGGATAGAAGTAGATCCCGAAAAAGTAGTTAAGGTGCAAGACTGGAAGGTCCCAAGGAATGCAACAAAAGTAAGAAGCTTTCTTGGACTAGCGGGCTAATATAAGAAGTTAATTAAGGACTTTATGAAGGTATCGGCCCCACTTACTAGATTGACGAAGAAGAATCTAATCATCTTAGTATATACACTTGGCAACATGGTTAGCATCTGTTTATTTTCAAGAGATAGTTCTGGGAATGTTAGCATGACACGACAGAGGTTGTAGTGCCAAGTATACTGTAAGAGGAAAAGGTGGAACGGGAGGCGACAGTGAAATGCGTTCCAACGCATATTCTAGAAAAAGAAATTAAGAAGCTACGCAATTGTGAAGTTAAGACAGTCAGAGAAATATGGAGTGAAGCTCAAGAAGATGTGACTTAGAAGACTGAAGACTAGATACGCGCATCATACCCTTTTTGAGGGTATATCCTTGATCTCTCTTTTTCTGTAAAGTTTATTTTCTAGTCTTTATCTTTTAAGTATATCCTCTCGATCCTATCCTCGATCCTTAGGTAGAAGCCAATGGATGTAAACATGTGTTTGAGACATGTTATGTTTGGTGGATGCAAGTGGATGTAAGTGTTTGCTAGTGGTTGCTCGTGGATGCATATACACACATTAGGCACTAGATCGGCTTAGTCACTTTCATGTTGCATATGCATATATGTATTTGTATATGGATTGAAACTTGGAATGTTATCATATGGACGTTGCATTTGTATGGATGATTGTGCACTCATGTAGAAAGTATGATTAGAAATAATTGCATGCATGATGGACTCATGGCACTGACATAATTCGCATTAAGGAGGTCAACTGAATCAGTAGACCGCCTGATTTTGCATAAGATAAGGACATGTACACACACAATGCATATGATCATGAAAGCATTAGAAATCTTTTTAAGGAAAATGGACGCCTGTGATTGAATGGTTGAGTAGATGGATGTTGGATGTTACGATACATTCACCTTGACTTGGAGATTTCGGGGACGAAATCCTTTAAAGGAAGGGAGAATGTAACACCTCGTATTTCTTGTGAATATTAAAGTAACGAATTAAGGAATACTTAATTTTAAAAGTGAGAATTAAGAGAAATGGGTTACGCCATTTTGTTCATCTCGGAATTCTACTTGAGATAGAGTCCGAGTTTGCATGAATCGGACTCCGTACGAAGAAGTTATGGAGTTCAGAAGATTTCACGTTTAAACAGAAAATATAAATAATAATTAAACATATCAAACCAAGTTCAAAATTCGAAATTCAAGCAGAATAGGCTGAGCGGGAAAATTCCCGCTCAGGGTGTCGACCCCGAGTCGACATAGGTGTCAACCCCCCTATAGGGGTGTCGATATAGGTGTCGACCCCCCTATAGGGTAGTCGACCCCTGTTGGCCTAGATCCGGCCGATGACGTGTTTCGCCACGTGTCGCTTTCTGATTCGCTGTGTGACGTGGTATTCTGCTCTGGACGATTCTGATGACTTCTAAACTGATCTGAAGGCTCTAAATCTCCCTATAGATGTAATAACCCAAAAATCTGGGCCAGTTTAAAATTTTTATCTTTGGAAATTTTAGCGAATTTTGCATATTTAAAATGAATTATTTAAAATAATATCGACGAGAAATTTATTTTGAATAGAATTAGAACGTATATATTTATATACATCGTCGTTGGAATATAAATAATTATAAAAGGAATTAAAAATGGCGCGGTAGTTCGATAATTCGATTTCAAACATCAATTGAATGTACCGGGTGCAAAACAAACCGGATTTTAGCGAAACTGAAAATAATAGAATCTAATTGTGAATATCTTTCCAACGAATCCGAAAAATCGAAATTTCATAGCGGGAATCAAAAGATATGTCCAGTTGAAAATTCTGAATAGTCGCTATGGAATTCAGGCCCTTAGAAATAGCCATTTTGCAAACGACCTCGGATTTCGACGAAACCACTTTTGTTGGGTCCGTGATGTCAAGTTATTGCTAGATTCCTAATTTCATAATTTTTCGAATCAATATGTGAGCGTGGCAAAGGAAAACGCGTTTGACCAGTTTCAGTTGATTTTAATCGACTGGAAAATGGCTATTTTTCCAACGGCCTCAGAATTCGACGAAACTAGTTTCGTTAGGACCGTATCGTCAATACGAAGCTAGAAAATATTTTTCTGGAATTTTTCGAGTTAGTGTGTGGCCCCGGTAAATCGAAATGTGCGTTTAAATTGAATATATAAAGATTTATATTTTAAATCTGACGAAAACTGATCGTAACAGTCGAATTGGCCTACGATACATATCCCATTGTGTTTGGAATGGGGGTATTATGCTAGGGGCGACAGTCGTTGGGTTGGATTTAGAGTTCAAAGAAAAAGTTGACTTTTTGAATTTAAATTAAATAAATATAAAACCTTTTGCATATAACCCCCCCTCTTCTATTTTCTTTCATTCGATTTACCCCCCCCCCCCCTCCCTTTTCTGATTTCTTCGATCGAAGATGGCGGCTATCATTCACCACCTCCCGCCGCTATCATCAGGCGCGCGCCCCCACCACGTCGCCATCGCCACCACCCTTGCGCTCCCCTCCTCCAACTGTTCGAACGCCTCCCCCATCTCCTCTAGTTCGAGCGCGACTCCCCACGAAAGCCCCAACCGCCGAACCCCCTTCACCTGCACCGCAACCCACCGCCATCCAACGGCCGCCGCCCTCCCTTTGCTCCACCTGTGCGCCCTCCGCACCACTATGGGGCCCCCTGAAATGAAAAAAGAAGGTAAACAACCTTAAATTCTAGTTTTATTTTTCAGTTTTATTTATTTTTATTTATATATAACATTGTGAAAGTAGAAAAAAGGGGGATTTTTATATACATAACATTAGCATGATAAAAATATGGTTTTTATGACCAAATAAAATCTGATTTTTATATTATAGAAGTATTAGAGAAATGATTTTTATATTATAGAAGTATTAGAGAAATGATTTTTATATTATAGAAGTATTAAAGAAATGATTTTTATATTATATAACTAATAAAAATTTGATCTTTATATATGTAGTGAATCAAAAATATGATTTTTACTTGTGTAGAGTATTAAAAATATGACCTTTATATAGTAGAAGATATAAAAATACTATTTTTATATAAGTAGTATATTGAAAATAAAATTTCTATATAATAGAGAATATAAAAATACAATCTTTATATTTAAAAAGGCGAAATCTTTATATAGAAAATAGCGTGATAAAAATAGAATTTTTATCTATATAGTAGCGTTGTAAAAATAGAATTTTTATCTATATAGTAGTAGTATAAAAATTCGATTTTTATATATTGAATAGTGAAGTAAAAATTCGATTTTTATATATTGAATAGCGAAGTAAAAATTCGATTTTTATATATTGAATAGCGAAGTCAAAATTCGATTTTTATATATTGAATAGCGAAGTAAAAATTCGATTTTTATATATTGAAGTAGTAGCAATAAAAATACGATTTTTCTATATTGAAGTAGTAGCAGTAAAAATACGATTTTTCTATATTGAAAAGTGAAGAAAAAAAATACGATTTCTATTATGATGTTAGTGATAAAAATTCGATTTTTACATATGAAGTAGAATATAAAAATGTGTGATTTTTATATATGTAGTGAATACGGACGACGAAAGAAACAAAAGGAGAGCACGACGAAGATTTCCTACATAAGAAGAGTCGAGACTTTTGGTTTAGCTATTCTGTGAGAACTTCTCACCTTTTAAATTTTCTTTTTCTAGTTATATTATAATATATGCTAGGATGCAGACGGTGTTTAGTAGCACACGACACTATGTCCACAGACCATGGACTTGTTGGTTTGGTTGTGTAGTTGGTTAGATTATTTGATTTGAATTTGAATTGTTTGGTGAATTGAAATTGATTTGATTGATATGTGTATGGCGTGGGCCATCACTAGACCGGGGATAAGGCTAGGCCTTGTCCCGTTCCTAGTATCGTGCCGTTATGCCGCCGAAATTTTCTAAAATAAGTTAGAAAAATAAAGATATCATTTTATTTAATAAATGAACTGAATAGAAATTCATGTGTTAAAATAAAATATTTTATCGTTAAAAATATAATTTTTAATGTGAATATGAATATAGTGAATGTGAATAAATAAATATTCATTTACAAACCGGACGGTTTGTTTATGTACACCTATTTGAATGACATTGATTAGGACGATAAATTCTACGCATCGCCCAACTGCATAAATAAAATCTGTGTTTGATTGTTTGAAACCCCACACGGGTATTGGGATAAAATACGGCATACACTAATCCCAATAATTAGTTGTATGTCGATCGATTGATTGACAGGCTGTTATAAGCGTTAGATATCTATATTTGATGCTTATACAGTGTAGTGCACTTTGGATGATGGTTGATTATTTATCGTTGCTATTATATACATGTGTTGTATGGAATCCATATAATTAACTTTATATGGTAATTGATTGGGCCTCATTCCAATTTAGAAAATAAAGAATATTATAAAATAAAGGTTCATGTGTTGACAGTACTCATTCGTTGAGATTAGTCATGTGTTGAACGAAATATTTTAATAATAAAATTTACATCTTTATCATATATAAAATTAGAAATTAACTGGAAAGTAGATGAGATGAGTGGTCTCCTGGATATTGATCTGATGTTGGTTTCGGCCTTCGGGGTTAATATTCAGGGAATCGTTCTCTCACTAATTTACGGTTGGAGTCTGATTTGAAATCAAACGATAGATATCATAATTTTGTAAAATATATTGAATAACAAAAAAATATAGATTCACGTATTGAATAGAATAAATATTCATTTGTTGAATAGAATAACGGAATTTTTGAAATATATAAAGCCGTGTTGGTTAGAGATGCGCTATTTTGACGCGAACGATATTTATATCGATTATATTCGTTTTTATAATTTGAATTGAATAGAAAACGAATTGAATTTGATTTGAATAGAAAAAGAATTGAATTTGATTTGAATAGAAAACGAATTTGAATTTGAATTGAATAGAAAACGAATTGAATTTGATTTGAATAGAAAATGAATTGAATTTGATTTGAATAGAAAACGAATTTGAATTTGAATTGAATAGAAAACGAATTGAATTTGATTTGAATAGAAAACGAATTCGAATTGAATTGAATAGAAAACGAATTCGAATTGAATTGAATAGAAAACGAATTTGAATTTAATTAAATAGAAAACGAATTTGAATTGAATATAAACCAAATTCGAATTGAATTGAATATAAACCAAATTTGAATTGAATTGAATATAGAATGAATTGAAATTTGAATTGAATTGGAAATGGAAGTTGAAATGTTTTCGAACGAATTTAAAACTATTCATAAAATTCGTTTCGAATAGAAATCGACGTAATATATATTATATATATAATATAATGGCCTGAATAGAACGCGCCGCGCCGCGGCAGTTCGTAAATTTCGACCATTGGCTTCGAACGGACATTACGGGAGATCCGACCGTCGGATTCTCCTAAAACCGGAACCGTTGGGTTCGTATCGAAAATAGCTTTCTAACGAATATTAGAAATTTGAAATCTAATGGTTGGATTTGGAGATACGTCCAAATCAAATTTGGAAAAGGTCGCTGTAAGTGCAGTTCGATGGCCGTTGATGGAAATCGACTGTACGGGCCTTGATAAAATTATTAAAAATAGTAATAATTTGTGTAAAATCATAAGAAATGATTTGGGAAAAATTGGGATGAAAAACTCTATATTTGAAAAGGTAAAAATAGATTTTTATCGAAATGAACTAGTTTTGAACTAAAATTAAACCCGTTTATTTTTAAATAAATAAATTGGATTTGAAATGGGTTTTAAATAGAATTGATTTGTGGGTTTATCGTGAACGGTGTTTTAAATAACACTAGTTCTTTAACCCGATAATAAATAGAATGTGATTTGGGTTTATCGTGAACTGTGTTTTAAATGACATTAGTTCTTTAACCCAGAAAATGGAGTTTTAATGAATCTACAATTAGATTGAAATGTGAATTGATAATCTAAATTATCAAATTTAGAAAGTGAGCGAGAATGGAGTATCACCAGTTTTGCTCCAAAGCGATAGTTAAATCTTTAATTAGATTTGAACGTGAAATGGTAATTAATTTTACCGATAACACCGTGGTGTTAGATATGGAGTATTACCAGTTTTGCTTCATGGGATAAATAGGTTGGGATTGGGAAATAAAATAGATATGGAGTATTACCATAATTTGGTTTGAAATGACATCCAAAGGATGATTAAAGAATAAATTTAAAGAATTTATCTTTGATAAAATTAATGGGAACCTTTCCCTAAGAATGTGAAATTTAGAAACTAGCTGTAGGTTAGTTAAGAAGAATGGTTTCCTGGGTATTGATCTGATGTTGGTTTCGGCCTTCGGGGTTAATATTTGGGGGATTGCTCTCTTACTGATTTACGGTTAGTGGATGCTGAATTGGAATGAGGCGTATGTTGTGTTTGTGTAACATTTGTTTTTAATATACGCGGGTTGTTCGGAAAGGCCGGGTTTATACCCATTCTGAATAACCGATTCGACGATAAGTCGAAGATGATGACGATGGTCGAAGACCGGAAGTCTTCACATTGTTTGGATAATTACTGATGATCCTGATTTGGCTGTACACCTAAGAGGATGGAAATAGTTGGTGGTCGTCCAGACGTACTTGGAGATCGATGGATATGTGAGGAAAGTGCCTCTGGTTTCGTTCAGACCCAGAACGAACTTGTAAATGGATTGTGTGTCTGACATTGGATTTTATTCTGTGTTGATTGATTTCTGTTAAATATATATCTGTTTGGCGGCGGAGAATTTATTCTCTTTCTTAACGCCCTTCTCTGAGACGTACGAGCTTAGAGGTTATATATCGATAGATATCAATCGCATGGCATGAATTGCCTGTGTGGCACGCTGAGTTGCATGGATCAAGGCTTCTGTTGAAAAGCAAAGTCTTGTGGTTGATGATCAAAACACGGCCTTTGTGGCATAGCTTTGTGTATAACGTGAATTCGCGAGCCTCACACCTCGGTATGAGTTAAAAACGGGATAAGGACTGCAGGGAGAGCACGACGTTTCTTTCTAGCTTTGGTGGTGTCAGTGACTTACCAGCCCTGACATTTATATACTTTTCACCTATGTGGTTGTTGGATGAGGCGCCTCGATTTTAGGTCTGTAAGGACCGGGAAACGTGTGTTCAGGAATAACTAATCCTCAAACGTATGAGAGGACCGGCCCTGAAGATCCAAGGATTGCCCAGAGTGTGTAGTCCTGAGGCATTTGCTAGAGTGTCTCGAAAGCGGAGAGGAGCTTGCCCCTTGCCTCGACTCATGATGGAATCCAATTTCCAATACGTGATATTTCAGTTTTATTTGTAGAACCTAGTATGGCGACATAGTGGTATGGGGCACTCATGCCGTCTATGATTGATATTTATGATTGAAATTGTTTTGACACTATACACTTATAATAGTATCAAATGATTTGTTTTAAACGTACCAAGCATGTTTGGCTGTTATAAGGTAAAAACCCTATCCTCCGGCTTGCGTTGCATTGTGTGATGGGACCTGGGTCTTATAACAGCTTCATTTTTCTTTACTTAGCATTGCGCTGTTTGTTTTAAGCACTGATATTCTTGGGAGGAAACCCGTTCCGTGTTATACGGCGTGGTCCCTTGAATTACTCTCTTTTAAAGTAAAGTTTTAAATAACTGTTTTAGTTCTCACACCATTCACATGACTGACCTGGAGTTTATTGTTTTAACCTAAACTCTGTGTGCCCTTATTTTCGACACGGACAGCTAGTAGTTTTGGTTTTGCAGATTTATATTCACAGGATCCTGGTTTACAGCTGGAATGATATCCGGAAAGCTCTGTATCCGTATATCACCTTCAGTTGTGCTTTGTGTTATTTTCCGCTGCTATGTAATTTATTGTAATCTCTGATATTTATCGAATGTAATTTATTCATTCATACTCTGTATATTCTTGTATTCTGATGGAATTGTTGTAATAAACAATGAAATGTTCTTCCGTCTGCGTTCCAATTTGTCGTGTTCTCAAAACGATCAGGGGTTTCGAACGGTCTAGATCGGTTTAACGACTGATTCGGATCGAGCGAAATTCCCGGCCGTCACAATACACCTATAAAAAGACCCCTAAACCTATTGTTTTCTCCACACGAATTCATAGGCATTTATATGCTGCTAAAACCTGAAGTGACCTAGCCTCCACCTTAATCAATCAAATTAGAGTTTTCAAGCTAACAATCAAAGTCTACATCAAAGGAATAGCTAATCAAATTCACAGATCTCAGAATTCAAGACCGTTCTGTAATTTGTAAGTTCATGTTACTTTCAGAAATAAAAGTTAATTGTGATTCTGACATTGTAATAAATCTGAATCTGAGATTATGCCTATTTCTATCTGTCTTTCTATATCCATTGGATCTATCTCATTGATATTATTATGTCCATTCTTTGTCTCTTCTTTCCTTCTTCCCTTTTTGTTTTTATAGCCAGGCTACTGCGAGCCTGGGCCAAATCTCATAAGAGATGAACGTACGTTGGGAAAAAATTGGGCATAATATATGATTTGGACACGGCCAACGCTAAAATTGGGAAAAGTATTATATTATGTATAATTGGGCATAACTGATTTGTAACTGATTTGAGTATATAACACATGTTGTATTTAAAACATAAAGTGTATCGAATATATGACTTGAGATTTGAGGCATAAAGTATATTGGATATATGACTTGGGATTTGGGGCGTAAATTAAACTGTAAACATGTAAGGCATAGTACATGTTGTGATTTAAGGCCTAAAATTGGGGTATATATATATATATATGATAGTTTATTACTTGGAAGAAGGAGATTATTGTGTATAGTAATGTATGTCCTAGGCATGAAAACCTATAGTAAGATAGGGATAACTGTTAAATGTGAACACACCTAAATTGGGATTTTAGGTAATTGGCATGCAGTGTAATTAAAGGCTATAATTTGGCATAGTTTATACTATGAATTATGATTGGGGGTTTTTGGAGAATATTTTGTACGGTGCAATATGACTAAACCTTAGGGCATGTGTTATATTGTGATTTTTGGGGCATGACTATTATTGCAAATTTGGGAAAATTGGGTGTAACCTATTTTGAGTAATAACTTGAATTTTAATTGGTGGGGAATAACCTGCAATCAGCGTTGTTGGGGTATAACTTGAGAATTGGAACATAACTAGTTTTGTGAATTTGGGATAACTAGCATATAAAATCTAGACTTGGACATGTATGGTAAATATGCTAAATGATAAACATGCCTAACCCGAGGTTAGATTAAGTTGCAATGTAAAACTGTACGGAACCGCCCGACACATCCGGTAACCGCAACAACACATATCTAATGTGAGAGGTTAGCGCATTTAGTCCAAAACCCGAGGTTAGAATGATTTTGCGGTAGAAGTCTGCCCTGAACCGCCCGACACATCCAACAACCGCAAACAACAGTTCTAATGTGAGAGGTAGGGGCATTAATAAATTAATTAATGCCAATAAACAGACATGCTAAGAATGGTAAGGTTAAGTAAAATTTAGAACACTTAACCGTTATAACATGTTAATTAGACAAGAAGGTGGGGTTAAGTAAATTCAGAACACTTAACTGTTATAACATGTTAATTAGACAAGTGAGCAGGGTTAAGTTAACCAGTACAACACGATGAATGAGAAAAGGTTAAGTTAATAAAAAACACTTAACCAATATGACATGATGAATGAGTAGGGTTAAGTTAATAAGAAACACTTAACCAATATGACATGATGAATGAGTAGGGTTAAGTTAAAACAAGAGAGCAACACTTAACCAATATAACAGGATGCGTGGAAGGGTTAAGTTAACACAAGAAGGCAACACTTAACCAATGTAACATGACAAGTGGGTGGGTTAAGTTAACTTCAATTGATTTATGACACTTAACCAATACAGCATGATGAACGCGTGGGGTTAAGCTGTAACGACCTGAATTTCCGTACCCTTTGAGTTGATTAAATACACCACACGTCCAAGCCAAATTGCACAGAAACACGAATCATTATTAGAAAGAAGTTAGAGGATGAGAAACAGAAAGAAAGAAATATTAGAATAGAAGAAAAACGAAGATCACAAACTCACAGCGGAACGAATAAAATATATTAGATAACATAAATTTCGAAATATAACCCAGTAACTGTATATCATACCATTATCAGAGCACAACGGTTATCCCTGGGACAGTTATAAACACCTGTTTCCAGATACAACATAGTACACAGCGGAAAATATAATAGTCTATGGCTAACTGGTGAAGCCTCCTGCCTCAAACTTCTCCAAGCGAATCTGTAAAATTCCGACTACTTGATTGCCCATAAAAATTTGGGCACCCAAGAGTTTAGGGAAAACAAAACAAAATAAACTCTGGGTCAGTCATGGGACTGGTGTGAGTAAACTCCAATCATTTGTTTAACTTTCAAAAATCCTTTCGAAAGAAATGATAATCGTAAGACCGATCCACACATAATCACGGATGGTTTTTACTTTACGATAACCAAAACATTTTTATATCAAAATCTGGTGATATTATAATAGTGTCTAAATCAAATAAATAAAAAATATAGCGGAACGCTTGCATCTCACGCTCCATATGTAATATAAAATCGAAAACCCACAGGGCGCTTATTGAAGATTGGATTTCCAACGTGACAAGGTATGGGACCACCTGCCAATAGTGTATCTCTAGAGGCGAATACACTGGGTTCAACAAGAACGTCTTGCAACCCGGCCCACACATGACCGACCACTCATTTCGCTTGAGTGTATCGAATATATATCACCAACGGTTGGGATCAGCAACTGTAACAACCCGGAAATTCTGGGCCAGTTTAAAATTTTTATTTTGGCAATTTTAGCGAATTTTGATTATTTAAAATGAATTATTTTAAATAATATCGACGTGAAATTTATTTTGAATAGAATTCGACGTATATATTTATATACGTCGTCGTTAGAATATAAATATTTATATATAATTATAAATAGAATTGAAAATGGCGCGGTAGTTCGAAAATTCGATTTCTAATTTCAAATGAATA
The DNA here is from genome assembly GCA_030737875.1 of Allium sativum. Classification (NCBI taxonomy): domain Eukaryota; kingdom Viridiplantae; phylum Streptophyta; class Magnoliopsida; order Asparagales; family Amaryllidaceae; genus Allium; species Allium sativum. Next base: position 745,212,907 of record CM060922.1, on the reverse strand, counting down.
TACAGAATTCAATATAAGTCAGAATTGAACGAAACAAGAAATATTTGAATCTGTATAACTATATCTTTGTAACGAAGTTAGCAAACTGAGATTTCATCTTAGAAATGATAAGATACGTCCAGTTGAAAATTCAGAATAGTCGCTATGGAATTTATATATATATTTTATATAATATATAGCCCTTAAAAATAGCCGTTTTGCAAACGACCTCGGAATTCGACGAAACCAGTTTTGTTGGGTCCGTGATGTTAAGTTATTGCTAGATTCCAAATTTCATAATTTTTCGAATCAATATGTGAGCGTGGCAAAGGAAAACGCGTTTGACCAGTTTCAGTTGATTTTAATCGACTGGAAATTGGCCATTTTTCAAACGGTCTCAGAATTCGACGAAACTAGTTTTGTTAGGACCGTAACGTCAACACGAAGCTAGAAAATATTTTTCTGCAATTTATAGAGTTAGTATGTGACCCCGGTAATTTGAAATGTACGTTTAAAATTCAATATAGTGATTTAAATGTAAATTTAATGGAAACTGATTCAAACGATCATATCAGCTTGCGATATATATCCCATTGTGTTCGGAATGGGGGTAGAACGCTATGGACGACAGGCGGTGGGCCTCGTTTCGAGGTCGTATGTAAAAGTCAACCTTTTTGCGAAATTTAATAATTAAATAATAAAAAAATAAAATAAAAAAATACTCCTCCCTCCCTTTATTCTTCTTCCTGGCCCCCCCCCCCCCGACTTCATTATCCAGAGAAACAAAAAAAAAAAAAAAGAAACCCTAGGAATCGATCGGCGCCTCCGCCTGAGCCCCCCCCCATCGCACGATCGCCGACGAAGCAGCCCCCCCCCCTTCCCCGACCGCACGAGCGCGACGAAGCAGCCCCCCCCCTTCGAGACCGCACCGACGAAGCAGCCCCCCCCTTCGAGACCGCACCGACGAAGCAGCCCCCCCCTTCGAGACCGCACCGACGAAGCAGCCCCCCCTCGCAGCTAATCGGTGAGCGTTTCCTTTTTTTATGTATTTTATTTTCTTTTTTATTTTATTTTATTTTAATCTGTAAAACTGTTTTAAAAATAAAGTAAAAACTGTTTTCTTAATAAAGATAAAAACTGATTTAGGTTTTAAAAATTTAAAACTGATTTTTATTTTGGAAAGTTAAAAACTGTTTTAAAAAAAAAAGAAACTAAAAAACTGTTTATTTTAAAAAAGAATGAAACTGAGTTTTTTTTTAAAATGTAAAAACAGAAATTTATATAAAAAGAAAACTGATAGAAAAATAGAAAACTGATTTTTCTTTTAAAAATAAAATAAAACTGTTTTTATAAAATAATTTTAAAACTGTTTTTATAAAAGAATTTAAAAAAAAACTGAAATTTTAAACAATATAAAAACTGATTTGGTTTTTTAAAAATTAAAAACTGAATTTCTTTTAAAAAGTAAAAATCATATTTTTTATATGTGAAAGCAAAAGTAAAAATCATATTTTTTATATGTGAAAGCAAAAGTAAAAATCATATTTTTATTTAGTGAAAGTCGAAGTAAAAATCATATTTTTATATATTGAATAGCATCGTAAAAATTCGATTTTTACATATGCAGAGAATACGGGCGAAAGCGACAAAAAGGCGAAGATTTCTATTAAGAAGAGTCTTGAAGTTGGATAGCTATATGTGAGAATTTCTCACCTTTCAATTTATTTTTCTAGTTATATATATATATATATATACTAGGATGCAGACGGTGCTTAGTAGCACCCGACACCCGTCCACAGACCATGGACTTGTTTGTTTGGTTTCATAGATTAGTTGGATTATTTGTTTGAATTGTTTGGTGAGATGAAATTGATTTGATTGATGTGTGAATGGCGTGGGCCTTCACTAGACCGGGGATAAGGCTAGGCCTTGTCCCGTTTCTAGTATCGTGTCGTTATGCCGCCGAAATTTTCTAAAATATGTTAGAAAATAAAATTATCATTTTATTGTGTAAATGAATTGAATAGAAATTCATAGGTTGAAATAAAATGTTTTATCGTTAAAAATATAATTTTTAACGTGAATGTGAATAAATAAATATTCATTTACAAACCAGACGGTTTGTTTATGTACACTTATTTGAATGACATTGATTGGGACGATAAATTTTACACATCGCCCAACTGCACAAATAAAATCTGTGTTTGTTTGTTTGAAACCCCACACGGGTGTTGGGATGAAATATGAATTTCACTCATCCTGATTGATTAAATATGTCGATCGATGGATTGACAGGCTGTTATAAGCGTTGAATATCTATATTTGATGCTTATACAGTGTAGTGCACTTTGGTTGATGGTTGATTATTTTTCAATGCTATTATATACATGTGTTGTATGGAAATCCATATAATTAATTTTATATGGTAATTGATTGGGCCTCATTCCAATTTGAAAAATAAAGAATATTATAAAATAAAAGTTCATGTGTTGACAGTACTCATTCATTGAGATTGGTCATGTGTTGAACGAAATATTTTGATAATAACAACTATTTTGAAAAAGAAATATTTGAAATAGAATATTTGAAAATAGAAATTTATGAAGCCGTGTATGGACGCCATTTTGACGTGAACGATATTTATATCGATTTGAAAACGATTTCGAAATGAATTGAATTCAAAATGAATTGAAAACGATTTCGAAATGAATTGAATTGAAAACGATTTCGAAATGAATTGAATTGAAAACGAATTCAAATGGAATTGAAAGCGAATTGAAATGAATTCAAATTGAATTGAAATTCGAATTGAATAGAAATGAATTTTGAAACGAATTTATAAAGAAGAATTCAATTTTGCTTTGAATTGAAATGGAAGTTGAAATAGGTTTTGAAACGATTTTAAAACTATTTATATAGTTCGTTTTGAATAGTAATCGACGAAATATATTATATATATATTATATATAATATAATGGCCTGAATAGGACGCGCCGCGCCGCGGCAGTTCGTGAATTTCGACCATTTATTTCAAACGGACATTACGGGAGATCCAACCGTCGGATTCTCCTAAAACCGGAACCGTTGGGTTCGTATCGAAAAGAGCTTTCTAGCGAATGTTAGAAATTTGAAATCTAACGGTTGGATTTGGAATTATGTCCAAATCAAATTCGAAAAAGGTCGCTGTAAGTGCAGTTCGATGACCGTTGTTGGAAATCGGCTGTACGGGCCTTGATAAAATTATTAAAAATAGTAATAATTTGTGTAAAATCATAAGAAATGATTTGTGAAGATTTGGGATGAAAAACTCCATATTTGAAAAGATAAAAATAGATTTTTATCGAAATGAACTAGTTTGAACTAGAATTATAATTCTATTTATTTTTAAATAAATAAATTGAATTTGAAATGGTTTTGAAAATAACCAAAATTTCCAATGATTGCATTGGAGTGGATTTGAATCGAAATTGTCTTCGGAATATTTCGATGTTGGAATTCGTGATATTACAGGTGTTGTTATGGAAATTTGAAAGATATATATTTGTATCGTTATTTCCAATACGACATTTGTTAGTCGTAGAATTCGATATTGAATATAAGCCGATATATTTTCTATTCAGAGCCTTGTATTGAATATCGAATGTGATTTGGGTTTGTCGTGAATGGTGTCTTCACTAACACTGTTCTTGAACCCAGTTGAGAAAAGATTAAATCTTTTTATTTAGATTTAATGAAGTGTACCAATTAAATGATATTTAATTGGAATTGAATTGATATTGATTTTTGGGTTTATCGTGAACAGTGTTTTAAATAACACTTGTTCTTTAACCCGATAATTAATGAATGTGATTTGGGTTTGTCGTGAATGGTGTCTTCACTAACACTGTTCTTGAACCCAGCTGAGAAAAGATTAAATCTTTTTATTTAGATTTAATGAAGTGTACCAATTAAATGATATTTAATTGGAATTGAATTGATATTGATTTTTGGGTTTATCGTGAACAGTGTTTTAAATAACACTTGTTCTTTAACCCGATAATTAATGAATGTGATTTGGGTTTGTCGTGAATGGTGTCTTCACTAACACTGTTCTTGAACCCAGCTGAGAAAAGATTAAATCTTTTGATTTAGATTTAATGAAGTGTACCAATTAAATGATATTTAATTGGAATTGAATGGATATTGATTTTTGGGTTTATCGTGAACAGTGTTTTAAATAACACTTGTTCTTTAACCCGATAATTAATGGGATGTGACTTTGGGTTTATCGTGAACCGTGTTTTAAATGACACTGATTCTTTAACCCAGTCACAGATTAAAACTAAGTGGAGTTTTAATGAATCTTTAATTAGATTGAAAAGATCGAGAATGGAGTATCACCAGTTTTGCTCCAGGCGATAGTTAAATCTTTAATTAGATTTGAATGTGAAATTTAGAAACTAACTGGCGGTTAGCCAAGCAGAATGGTTTTCTGGATATTGATCTGATGTTGGTTTCGGCCTTCGGGGTTAATATTTGGGGAATTATTCTCTTGATTAATTTACGGTTAGTGACTAATGAATTGGAATGAGGCGTATGTTGTGTTTGTGTAACACTTATTTAAAATATACGCGAGTTATTCGGAAAGACCGGGTTTATCCCATTCTGAGTAACTGATACGACGATAAGTCGAAGATGAAGACGATGGTCGAAGACCGGAGGTCTTCACGTCGTTTGGGTGATAACTGATGATCTTGATTGGGCTGTACACCCAAGAAGATGGAAACAGTTAGTGATCGTCCAGAAGTACTTGGAGATCGATGGATATGCGGGGTACTAGGTGCCTCCGGTTTCGTTCAGACCCAGGACGGACTTGTAAATGGACTGTGTGTCTGACATCGGATTTCATTCTGTGTGACTGATATCGGTTGCATAGGATGGTTTGCCTGTGTGGCATGCTAAGATGCAAATGATCAAGGCTTCTGTTGAAAAGCAAAGTCTTGTGGTGATGATCAAAGCACGGCCTTTGTGGCGTAGCTTTGTGTAACGTTTACCTCGCGTGTTTCACACCCGGTATGAACCAAAAACGGGAGACGGACCTCAGGGAGGACTTGCGTTTCTTTCTAGCTAGAAGTGGCGTCAGTGGTTTTACACGCCCTGACGAGTTTGACTTATGTGGTTGTTGCTGTTGCGAGGCGCCTCGGATTGATCGGTCGTTCTCGAACCGATGGAGTCATTCGTTGGCTCGTTTGCGCCCCAAAGGGCGGGGAAACGTAGTGTTCAGGCATTTTAATCCACATCGGTGGACCGGCCCTGACGATCCAAGGGTCACTCGAGCTCTGATCCTGAGACATGGTAGGCTAGATTGTCTCGAATCGGTTGAGGACTATCTTTTGCCTCGGTTCATAGACGGAAATCCAATTTCCAAATACGTGACATTTGCGGTTTTAATTGTAATCCTATATATGGCGACATAGTGGGATGGGGCGCTTATGCCGCCTATGATTGATACTTATGATTTGAAGTTGTTTTATACACTATGCACTTATAATAGTATCAAACGATTTGTTTTAACCGTATCAAGCATTCTTTGGCTGTTATAAGGGAAAACCCTATCCTCGGCTGCGTTGCATTGTGTGATGGGACCTGGGTCTTATAACAGCTTCATCTTTCTTTATTTAGCATTGCGCTGTTTATTTATGCACCGGTATTCTTGGGAGGAAACCCGTTCCGTGTTATACGGCGTGGTCCCTTGATTTACCTAGCTTTAAAAATAAAAATTAATAACTGTTTTAGTTCTCACACCAGTCACATGACTGACCTGGAGTTTATTGTTTTAACCTAAACTCTGGGTGCCCTTATTTTGACACGGGCAGCTAGTAGTTTTGGTTTTGCAGATTTATATTCACAGGATCCTGGTTTACAGCTGGAACGATATCCGGAAAGCTTTGTATCCGTATATCTCTTCTAGTTGTGTATTGTATTATTTTTCCGCTGCTATGTATTTAAATGTAATTTAAATCTCTGATATTTCTGTGTATATTCATTTATACTCTGTATATTCTTGTAATCTGATGCATTGTTGTAATATACAATGAAATGTTCTTCTGTATGCGTTCTGTTTTGTCCTGTTCTCAAACGATAGGGCGTTTCGAACGGCCTGGATCGGTTTAGCGACTGGTTCAGACCGAGCGAAATTCCTTCTCGTCACAGTTGGTATCAGAGCTTTGGTTTACAAAGCTCAGAGAACAAGGCACATTAGAAACATATGAAAGAATTCATCAGATATTGGATTAGTAATATCCAATTAGAATGACTCGTTAGAGATGGGATCAGTAGTATCCTAGAACGAGTGTGAAGAGTATATTTTTAAAGTGAAAACAAATTTTGTTTTGAAAATTTAAATCAATTATTCGTATTTGATTATTTATATGGATGTCGACAATCGAGTATATATAGATTTCGCGTATACGCGTCATGAACGTATATTCGAAGTTTTAATATATTGGATAGATATAGCATCACACTCTAGTCGCCCGGAGATATTATTGATGATAGCGATCGCATCATCAACATTTATGTTCGTGTTTCGAAGGTGTGATTTTCTATATATTTCCATTAGGCTGGTGTGAGAACCAAAACTTATATATAGCTAGAATACATTGTTGTGAATTGGCATCAAAAACATGATTTTTGTATATGTATCAAAATTATGAATTTCAAACTCTAATTCACTAATTGATTGATGTTTGTGTTGTTTGTTTAGTTGTTTGCTAATTTTGAACCATTTAGCCTAATTGTACCAAATATTGAATTGTATTGAAAATTGGTCGCATTTGCTTGCATATACATATACTTACATTGAACAGGTCATAGCAAGGAGGCTAGAGCCAGAGAATAAAATTTGTTTGCCCGACAAATAGGTACATGTTTACTACATAATTTACTGTTTTGTTTGGGTGATGATGATTTTGTGAGCCTATTGGCTAGCCGCTTGGCTTTTTCTTTTTCTTTTTGAGATCTGAAGGACCGGGGAAGCTATTTGAAATTCCCCGATGCTCCCGGTGCAGGGGAGGTTATGGCGAAATTTTTCAAAAATTTAGGGTGTTAGCCAAATTTTTGAAATTTTGAAAATTCTCAGAAACTGAAAAGTTAGAGAATGCAAGCCAGATCGAGCGTAGAGTTGATTAATCAAACCACTTTCGACTTTTTTCCTTTTCGGGGACGAAAAGTTTTAAGTGGGGGAGATTGTAACAACCCGAAAATTCTGGGCCAGTTTAAAATTTTTATTTTGGCAATTTTAGCGAATTTTGATTATTTAAAATGAATTATTTTAAATAATATCGACGTGAAATTTATTTTGAATAGAATTCGACGTATATATTTATATACGTCGTCGTTAGAATATAAATATTTATATATAATTATAAATAGAATTGAAAATGGCGCGGTAGTTCGAAAATTCGATTTCTAATTTCAAATGAATATACAGAATTCAATATAAGTCAGAATTGAACGAAACAAGAAATATTTGAATCTGTATAACTATATCTTTGTAACGAAGTTAGCAAACTGAGATTTCATCTTAGAAATGATAAGATACGTCCAGTTGAAAATTCAGAATAGTCGCTATGGAATTTATATATATATTTTATATAATATATAGCCCTTAAAAATAGCCGTTTTGCAAACGACCTCGGAATTCGACGAAACCAGTTTTGTTGGGTCCGTGATGTTAAGTTATTGCTAGATTCCAAATTTCATAATTTTTCGAATCAATATGTGAGCGTGGCAAAGGAAAACGCGTTTGACCAGTTTCAGTTGATTTTAATCGACTGGAAATTGGCCATTTTTCAAACGGTCTCAGAATTCGACGAAACTAGTTTTGTTAGGACCGTAACGTCAACACGAAGCTAGAAAATATTTTTCTGCAATTTATAGAGTTAGTATGTGACCCCGGTAATTTGAAATGTACGTTTAAAATTCAATATAGTGATTTAAATGTAAATTTAACGGAAACTGATTCAAACGATCATATCAGCTTGCGATATATATCCCATTGTGTTCGGAATGGGGGTAGAACGCTATGGACGACAGGCGGTGGGCCTCGTTTCGAGGTCGTATGTAAAAGTCAACCTTTTTGCGAAATTTAATAATTAAATAATAAAAAAATAAAATAAAAAAATACTCCTCCCTCCCTTTATTCTTCTTCCTGGCCCCCCCGACTTCATTATCCAGAGAAACAAAAAAAAAAAAAAAAAAAGAAACCCTAGGAATCGATCGGCGCCTCCGCCTGAGCCCCCCCCCCCCATCGCACGATCGCCGACGAAGCAGCCCCCCCCCCCCTTCCCCGACCGCACGAGCGCGACGAAGCAGCCCCCCCCCCCTTCGAGACCGCACCGACGAAGCAGCCCCCCCTTCGAGACCGCACCGACGAAGCAGCCCCCCCTTCGAGACCGCACCGACGAAGCAGCCCCCCCCTTCGAGACCGCACCGACGAAGCAGCCCCCCCTCGCAGCTAATCGGTGAGCGTTTCCTTTTTTTATGTATTTTATTTTCTTTTTTATTTTATTTTATTTTAATCTGTAAAACTGTTTTAAAAATAAAGTAAAAACTGTTTTCTTAATAAAGATAAAAACTGATTTAGGTTTTAAAAATTTAAAACTGATTTTTATTTTGGAAAGTTAAAAACTGTTTTAAAAAAAAAAGAAACTAAAAAACTGTTTATTTTAAAAAAGAATGAAACTGAGTTTTTTTTTAAAATGTAAAAACAGAAATTTATATAAAAAGAAAACTGATAGAAAAATAGAAAACTGATTTTTCTTTTAAAAATAAAATAAAACTGTTTTTATAAAATAATTTTAAAACTGTTTTTATAAAAGAATTTAAAAAAAAACTGAAATTTTAAACAATATAAAAACTGATTTGGTTTTTTAAAAATTAAAAACTGAATTTCTTTTAAAAAGTAAAAATCATATTTTTTATATGTGAAAGCAAAAGTAAAAATCATATTTTTTATATGTGAAAGCAAAAGTAAAAAATCATATTTTTATTTAGTGAAAGTCGAAGTAAAAATCATATTTTTATATATTGAATAGCATCGTAAAAATTCGATTTTTACATATGCAGAGAATACGGGCGAAAGCGACAAAAAGGCGAAGATTTCTATTAAGAAGAGTCTTGAAGTTGGATAGCTATATGTGAGAATTTCTCACCTTTCAATTTATTTTTCTAGTTATATATATATATATATATATATATATATACTAGGATGCAGACGGTGCTTAGTAGCACCCGACACCCGTCCACAGACCATGGACTTGTTTGTTTGGTTTCATAGATTAGTTGGATTATTTGTTTGAATTGTTTGGTGAGATGAAATTGATTTGATTGATGTGTGAATGGCGTGGGCCTTCACTAGACCGGGGATAAGGCTAGGCCTTGTCCCGTTTCTAGTATCGTGCCGTTATGCCGCCGAAATTTTCTAAAATATGTTAGAAAATAAAAATATCATTTTATTGTGTAAATGAATTGAATAGAAATTCATAGGTTGAAATAAAATGTTTTATCGTTAAAAATATAATTTTTAACGTGAATGTGAATAAATAAATATTCATTTACAAACCAGACGGTTTGTTTATGTACACTTATTTGAATGACATTGATTGGGACGATAAATTTTACACATCGCCCAACTGCACAAATAAAATCTGTGTTTGTTTGTTTGAAACCCCACACGGGTGTTGGGATGAAATATGAATTTCACTCATCCTGATTGATTAAATATGTCGATCGATGGATTGACAGGCTGTTATAAGCGTTGAATATCTATATTTGATGCTTATACAGTGTAGTGCACTTTGGTTGATGGTTGATTATTTTTCAATGCTATTATATACATGTGTTGTATGGAAATCCATATAATTAATTTTATATGGTAATTGATTGGGCCTCATTCCAATTTGAAAAATAAACAATATTATAAAATAAAAGTTCATGTGTTGACAGTACTCATTCATTGAGATTGGTCATGTGTTGAACGAAATATTTTGATAATAACAACTATTTTGAAAAAGAAATATTTGAAATAGAATATTTGAAAATAGAAATTTATGAAGCCGTGTATGGACGCCATTTTGACGTGAACGATATTTATATCGATTTGAAAACGATTTCGAAATGAATTGAATTCAAAATGAATTGAAAACGATTTCGAAATGAATTGAATTGAAAACGATTTCGAAATGAATTGAATTGAAAACGAATTCAAATGGAATTGAAAGCGAATTGAAATGAATTCAAATCGAATTGAAATTCGAATTGAATAGAAATGAATTTTGAAACGAATTTATAAAGAAGAATTCAATTTTGCTTTGAATTGAAATGGAAGTTGAAATAGGTTTTGAAACGATTTTAAAACTATTTATATAGTTCGTTTTGAATAGTAATCGACGAAATATATTATATATATATTATATATAATATAATGGCCTGAATAGGATGCGCCGCGCCGCGGCAGTTCGTGAATTTCGACCATTTATTTCAAACGGACATTACGGGAGATCCAACCGTCGGATTCTCCTAAAACCGGAACCGTTGGGTTCGTATCGAAAAGAGCTTTCTAGCGAATGTTAGAAATTTGAAATCTAACGGTTGGATTTGGAATTATGTCCAAATCAAATTCGAAAAAGGTCGCTGTAAGTGCAGTTCGATGACCGTTGTTGGAAATCGGCTGTACGGGCCTTGATAAAATTATTAAAAATAGTAATAATTTGTGTAAAATCATAAGAAATGATTTGTGAAGATTTGGGATGAAAAACTCCATATTTGAAAAGATAAAAATAGATTTTTATCGAAATGAACTAGTTTGAACTAGAATTATAATTCTATTTATTTTTAAATAAATAAATTGAATTTGAAATGGTTTTGAAAATAACCAAAATTTCCAATGATTGCATTGGAGTGGATTTGAATCGAAATTGTCTTCGGAATATTTCGATGTTGGAATTCGTGATATTACAGGTGTTGTTATGGAAATTTGAAAGATATATATTTGTATCGTTATTTCCAATACGACATTTGTTAGTCGTAGAATTCGATATTGAATATAAGCCGATATATTTTCTATTCAGAGCCTTGTATTGAATATCGAATGTGATTTGGGTTTGTCGTGAATGGTGTCTTCACTAACACTGTTCTTGAACCCAGTTGAGAAAAGATTAAATCTTTTTATTTAGATTTAATGAAGTGTACCAATTAAATGATATTTAATTGGAATTGAATTGATATTGATTTTTGGGTTTATCGTGAACAGTGTTTTAAATAACACTTGTTCTTTAACCCGATAATTAATGAATGTGATTTGGGTTTGTCGTGAATGGTGTCTTCACTAACACTGTTCTTGAACCCAGCTGAGAAAAGATTAAATCTTTTTATTTAGATTTAATGAAGTGTACCAATTAAATGATATTTAATTGGAATTGAATTGATATTGATTTTTGGGTTTATCGTGAACAGTGTTTTAAATAACACTTGTTCTTTAACCCGATAATTAATGAATGTGATTTGGGTTTGTCGTGAATGGTGTCTTCACTAACACTGTTCTTGAACCCAGCTGAGAAAAGATTAAATCTTTTGATTTAGATTTAATGAAGTGTACCAATTAAATGATATTTAATTGGAATTGAATGGATATTGATTTTTGGGTTTATCGTGAACAGTGTTTTAAATAACACTTGTTCTTTAACCCGATAATTAATGGGATGTGACTTTGGGTTTATCGTGAACCGTGTTTTAAATGACACTGATTCTTTAACCCAGTCACAGATTAAAACTAAGTGGAGTTTTAATGAATCTTTAATTAGATTGAAAAGATCGAGAATGGAGTATCACCAGTTTTGCTCCAGGCGATAGTTAAATCTTTAATTAGATTTGAATGTGAAATTTAGAAACTAACTGGCGGTTAGCCAAGCAGAATGGTTTTCTGGATATTGATCTGATGTTGGTTTCGGCCTTCGGGGTTAATATTTGGGGAATTATTCTCTTGATTAATTTACGGTTAGTGACTAATGAATTGGAATGAGGCGTATGTTGTGTTTGTGTAACACTTATTTAAAATATACGCGAGTTATTCGGAAAGACCGGGTTTATCCCATTCTGAGTAACTGATACGACGATAAGTCGAAGATGAAGACGATGGTCGAAGACCGGAGGTCTTCACGTCGTTTGGGTGATAACTGATGATCTTGATTGGGCTGTACACCCAAGAAGATGGAAACAGTTAGTGATCGTCCAGACGTACTTGGAGATCGATGGATATGCGGGGTACTAGGTGCCTCCGGTTTCGTTCAGACCCAGGACGGACTTGTAAATGGACTGTGTGTCTGACATCGGATTTCATTCTGTGTGACTGATATCGGTTGCATAGGATGGTTTGCCTGTGTGGCATGCTAAGATGCAAATGATCAAGGCTTCTGTTGAAAAGCAAAGTCTTGTGGTGATGATCAAAGCACGGCCTTTGTGGCGTAGCTTTGTGTAACGTTTACCTCGCGTGTTTCACACCCGGTATGAACCAAAAACGGGAGACGGACCTCAGGGAGGACTTGCGTTTCTTTCTAGCTAGAAGTGGCGTCAGTGGTTTTACACGCCCTGACGAGTTTGACTTATGTGGTTGTTGCTGTTGCGAGGCGCCTCGGATTGATCGGTCGTTCTCGAACCGATGGAGTCATTCGTTGGCTCGTTTGCGCCCCAAAGGGCGGGGAAACGTAGTGTTCAGGCATTTTAATCCACATCGGTGGACCGACCCTGACGATCCAAGGGTCACTCGAGCTCTGATCCTGAGACATGGTAGGCTAGATTGTCTCGAATCGGTTGAGGACTATCTTTTGCCTCGGTTCATAGACGGAAATCCAATTTCCAAATACGTGACATTTGCGGTTTTAATTGTAATCCTATATATGGCGACATAGTGGGATGGGGCGCTTATGCCGCCTATGATTGATACTTATGATTTGAAGTTGTTTTATACACTATGCACTTATAATAGTATCAAACGATTTGTTTTAACCGTATCAAGCATTCTTTGGCTGTTATAAGGGAAAACCCTATCCTCGGCTGCGTTGCATTGTGTGATGGGACCTGGGTCTTATAACAGCTTCATCTTTCTTTATTTAGCATTGCGCTGTTTATTTATGCACCGGTATTCTTGGGAGGAAACCCGTTCCGTGTTATACGGCGTGGTCCCTTGATTTACCTAGCTTTAAAAATAAAGATTAATAACTGTTTTAGTTCTCACACCAGTCACATGACTGACCTGGAGTTTATTGTTTTAACCTAAACTCTGGGTGCCCTTATTTTGACACGGGCAGCTAGTAGTTTTGGTTTTGCAGATTTATATTCACAGGATCCTGGTTTACAGCTGGAACGATATCCGGAAAGCTTTGTATCCGTATATCTCTTCTAGTTGTGTATTGTATTATTTTTCCGCTGCTATGTATTTAAATGTAATTTAAATCTCTGATATTTCTGTGTATATTCATTTATACTCTGTATATTCTTGTAATCTGATGCATTGTTGTAATATACAATGAAATGTTCTTCTGTATGCGTTCTGTTTTGTCCTGTTCTCAAACGATAGGGCGTTTCGAACGGCCTGGATCGGTTTAGCGACTGGTTCAGACCGAGCGAAATTCCTTCTCGTCACAGCAACCGTTTCCCAAAAGGGACAGCATCGATAGATTAAAGAAGCAAATTGAATTTATCTTGATAGGTGATTATACATCCTAATGGGAGCGACCCACATAGCCATGCTGCCTACCCGATTTTTGTCAATCCCCGGTTGTGAGGCTTGAGGTTTGAATTAACAGAACAGCCCTTGCATTTTTCTCCGTCTTCATAATCTCTTCAACATAAGTTGATTCATAGCGCTTATGCCCATACGGAGTGGGTTTCAGATATTAAATATGATCCCGGTCTCTCCATATTGATAACGGAGGTATAAAATAAATCAAAACTTTGATAGTCGGTGATTTAACTATCAAAGAAACATCCATACAATCAACGGTCCTATTTCCAATTGGAAATTCTACCGATCAAGCATCAAACAACACTGGGCCCCTTTAAATCAATTCCTGATTGTATTATTATTTCAAATTCCTGTTTCCCTATCTTTCGTATCCTTTTGAAGCTCGATTTCCCTCTCGATTCTTTGAAAAACATTTCCAATAAGTAATTTCTTTGTTCGAGAAAATATCTCTTATTCCAGTTAGAAAAAAACATTTCTAAATATTCACGAATCCTTATTTTCTATATTCAGAAAATATACATTATTGATATCGGAAAATATTTCCGAATTCCCTTTCTTAATTCCTCGTTGACCAATTCATTTCATTTTAACAACAGCATTACAATCGTTGTTTTCAAATATTTGATTTATAAAACATTTCTTTTAATAACGGCGTTACATTCGCTGTTTAGAATTATAGAATACTTATTATAACAATAGCGTTAAGATCACTGTTAAAACAATTATTATAACGGCAGCGTTAAAATTTATATTTAAATTTACCAAACCATTTATTATAACGGCAGCGTTTAAAATCGCTATTTAAAAATATTAAGTTTATCAAAATGCAACTTGTATTTATTTATTTAAATAAATAAATTAATAAGTAAATAAATAATTAAGTTATTAAATTTGTTTCAAACGGAAAGTAAAATAACTACTTCCCTAAATTCGATATAATCGAATTCCAATAAATAAATCTCATTCGAATACTCTATATTCGATTTATATTATAAAATTCAAAATTTATTTAACATTTCAGGTAAATTCAAATTTCAAATTCACCATTGAATTTATCCTTTCAATTCCTTTATAACCATTACAATCAATGAAACATTATCACAATTTATTTTATATTCTGAATCTTGAACTAAACTCATCGTTTTCTTTTAAAACGATTTCCCATTTTCCCTTTTTACTCAATTTCCAGTTTGGGTTCATATTTCAAATCATCTAAATTTCCTTTATAGATATTTCATTTACAAATATTTCTTTTAAACCATTATTCACTTTAATCGTAAATATATTCCTTTTACATATAATCAAATTAGTTTGATTTTCATACTTAAAAATAAGATCTTAAACCCAAATTCTATTTTTAACCTCTATTCAGAGTTTTCATACAAATCTCATTCTTTTTCCAATTATTTAAATTTTCGTTTATAATTAATTCCCTTTATAATTTTCTAAGTTCAAATCTTATTTCAAATATTGGTTTTAAATCCCATTCCCACTTTCCCATATAAATTCATATTTGGATTTATATTTCCATTTATCCAACGATAACTAATTTACTTAATTTATATACTCGTTTAAAATCAACTTCTTGTTTTAATAAAACAAGTTTCTTCCTTTTAACTATATTCGATATAACACTTCAATTTTTTTGGAAAAATATATTTTCTTTTTAAATTTCAAATTTCATTTTCTATTTGAGAATATTTTACGGTATTCAAATACCAAAATTCTAGGGTCAGGGTAACTCAACACAGCATAATCAATCACAGTATATATCACAGTAAATAACAAACAATAATATAAATGTTGAGGAATCCAGTTGGATCCTCCAACCTATTCCCTTGCATCCACAGTTGTTAATCAACGTTAATTTCACATAAATATGAAATATCGTGGTGAACAGAATTATTAAACGATCAATGATATAACTATATCAACCAATTTATCAACCATTCAGCCAAACAACCACCACACATTATAAAATTATTGTAAATAAAATTTTAAACTCGTTTATATAAAAATATAAACGAAGTAAGGTTAGTGAGTTTACTCACCTTGTCTGCAGTTGACGGTTCTGGTTTGGTTTCGCTTAAGGTCAACCAAGCATTTGATTTTTCTACGAAACCCCAACATCTCTACTTCATTGCATTCTAGCTCGTACCCTTTAGCTTTGCGATTGCGAACCCAACGGCTCACGTTTCACTGAATTCATATTAGTCAACTATAATTTCCTTTTAATGGTCTGAAAAAAAACAGCTTGTTATCTTCCTCTAGAAAAACGACTTCTTCCTGCTCGAACTCATCAAAAGACGTCACCTTTCGGTTCCCATTTCCCAAGCAATTGTGATATATCTGACATCGTGTCACCACAAGACTACACCTTCTATTAATCCTTAATCCATGATTTAAATTTAAACTTGATTAAGCACTGTAAACCGATATTAGGAATTCCAGGCATTTGTTTCTCGACAACTCTCTTAAGAGCTTTATTCAACCTCACCACCCCCTCTCATTCTCTTAACCGTTCAACTTTCTTCTCCATCTGAAAAAAAACGAGGTGCTCATGTATAACACTATAGCCAAGCTTTGATCACATCCCTTCTCCTCATACAAACCAGTAAATCCGACAAGGTCATCACCACTTTCAAAGGTTAACTACTCCTCTAGTAATATTCAATCAGTACGTCTTCCGTACTCAGGCTACCTTCAAACAAAATATCTCACATGAAGCTTCTTCTTCACAGTATACCCAACTATCCCCTTTTTATAACAACTGAACCCTCCACTAATAACGTGCTTCTGTCCACCAAACCCTTTCAGCATTTCACCGTTCATCCAAGTTAGACCACCAATCCCTATCCCATCGCAAGAGCTACACGCTCTCAATTACACAATCAAACTCGCACCCCTCTGACATCACGCCTTCCAGTAATCACCACGAGTTCCAGTAATCAACACCGACACTTTCATACCCCAAATTCTTCAAAAATTCGTACTTACCCACCAATCGATACCACATATACCAAACAATATCCAATTCTCTGAAACACAACCCATCACAGCGCCATTATCTCCCAGAACACATGCTTCAGGTCACACAACACCTCCTAGAACTTCATCTGACCTTCACGCCCCTAACACCTCGGGTCCCGCCTCCTCAGATAAGCTCTTGCAACCAAAACTGGTTTCAGACTCCACACCACAGCAAAACTTGCGAACAATATTACCATGGACTTGCTCCCACTTTCCCCGCGTCATCTGGAATAACCGCACCTCACCCCTCCTGTACAACTCGCACCTACCTTCCCAGACCGTGGCTTCGGACCCGTACCCCACCAAAGACCAGTAAGAGTCGCACCCAATAGGTAGAGCACGAGACCGAAGCTTTTGAGAAAAACGAAGGGATGAATCAAAAATCGCTAATTTTCGTTTGAGGGAGGACTGGGAAGCATAAGAGAATTTGATGAAATATGAATTGGGGTTGAGAACCATTATTATTTTATTGGATTTTTGCAGTATCCCTTTTCGCTATTTCCTGAAGGAGGACAAAAGGGAACAGAAATGAGTATTTAAAAGAGGAACAACTTGGAGAGCACGGGATGTGATAGATTGGGGGTCACGGTTTGAGTTAGATTGGGGAACACGGAAACGAGAATCGTGGGAAGCACAGTAGCGTGATCAGCACGGTAGTGTGGTTAGCACGTTGGTTGTATTCCATTTAGTTGAGGACGGTTTAAAATGGTGCTAGCATATCTTTATTTCTAAGCGTACCAAGTATATATACCATGGGTTACATGATTGCTGAAAAGCTTTTAATACTGTAGTTTTTTTGGGGCATAAACAAAGGATTAAAGAATAGATATTTATAAGAATATGTTTCCCTTATGTCCCTTGCTGCTTACATCAAATTATATATATATATTGTAAATGAAGGTTACTTGTTTTATCTTTAAGCTTAAGTTTGTCACTATGCGAGCGTAGTGAATATGAAATATTCATCTACATAGAAATATTTGAATACACTCAGTTCGAATTTCATGGCATACCCTGTCACTGTAACACTACCAATACACACGTGCTCCAGGGTTCGATGACTAAAATTACATTCATGTCTGAGCTGTTACGGACATAAGTAAGAGTACGGTTGTGTCCAGCGAGGTACCACGATCCCAAAAATATAATAATACCGGTAGTTTAACTTATATTATGAAACCCCAAAATATAGATATAGGGTGCAAAATACTCCAAGTAAAAAGTTGCATATTTAATTAATTAAAAATTACAGTAAAATTCTAAAAATTAAATTATAACTACACCTCAAAAGAACCTTGTCCAAATTCAAGACCGATATTTAAATATATTAAATAAACTGTTATGGTCTATATGCGATTCCATAGCGATTTTCTGAAAATTGGATTTGGACATAACTTTTTATTCTCGCTATGAAATCTGGATTTTTCACATTCGTTGGAAAGATATTTTCAAACAGATTCCAATATTTCTTGTTTCGCTAAAATCCGATTTATTTTGAATCCTATACGTTCATTTGAAATTTGAAATCGAATATTTAAACTACCACGCCATTTTAAACTCGTTTTAAATTATATTATAAATTATACATTTAAATATCGTTTTATCAAATAAATTCTTTATATAATTCAAATAAAATATTTAAAACAAATTTAAATATTCAGAATTCAACGATTGAAAAATCCGGGTCGTTACATTCCTTCCCCCTTAAAATAATTTCGTCCTCGAAATTGCTAAGATTGGAAAAGATGCTACATTCCCTATTAACTAGGTCCAAAATTCCTTTTTGTTCAATTCTTAACTTCAGTTTACCTGGACCAATTTATCTCAATTAAAATATCAATTTATTCTTACTAACGAAAATTTTCGAAAATTCTGAAAATTTTCTAACACTTTAAATTCTGAAAAATTTCGGCAGCATCTCCTCTGCACGGCTCAATCGGTACAACCACAACTCGCCTTTCTAGGCCTTCTCCAATCCCAAAGAAAATCAAAAAGCCAAGCGGCTTGCCTCATAGGCTCATAAAATCATCAACCCAAGTAATATTGTAAACATGTACCTTTTTGTCGGGCATATCTCTATCTCTTGCATTTGCTTCCATTCTATATCTGCTCAGCATACATATACCCATTTCCAGTTGGTTTCACATCAATCCAAC
The DNA here is from genome assembly GCA_030737875.1 of Allium sativum. Taxonomy (NCBI): domain Eukaryota; kingdom Viridiplantae; phylum Streptophyta; class Magnoliopsida; order Asparagales; family Amaryllidaceae; genus Allium; species Allium sativum. The sequence goes on along the minus strand of CM060922.1, from coordinate 745,193,959 downwards.
TTCCAGTTTTTAACTCTTCTAATCAACTTTCTGATTAGTTCACTTCTATTCATTAATCCAAACTGAGTTCTGTTTCCAAAAATCAACCCTCTTATTCTGCTTGAGTTCAATTCCATCACAGTTTAATTCCAAACAACAGCATCAAATATATATTCAACTTGTTTATACATAGGTCGAATTCATATTAATATTTCGAATCTCAACATTTCTCCTTATTTAATTTCATTCGGAGTTATTTTTAATCCAATCCAATTTTTACTTAAGTTAATTTCAATTCATTTGATACAATTTTGCCATTTCAATTCAACTTATACAAGTTAAATCTTAATTTCAGAATTCAAATTCCCGGGTTTTATTTCAAACTCGCTTGAAAGAATATAGATACATATATCCATAACCATTTACAAATCCAAAACCTTTGAATTTTAAAAATAACTTGTTTTTTTTTGTTTTTTTTCCCAACAAATTTTCCATTAATGAACTATTATGGTAGTAATTCGTCACTCGGAAACTAGAAAATGAATACTGATGATGTCGCGACCCATCATCTGAATTATTTTCTTTCCACTAAAGTGATTTCAATGCTTAATCACTTTTAAAATCCATTAAAAATCATTCTTATTCAAAAAAATTCAAAGTAATGTTAGATTACTTTAAAAATACTTCAGAAAATATTTTCTAAACAACCGGGGTTTAGAATTCCAAATTTTTGTTTGAATTCAATTCCAGTTCATCTTATTTATGTATATTTCCCATATACAAGTTACATTTGGCTAAGTATATAACCATTTCAATATTTTATAATTCCATTTGATTGTAATAACAATCAACACATTCAATAATTTCTGAAAATTATCACTTCTATATCAAAAATATCCTTTGGGCAAAATTTTATCATTTACCCATCTTTAAAACAATACCATGCCGAATTGTTTTGTTCGAAAATTTAGAAACACCTATCGATACAGTTGTACATCCTATGTCGATCGGAATTCATAAATAACTCAACAAACCAGTCAACACAATATAAAGCAATTTTATATCAAATCTACAAATACGTGCTCATACATATACACTCAAACTCAATCTAGGGTACTACTAACCCCATCTCTATCGAGTCACGCCACAGAGCCAAGGTTACTACTCAACCTTCAGCTCTGATACCAACTGTAATGACCTGGGAATTTGGTAGGCTTTTCAACCATCCCTCATCCCCTAAGGCAGAGGGCTAACCTCCCCCTGTGGCTTATAGTGGTACCTCAGAACTGCTTTTACGGCCAACCTCGCGAGTCGACCAACCCACATTGTCGGGAGATGTAGGGGTAGGAGTCTCCCGTTCGCCACCTAACGCAAAGCGAGAACCCCCTATCATCCGTACCAATTAAGCAACCAGCTCTGATACCAACTGTAACGACCCGAATTTACGTACCCTTTGAGTTGATTAAATACACCACACGTCCAACCCAAATTGCACAGAAACACGAATCATTATTAGAAAGAAGTTAGAGGATGAGAAACAGAAAGAAAGAAATATTAGAATAGAAGAAAAACGAAGATCACAAACTCACAGCGGAATGAATAAAATATATTAGATAACATAAATTTCGAAATATAACCTAGTAACTGTATATCATACCATTATCAGAGCACAACGGTTATCCCTGGAACAGTTATAAACACCTGTTTTCAGATACAACATAGAACACAGCGAAAATACGATAGTCTATGGCTAACTGGTGAAGCCTCCTGCCTCAAACTCCTCCAAGCGAATCTGTAAAATCCCGACTACTTGACTGCCCGTAAAAATTTGGGCACCCAAGAGTTTAGGGAAAACAAAATAAACTCTGGGTCAGTCATGGGACTGGTGTGAGTAAACTCCAATCATTTGTTTAACTTTCAAAAATCCTTTTGAAAGAAATGATAATCGTAAGACCGATCCACACATAATCACGGATTGTTTTTACCTTACGATAACCAAAACATTTTTATATCAAAATCTGGTGATATTATAATAGTGTCTAAATCAAATAAATAGAAATATAGCGGAACGCTTGCATCTCACGCTCCATATGTAATATAAAATCGAAAACCCGCAGGGCGCTTAATGAAGATTGGATTTCCAACATGACAAGGTATGGGACCACCTGCTGATAGTGTATCTCTAGAGGTGAATACACTGGGTTCAACAAGAACGTCTTGCAACCCGGCCCACACATGACCGACCACTCATTTCGCTTGAGTGTAACGAATATATATCACCAACAGTTGGGATCAACAACCGTTTCCCGAAAGGGACAACATCGATAGATTAAAGAAGCAAATTGAATTTATCTAGATAGGTGATTATACATCCTAATGGGAGCGACCCACATAGCCATGCTACCTGCCCGATTTTTGTCAATCCCCGTTTGTGAGGCTTGAGGTTTGAATTAACAGAACAGCACTTGCATTTTTCTCCGTCTTCATAATCTCTTCAACATAAGTTGATTCGTAACGCTTATGCCCATACGGAGTGGGTTTTAGATATTAAATATGTGCCCGGTCTCTCCATATTGATAACGGAGGTATAAAATAAATCAAAACTTTGATAGTCGGTGATTTAACTATCAAAGAAACATCCATACAATCAATGGTCCTATTTCCAATTGGAAATTCTATCGATCAAGCATCAAACAACACTAGGCCCCTTTAAATCAATTCCTGATTATATTATTATTTCAAATTCCTGTTTCCCTATCTTTTGTATCCTTTTAAAGCTCGATTTCCCTCTCGATTCTTTGAAAAACATTTCCAATAAGTAATTTCTTTGTTCGAGAAAATATCTCTTATTCCTGTTAGAAAAAACATTTCTAAATGTTCACGAATCCTTATTTTCTATATTCAGAAAATATACATTATTAACATTGGAAAATATTTCCGAATTCCCTTTCTTAATTCCTCGTTGACCAATTCATTTCATTTTAACAACAGCGTTACAATCGTTGTTTTCGAATATTTGATTTATAAAACATTTCTTTTAACAACAGCGTTATAATCGCTGGTTAGAATTATAGAATACTTATTATAACAATAGCGTTAAGACCACTGTTAAAACAATTATTATAACGGCAGCGTTAAAATTTCTATTTAGATTTACCAAAACATTTATTATAACGGCAGCGTTTAAAATCGCTATTTAAAAATATTTGGTTTATCAAAATGCAACTTGTATTTATTTATTTAAATAAATAAATTAATAAGTAAATAAATAAATAAATAAGTTATTAAATTTGTTTCAAACGGAAAGTAAAATAACTACTTCCCTAAATTCGATATAATCAAATTCCAATAAATAAATCTCATTCGAATACTCTATATTCAATTTATATTCTGAACTTCAGAATTTATTTACCATTTCAGGTAAATTCAAATTTCAAATTTACCATTGAATTTATCCTTTCAATTCCTTTATAACCATTACAATCTATGAAACGTTATCACAATTTATTTTATATTCTGAATCTTGATCTAAACTCATCGTTTTCTTTTAAAATGATTTCACATTTCCCTTTTTACTCAATTTCTATTTTGGGTTCATATTTCAAATCATCTAAATTTCCTTTATAGATATTTCATTTACAAAATATTTCCTTTAAACCATTATTCACTTTAATCGTAAATATATTTCTTTTACATATAATCAAATTAGTTTGATTTTCATACTTAAAAATAAGATCTTAAACCCAAATTCTATTTTTAACCTCTATTCAGAGTTTTCATACAAATCTCATTCTTATTCCAATTATTTAAATTTTCGTTTATAATTAATTCCCTTTATAATTTGCTAAGTTCAAATCTTATTTCAAATATTGGTTTTAAATCCCATTCCCACTTTCCCATATAAATTCATATTTGGATTTGTATTTCCATTTATCCAACGATAACTAATTTACTTAATTTATATACTCGTTTAAAATCAACTTCTTGTTTTAACAAAACAATTTTCTTCCTTTTAACTATATTCGATATAACACTTCAATTTTTTTGGAAAAATATATTTTCTTTTTAAATTTCAAATTTCATTTTCTATTCGAGAATATTTTACGGTATTCAAATACCAAAATTCTAGGGTCAGGGTAACTCAACACAGCATATTCAATCATAGTATATATCACAGTAAATAACAAACAATAATATAAATGTTGAGGAATCCAGTTGGATTCCTCCAACCTTTTTCCCTGCATCCACATATGTTAATCAACATTAATTTCACATAAATATGAAATATCGTGGTGAACAGAATTATTAAATGATCAATGATATAACTATATCAACCAATTTATCAACCATTCAGCCAAACAACCACCACACATTATAAAATTATTGTAAATAAAATTTTAAACTCGTTTATATAAAAATATAAACGAAGTAAAGTTAGTGAGTTTACTCACCTTGTCTGTAGTTGACGGTTCTGCTTTGCGATTGCGAACCCAACGGCTCACGTTTCACTGAATTAATATTAGTCAACTATAATTTCCTTTTAACGCTCTGAAAAGAACTGCTCGTTATCTTCCTCTAGAAACACGACGTCTTCCTGCTCGAACTCATCCAAAGACGTCACCTTCTGGTTCCCATTTCCCAAGAAATTGTGATATATCTGACATCGTGACACCACAAGACTACACCTTTTGTTAATCCTTAATCCAAGATTTAAATTTAAACTCGATTAAGCACTGTAAACCGATATAAGTAATTCCAGGTATTTGTTTCTCGACAACTCTCTTAAGAGTTTTATTCAACCTCACCACCCCCTCTCATTCTCTTAACCGTTCAACTTTCTTCTCCATCTGGAAAAAAACGAGCTGCTCTTGTATAACACTATAGCCAAGCTTTGATCACATCCCTTCTCCTCATACAAACCAGTAAATCCGACAAGGTCATCACCACTTTCAAAGGTTAACTACTCCTCCTCTAGTCATATTCAATCAATACGTCTTCAGTACTCAAGCTACCTTCAAACAAAATATCCTACATGAAGCTTCTCCTTCATAGTATACCCAACTTTCCCCTTTTTATAACAACCAAACCCACCACTAATAACGTGCTTCTGTCCACCAAACCCTTTCAGCACTTCACCGTTCATCCAAATTAGACCACCAATCCCTATCCCATCGCAAGAGCTACTCGCTCTCAATTACACAATCAAACTCGCACCCCTCTGACATCACACCTTCCAGTAATCACCACGAGTTCCAGTAATCAACACCGACACTTTCATACCCCAAATTCTTCAAAAATTCGTACTTACCCACCAATCGATACCACAAATAGCAAACAATATCCAATTCTCTGAAACACAACCCATCACAGCGCCATCATCTCCCAGAACACATGCTTCAGCTCACACAGCACCTCCTAGAACTTCATCTAACCTTCATGCCTCTAACACCTCGGGTCCCGCCTCCTCATATAAGCTCTTGCAACCAAAACCGGTTTCAGACTCCACGCCACAGCAAAACTTGCGAACAATATTACCATGGACTTGCTCCCACATTCCCCGCGCCATCTGGAATAACCTCACCCCTCCTGTACAACTCGCACCTACCTTCCCAGACCGCGGCTTCGGACCCGTACCCCACCAAAGACCAGTAAGCGTCACACCCAAAAGGAAGAGCACGAGACCGAAGCTTTTGAGAAAAACGAAGGGATGAATCAGAAATCGCTAATTTTCGTTTGAGGGAGGACTGGGAAGCATAAGAGAATTTGATGAAATATGAATTGGGGTTGAGAACCATTATTATTTTATTGGATTTTTGCAGTATCCCTTTTCGCTATTTCCTAAGGAGGACAAAAGGGAACAGAAATGAGTATTTTAAAGAGGAACAGCTTGGAGAGCATGGGATGTGATAGCGTGGGGGTCACGGTTTGAGTTAGATTAGAGAACACGGAAACGAGAATCGTGGGAAGCACGGTAGAGTGGTCAGCACGGTAGTGTGGTTAGCACGTTGGTTGTATTCTATTTAGTTGAGGAAGGTTTAAAATGGTGCTTGCGTATCTTTATTTCTAAGCGTACCAAGTATATATACCAGGGGTTACATGATTGCTGAAAAGCTTTTAATACTGTAGGTTTTTTTTGGGGCATAAACAAAGGATTAAAGAATAGATATTTATAAGAATATGTTTCCCTTATGTCCCTTGCCGCTTACGTCAAATTATATGTATATTGTAAGTGAAGGTTACATGTTTTATCTTTAAGCTTAAGTTTGTCACTATGCGAGCGTAGTGAATATGAAATATTCATCTACATAGAAATATTTGAACACACTCAATCCGAATTTCGTTTTCATAAAAGTCTGAAATGGCATACCCTGTCATTGTAACACTACCAATACACACGTGCTCCAGGGTTCGTTGACTAAAATTACATTCATGTACGAGCTGTTACGGACAGAAGTAAGAGTACGGTCGTGTCCAGCGAGGTACCACGATCCAAAAAATATAATAATACCGGTAGTTTAACTTATATTATGAAACCCCAAAATATAGATATAGGGTGCAAAATACTCCAAGTAAAAAGTTGCATATTTAATTAATTAAAAATTACAGTAAAATTCTAAAAATTAAATTATAACCACGCCTCAAAAGAACCTTGTCCAAATTCAAGACCGATATTTAAATATATTAAATAAACCGTTATGGTCTATATGCGATTCCATAGCGACTTTCTGAAAATTTGATTTGGACATAACTTTTTATTCCCGCTATGAAATCTGGATTTTTCACATTCGTTGGATAGATATTTTCAAACAGATTCCAATATTTCTTGTTTCACTAAAATCCGATTTATTTTGAATCCTATACGTTCATTTGAAATTTGAAATCGAATATTCAAACTACCGTGCCATTTTAAACTCGTTTTAAATTATATTATAAATTATACGTTTAAATATCGTTTTATTAAATAAATTCTATATATAATTGAAATAAAATATTTAAAACAAATTAAAATATTCAGAATTCAACGGCTGAAAAATCCGGTTTGTTACATAAGTTAATTAGAAACACTTAACCAATGTAACTTGATGAACGAATGGGGTTAAGTTAATGGGAAATACTTAACCAATATAACATGATGAATGAACGAGGTTAAGTTAATAGGAAACACTTAACCAATCCAACATGACGAGTGGGAAGAGTTAATAAGAAACACTTAACCAACATGACATGATGAGTGGGTGGGTTAAGTTAACATGAATGGACAACACTTAACCAATATGACATAATGTGTGGGAGGGTTAAGTACATATCGGGTTGGTGGGTAATATTAGTAAATATAGGCCCACAAACTTAACCATTAAGTAAACATGTTTGATTCAGTGGGAGGGTTAAGAACATATCGGGTTGGTGGGTAATATTAGTAAATATAGGCCCACAAACTAAACCAGTAAGAAACCCTAGTAACGGGGACCCATTTCAGCAGTAACCCACATAGATGTATCAAGGTACCCTGAAACTAGGCAGGGTGGGGCACGATTACTGGGCTGATTATAAGCGGTCAAAATAGCGGCAGGGGTACGTCAGTGTAGGTTCCGACGGTTTACGGGCATGCACGTACTCCAGAGTGGGAAAAAGAAGGCACTGGGTACCAGTAGTTATACATTGTGCATCTTGAATCATGTCGGGTTGCTATCATAAGGATTGATACACCTTATGGTGGGACCAGCACAGGGTATCTACACGCAAGAGAGGGCCGATTGACACAGACACAAGGAAAATTAATACGAGTAAGGAGCCGATCTATAGGGTAGTAAGGGTACATCTAACATCTTCATGGCAATTAGGCTGATTGAGGTAAGATCCTCATACTAGATGTACACCTGAAGGCTACCATAATTGCGGGGATTGGGATCACGTTGTAATATTATCATTTTACACAGATTACTAGTTGGGACACTAGTTAGGCGGTGTAGAGGTATAAAAATCAGAATAACAAGGTAGTAGCGAAGCAGAGAACGAGTAGAAGCGCACTCAGTTTATCTTGCCTTATCATATCATATGCCAATCTTATGTTATCTTGTTATCCTTGTTCTCACGGTATTGTCTTATATTCAGTTTATTCAGGTTATGATGCTTTTGCCTATTTACATGCTGAAAGTCACTGGACTTACCAGACTTATGTCTGACCTAGTTTGTTTCGCCTCTTTTCTTCCGTCCCCCCCAGGTTCACAGGGAGGAAATGTTACCACTTAGCTCAGTTTTCTTTCCAAGCACGGAGATAGTCGATGTATTGCTTTGGACTCTCTCTTCCACTGCTATGGCTGGTTCGTGCTTTATTAGGGAATATCATTGTTATTTTTATGCTTCTTTTATACTTGGAATTTTTTGTAATCAAGACAGAAGTTCTATGTATTACTTTTAAGTATGACTGAGACAGTTGTTGTAAAAGCTTGACTGAACCACATTGTTTATAAAATGACTTTATTTTCCGCTGCTTTATTTGTCTGTCTTGTAATTTATCTGCATATTTTACCTAAACGCTCCACCGAAGTTAAGGCATTCCCTTTGTGAGTGACCTTAATGGAGGTAGGGTGTTTCAAGTACTCCGAACTAGGTCGGAGCAGGGGCACGCTTAATGGGTTGATTGTAAGAGATCCAAAATGAAGGAGCGGTGTCAACAGCGAAGGAAACCAATGGAGTCATGTGTGTGCATGGGTACGGCTTGCTATGGGAATTAAGACGCTGTGACATCAGTAGATATAGTTGTGCACATCATGAAAATAAATGGTTGTCACTTTAGGAAGTGGTACATCCTACTATGGGGCCAGCATAGGGTATCTACGGAGTAGGGAGCCGATCGATTAGGGTAGTAGTTAGGGTACATCTAGACTCTGGTAAGTTTAGGAGTCCGTTATTGGGGCTGCCTGTGGATTGTATGGGGTTAAAACCTCTCACCAGAAGTATGCCTAAGTCTACCATTTCATACATGTTGGGGATCATCTCATTCTGGATATATTAGTAGTAGTGCAGAGTAATCAATAGGGAAGCGTATACACCCTATCATGTTTACGTAGTCATACCTGCTTTTTTTCTTGTTATCTCTCTTATCCACTTTATATGCTTGTCATGCTACTTTTATTTATTTACTTGCTAAAAGTAACTGGACTCGCCAGACTTTATGTCTGACCCTTTTTGTTTCCTCTTCTTTCTCCCGTCCCCTCCCCCCTTCCCAGGTTCTCAGGGTGGGAATACTCAGGCTTAGTCGAGACTCGGTTATCATCTTTCTAGGAGCTGCTTTCGAAGTATGGCTCAAGTTCTTATCTCCACTATGGCTTTGTCTCTTTTTGGGGAATTACGATTTTTAAGTATTTATGTACTCTAATGGTACAAGATAGAAGTTATATTATTGTAATGGGTTTTATGTAGTTTCAGACTTATGGTATTTTGGACCACGATGTTATGATTTATGTTTGAAATAAAAATTTAAATTCCGTTGTTGCTTTTATATCTGTCTTGTAATATTTCTATTTCTGTTTACCTATAATGCTTCACGAAACTTAATGCATTCCTTTAGTGAGTGACATTAACGGACCTGGGGTGTCATAAAACCTGTCTTCCCCACATTTGAAAGTGATAGCCTTTACAACAAGCATTTGAAAACAACGATACATCCATGGCAATCAAAAGCAAACAGACAATAACAATCATAGCAACTAGTTATATCTTATGTAAACCATCCTAACCGAGATCAACATACCTCAAGCACAATCCCCAAAAGCCAAAACCAACATTAGACAAGCACCCAAGAAACATCTCCCTTGACGCTAGACAACTTACATGGGACAGTACAAGAAAAACAACCAACATCAATGATCCTAGCTATCACTACCTATCCTGCTTCGAAACCCATCGTTAATCATATGACGACCAACCTAGCCATACGTCAAGGGCTAATGGTTACCCCGGTTCTAGCAAAAACTCCATACACCTTTCATCGATACGTATCTAGTCCTTTCAACAATACCCAGGGTACTCGACCATTCAACCAGTCTTTTAGACGTCCCTATTGTGCCCTTGCTTTGAGTCCGCTGGAACCAATGACAACGATAATCTCTCAGTCTTCATTATTTTTAGGTGTCCTCCCTAACGACTATTCATAGCTCAAACAACCTTCTCGAGCAACCATTATCTTCGAACTCAACACCCTTGAGTCGTCTTCACATTCATTGCATTACGACGATCAAAGAACACTTCATGATGCTTTAGACATTCCTTCTTGAATTCGCGCCGAAGCTATAGCCTTCGTTGACTAAAAAACAAGCTTCGTTTGGTTGACATTCTTTAGGTCTTGAACTTCTTAGGTCCTACCCCTTAGGTCTTGCTCCTTAGGTCTTGCTCCTTAGGTCTTACTCCTTAGGCCTTGCTCCTTAGGTCTTAAAACGACCTAAGACCTAATAACCTAAGACCTAACTTCTTAGATCTTCAAAACGACCTAACACACTAGCGACCTAAAACCAATACCCAACCTTCATCCTTTTCTTAAGAAGCAAGCCACACGACCCAAACTCCATGCCATGTCATCAATGATCTAAGAAAAACGACCTGACTCCAGATCTGACCAAAATAGCTCCAATCTTGACCAAACCATCACCAAACGACAACATCGATGCAAACAACTCATCCAAATCGTCCAGTTCCACAATCAACGCTTTATGAAACCATAAAGATCGTCAAAATTACAATTATTCATCAATAATCATACAAGATTCATTAAATCATGATAAACGAATGAATAAACTAAAATAATGGATCTAACTTGCATAAACATATGAATTAACATAAGAGTTACTGGTTTTAAATTGATAGATTAGATCCTATGGTGATTCAAATGAAAATATACTTACCATGATGTAGATCTAGGCGAAAAGAACTTGAAAATGATGAAAATAAGATCAAACAACACATATACTTGATTGAATCTATGTGAGATATGCTTATCACTCACCAATTCTTCGAATTAACTCAAAATCGCTAAATTCTCAATCCGGACATCGAAGAATATGCTTGAAACCTCTTAATTTGATGCGTTCTCTCTTCACTTAACGTAGATTTAGCTTCAAACGATGTAGAGATCTTCGGTTCTCTTATGCAGATATAGAATTTTAATGGTGGAAAGGTGTATTTGATTATGCAAGGAGGATCACAACCTCAACCAAATGAGAGAATAAAGAAAAGTAACCCTCTGTCCATGCTTCTAACCCTTATTTATAGCCTTCCACCATCCCACTAATAGGCCACACCAATCAAGCCATCAATGGCTTATAAAACCTAAACAGAAATTGTGAAACACTAAAATAGCGATTTCTCCCAAACCGCTAAACCAAATCTTTACTATAACCACTCTACGGAATTGGCAACACCATTTCCTTTCCAATGAAACCGACCTCGGCACCTGATTCCATCCTAGTCAAAAGTTATTCCCTGCACAAGATTGATAGGTGAAAAACGGTCACAAATAAAATATGTAAAAATTATAGACGTGTCTCACATCCCCATTACCAACATATCAAAATATGAGAATGATCCAACCATCAGGGAATTAAATAAAAATGTTTTACGATCCTTCGATACGTAGAATGCGGGCTGTTACATTCTCTCCCCCTTTAGGAATTTCGCCCCCGAAATCCCAAGCAACCAAAAATTTCTGCATGCTTATCATCCTTGAGCAGCGAATTTACCGTCCAAACTAGAATTCATCAAGTCATGCATCCATAGCCTTAACCTAGCACGTGGAATTCTAACAATAATAGTACTAGTTACAATAGGGTAAGAATGACACGACGCTTATGGGTCATACCAACGAAGAGTTCTAGATGGGTCGCCTTCACCTTCTCTTCCATTTCCCACGTACGATCATCATCGTCCTCACTCCATTGTACCTTGACTAACTTAACCATCTTCCTCCTAAGCTGTTTTGTGTCATTCGCCACAACGCGAAGCGGCTTACGAGGTTTCGTAGCGACGGAGTCTATTTCTCAGTCTTCAAACAGCTCTGGAGATTCCACCACAATCGAATCATGCACACACTTCCGAAGAAACGACACATGGAAAGCATTATGCACACTCGACATCTTCTCAAGTAACTCAAACCTGTATGCAAGCATTCCAATTGGCTCAATTATTGGAAGTGGTCCAACGAATCTTGGGGCCAACTACCCTTTGATCCCAAACCGAACAACATGCTTCAACGGCGAAATCCTCATGAAAACCATATCGCCAACGTTGAACTCCAAATCCTTCCGACGCTTATCGGCATAATTCTTATAACGATCTCGGGCTGCCTTCATTCGTTGCCAAACTATCTCAATACAATATGATGTCTCTCTGATCATCTCCGGCCCAAGTATCAACTTATCCCTAATTTTTAACCAACATGCTGGAAAATTACACGGTCTAACACACAACACCTCATATGGTGCCATCCCAATACTCGATTGGTAGCTATTATTATATGCAAACTCAACTAAATGTAGATGGTCTTCCCATGATCCTCCGAAGTCTAATACACAAGTTCTTAGGAGAACTTCCAAAACTCGGTTAACCCTTTTGGTTTGACCAATAGTTTGGGATGGTAAGCCGTACTCAAACACAACTCGGTTCCCAAAGTCTCTTGCAAACTCTTCCAAAATCCACTTGTGAACAATGGATCTCCATCACTCACTATGCTCTTCGGGATTCCATGGAATCGAACTATCCATTTTATATAAAACTTAGCCAAGCTCGATGCTGTCCTAGTCAATTTGACAGGAATAAACCTTGCACTTTTGGTCAAGCGATCCATGATGACCCAAATTCCTTCGTTTCCTACCCTGGTTCTAGGTAGTCCATCGATAAAATCCATTGATATCTGCTCCCACTTCCACGTAGGAACTTTTAATGGGTGAAGCAATCCACTCAGCTTCTTTTGTTTATCTTTCAGCAACTGACAGTTAATGCACTTGGAAATAAACTTTCCACTATCCCTTTTCATACCTTCTTAGTAGTAGGCACGCTTAATGTCCTGATACATCTTATTATCACCGGGATGAATTGTCAACTTAGACTGGTGACATTCCCTCAAAACCTCATCTGTCAATCCGTCGATATCAGGAACAACCTATCATCCTTGCTTTCAAAGCCAACCTTCTCGATTGACCTCGAACTCTTTATCCTTTGGTTCTAACTTATGGATAATCTCGAAAAGCTTTGCATCTTGCTTTTGGCACTTGCCAATCCTTTCAATGGGAGTAGGTCTTATCGATAATCTTGCCAACATTTCAGGTTCTAACTCACACCGTGGTCTGAAATCAAATCCTGCCAAGTACTTGAGGTGCTTCCATTCTGAAAACATCGCTCCCAAACTCGTGTATCTTCGACCGAACGCATCTGCCACTGTGTTACCTTTACCAGAAGTATAAGCTATACCAAAATAATATGATGCTAGAAACTCTAACCATCGTTGTTGCCAAAGATTCAAATCCTTTTCAGAGAAAATATACTTTAACTGCTTGTGACCTGTGAACAACTCGAATCAAACCCCCAATAGGTAATGCCTCCACATCTTTAGAAAAAACACGATTGCTGCCAACTCCAAACTGTGAGTTGGATAATTTCTATCATGCAGCTTCAGCTTTCGACTTACATAGGCCATAACTCTATCCTTCTACATCAGCACTGCTCCAAGTCCAGTACCACATGCATTGGTGTATACCACCAATTCTTCATTCCCACTTGAAATCGTCAAAACAGGCACACTCATCAGTCTCTCTTTCATGAATTCGAAAGCTTGCTCACACTTTGCATCCCATGTCAGCCCTTGGTTCTTCTTTGTCAATCCTGTTAATGGAGCAGCTATCTTGGAGAAATCCTTGATAACCCATTGGTAATAACCTACCAATCCAAGGAAACTTCTTACGTCCGTTGCATTCTTTGGTCTATCCCAGTCCTGCATAGTTGCAACCTTAGCAGGGTCAACAGCTATTCCATTTATAGAAACTACATGCCCTAAGAACCTCACTTCTCTCTTCTAGAAGTGACATTTCGAAAACTTAGCCTTAAGCTGATGCTTTTGCAAGATTTACAAAACAAATCTCAAGTATGTCTTATGCTCTTCCTCATTCCGGGAGTAAACTAGAATATTATCCACGAACACAAGCACGAAATTGTTCAATTGATCTCTGAAAACCTTATTCATAAGATCCACAAAATATGCTGGCACTTTAGTCAACCGAAATGGCATCACCACCCATTATAAGAAACCTGATGATGTCCTAACAGCAGTCTTTGGCACACTATCCTTTGCCATCCTCAATTGGTGAAATCCCATTGCCAAATCCATATGACAAAACACCTTGGCCTCGTGAAGCTAATCGAATAAATCATCGATCCTTGGCAACGGATACTTGTTCTTCTTGGTCACCTTGTTCAGCTCACGATAGTCCACAAACAATATCAACGAGCCATCAGCCTTGGTTGTAAACACCACTGGGGTACCCCATTCGGATACACTTCTCTGAATGAATCCTTTTCCTAAAAGGTCTCGTAGTTGCACCTCTAACTCTCGTTGTTCCCTAGGCGCCATCCTCCTAAGAGGCATAATGATAGGTCTAGCACCCTTGACCAAACTGATTCTGAGCTCAATCTCACGATGCGGCAGAAAACCTTTGACTTCTTCAAAGACATCCTTAAACTCATTAGCGATAAGCACAGATGACAAGTCTTCCTGTGGAATCACAAGCGAATACAAAAATCTCACGAAGACACCATCTTCAGGCTTACATCAAATCAAACCTTTCACTCTTCCACTTCCCCAACTCTCACCTCAAGGTTCTCGCAATTCACTCTTGCCGCATACCTCTTGAGCCAGTCCATGCCCAAGATGATCCCAAATCTAGCGAAGTTAAAAAAAAAAGCAATCACACATAAAAGAGAAACCATGAATCGATAACACAAGACCACGACAAAGCATACAAAGGCTGGACGAACCCCCAACTGGATTAGTCACAACCAAAGGTCTATCACAAATCTCAGTTTTCAAACCTAAGCGGCACACAAGCTCATTACAAATGAATGAATGCGATGCTTCAGTATCAAACAGCACTCGAACTGAAACACCTTTGACTTAAAAAGTACCTTGAATGACGACACCCTTTCCTTTCTCCTCTGCGGTAGGATCTCTTAAAGAAGATGGTACGACCTCCAAAGCATATGCCTTCATTACCTGCTTCCCTTTCGGTAGCTCCGGACAATCCTTCTTATCATGCCCAGGTTTTCCACACTTGAAGCACTTCTTTTCAGCTTTTGGATTCTTACATTCATTAGCGAAATGGCCCTTCTATTAGCAGTTGTAGCAAACCACCTCACTTTAGGTTTCTTCTTGCCATCCTTTCCTTTCTCCTGTTGCAGCTTCCTCTTCTTATTGTTATTACCACCCTGCTGTAATTTCAAAGCTTCCTTGGTTGTAGCGACAACGTTTGCTTCGTTAGGAAACAAGCTTTCATGTCGAATAAATTTCTCCACTATCTTGTCATATGGATCATCAAGATGATCCACCAATGGACTCCCAATGTAGGTATCCAAACCCATAACAAACTTTTTGTTCTTCTAATAAGGAGAGTCAATGTACGATATGGCATATTAGGACAAGGAGTCAAAATTAGAGACATGCTCAAGCAATGATTGCCCATTCTGTTTCATCTCCACAAACTTCTTGAAAAGAACTGACTTCTGAGCAGTAGAGATAAACTTCGCCTCGAACTTGACTTGGAACTTTTCCCATGTTATCTCTTCTTCCAGAGTCTCCAAAGTGATAGAGTTCCACCAATCCACGGCTCTACCTTGCAATTGTCTAGATGCAAGCTTCCTTTTTGTTGCATCGTAAATGCCCAAATGTCCAAAAATCCATATACAAGCATCTAACCACCTCTGAATCTCTTCAGTCCGCTTTGTCCCCTTGGACGACTTTTCCCCCGAGAGAAGTGAATGTTTGCATAGCTTCGTGAAGTCTACAGCCCTCAGTACCTACACTTGAACTCCTACTTCTATCGTTGCTTCCTCCTGAGCGGGTACTTTTCTCATGGTCGCTGCCACCATGGCCTCGAACATAGTTGGGTAGTCTGGTATACCACCATTTCCCCCTCCAGGAGCAGCATCCTCCCTAACAACGTGTCTCAATGGTCGACGACTCATTCTAAATCTGTAATATATAATGATTAGCCACTTACGAGAAAACTTCTATAGAGTTCAAATGCTATTACCATAAACTAATATATTTAGTAAGCATTCATCAGAAATCTACAAATACGTCTCTCATATGTTATTACGTCTTCGAACTTTGGCTAAAATCGATAACCAGAGCTCTGATACCAAATGAGATGACCGCCCATAACTCTTGCACTAAACAAGGGAAATAATGTGCTGAAAGACGTGTTAGGCAGTTATGGATGATCATCGTGGTAGGATAACACAATGGGGCACATGTCGTATAACTCACAGCGCAAGGATAAAATATAATAGAACATATACAACATGCCGTAATAGTGAATCATTTCTGAGAAGAGACTTAAACTTTCATAACAACTAGAAAGAATATCCATACACCCTTGGATTACAACATAAATGTCTGGACAAATTTTCCTCACTACAACACTCAAAGAAAACACCAATAACAACAACAGAAACAATAAATACTAGATAGTAGAAAAACTGATCTGCAAGCCTTTTGCTCGACATCGCTATGGATCCTTGCCTCACTAAGTTCCGCTACCAATAACCTGCTACTCAGTCTGCCCATCAGAAACAGGACGAACATCCCAAAGTAATAAGAGGGAAACATAAGACCTTGAGTCAGACAATAGTCTTAGTGAGCGATAAAACAGCTATCTAACATCACCAACAAAGTATATGAGAATAGGTAGATTAACCAACAAAACAGAACTCTAGAGAAGAACTCGTCTTCCTCACATCTGACAGTGATAGCCTTTACAACAAGCATTTGAAAATAACGATGCATCCATGACAATTAAAAGCAACCAGACAATAGCAATCACAACAACCAGACAATAGCAATCACAGCAACTAGTTATATCTCACGTAAACCATCCAAATAGAGATCAACACCCCTTAAGCACAATCCCGAAGGCCTAAACTAACATCAGACAAGCACCCAAGAAACATCTCCCTCGACATTAGACAACTTATATGGGATGGTAGAAGCAAAACAACCAACATCAATGACCCTGGCTATCACTGCCTATCCTGCTTCGAAACTATCGTTAATCATATGACGACCAACCTTTCCATATGTCAAGGGCTAATGGTAACCCCGGTTCTAGCAAAAACTCCATACGCCTTTCATCGATACGTATCTAGGCCTTTCAACGATACCCAGGGTACTCGACCATTCAACTGGTCTTTTAGACGTCCCTATTGTACCCTTGCTTTGAGTTCACTGGAACAAATGACAACGATAATCTCTCAGCCTTTATTTTCTTTAGTCGTCCTCCCTAACGGGTACTCATAGCTCAAGAAACCTTCTCAAGCAACCATTATCTAAGAACTCAACACCCTTGAGTCATCTTCACATTCATTGCATTACGACGATCAACGAACACTTCACGATGCTTCAGACATTCCTCCTTGAATTCACGTCGAAGCTATAACCATCATTAACTCAAAAACAAGCTTCGTTTGGTCGACATTCTTTAGGTCCTGAAATCCTTAGGTCTTAAAACGACCTAAGACCTAATGACCTAAGATCTAAGACCTAACGACCTAAGACCTAACTCCTTAGGTCTTAAAAACGACCTAATACACTAGCGACCTCAAACCAATGACCCGAACTTCATCCCTTTCTTGAGCAACAAGCTCCACAACTCAAACTCCATGCCATATCATCAACGACCTAAGGAAAATGACCCGACTCCAGATCTGACCAAAATAGCTCCAATTTTGACCAAATCATCACCAAACGACAACATCGATGAAAACAACTCATCCAAATCCTCCAATTCCACAAACAACGCTTTATGAAACCATCAACATCATCAAAATGACAATTATTCATAAATAATCTTATAATATTCACTAAATCATGATAAATGCACGAATAAGCTAAAATATAAACGTATGATAAAACATAAGAATTACCTATTTTAAGTTGCTAGATAAGATCCTATGGTGATTCAAATGAAAATATACTTACCATGGTATAGATCTAGGTGAAAACAATTCGAAAATGATGAAAATAAGATCAAACAATCCATACACTTGATTGAATCCGTGAGAGATGCGTAGCACTCACCAATTCTTCGAATTAAATCACTAAATTCTCAATCTGAACAGCGAAGAATATGCTTCAAACCTCTTGATTTGATGTGATATCTCTTCACTTGACATAGATCTAGCTTCAAATGATGTAGATCTTCGATTCTCTTATGTAGATCTAGAATTTTAATGGTGGAAAGGTATATTTGATTGAGCAAGGAGGATCATGAGCTCAACCAAATAAGAGAATGAAGAAAAGTAATGCTCTCTCCATGCCTCAAACCCCCTATTTATAGCCTCCCACCAGCCCACTAATGGACCACACCAAATCTGCCCATTAATGACTTGTAAAACCTGAACAGAAATTGTGAAACGCTAAAACATCGATTTCTCCCAAATCGCTGAAAGAAATCTTTAATGTGACTACCCTACGGAATTAGCAACACCATTTCCTTTCTAATGAAACTAGTCTCGGCACCTGATTTGATCTGAATCATAAGTTATTCCTTATACAAGAGTGACATGGGCAAAATGATAATAAATAAAATTGGTAAAAATTGTGGACATGTCTCACATCCCCATAACCAACATACCAAAATATGAGAATAATCTAACACTCAGGGAATTAAATAAAAATATTTTACAATCCTTCGATACGTAAAATTGGGGGCTGTTACAGTCCACCTCTCTGGTAATTATTGTTTTGATTTCTTGAATTATTTCCTTTTTCTTGATTTTTTTGGTCTGCTGTTTGTAGTGTAGCTTACTGAGTAATCTGATTTTTGTTCCCTTTTTTGCAATAACCTTCTTTCATGACCTTGAAGATTTGAGTAAACATTTTGTAGATATGGTGTAGGTTCAGCAGATATGATGAATGCTACCATAGCTTCATATTCATCTTCGAGTCCACCAACAATATATCGGACTTGTTCACTATCATCAACTTTGTTTCCACCACATGCCAATTATCACATAAGTTTCTAACTTTCATTAGATTCTCATTCATGCTTAAGTTCACTTTCTTTATGCTTTGTAACTACTTTTTGTAGTATAGAACCCTTGCTGTAGATTGACATGTGAATATCATTCCAAAGTTGACTAAACTTCATGTGATGTTTTATATCCAATTAACTGTGACATAAGTGATGCACCTGCAGATGACATTATCCAAGAGCTGACAAGATTGTCTTGCCTTTGATGAACTATAAATTCTAGATTAAGAATCAAACTGTTTTCACAGTCTCTAAAATATTTTGATGGTACATTTTTCATTCCATAAAGGTAATCCTTTTATCCATATTTTTTTACCGTTGTTTCGATTTGCAGCTTCCACAGCAGATGATTAGACTCATCCAATTGTATTGCGATGAGTTGACTTTGCAGATTCATTAATTATTACCTAAATCAAGTCTTGGGTGTTTTTAGCACTGTATTGGTTGGATCTTGCAGTTGATTCTAGGGAACATATTTCAATAGGTTACTGCAGCAAATGGTATGAGAATACCGAACTCTAAAACTTAGAATTGAGATTTTCTGATGAAAAAGTTTTCAGTTGAATTTGATGCAACCATGATGGCTTAAATGATGATTATCTTAACTGATTTCTTGAACTATTTTTCCTGATAAGCTTACCTAGATGGAACTTTGTTTCAACTATGGACTTTCTTAGATTTCTTGATCGATTTTTTGAGTTTTAGAGCTTTTTTGACCTTCAAGCTTGATGCTGGAGAAACCGCTGTGGCCAATAACAGTGGTGAGGCACATTTTCTTGACTAGGGCCTCAACTCTCAAGTGAAGAGATGAATAATCTCCGATGGTAGGTATACAGATGATGATATTACTCTGATGGATAATCAGTCGTTTAATAGATAAAGGCTGAGACAGTAATTGCAGATCAAAACCTTGTTGCAGTTAGCATTTCAAGCTCAAATACCATATAAGAAATATTTTTGAATGTATTTTGCAAGAGAGAATGTATATTTTGTATTTCAGAAGAATGAATAGTTTTCATACATTTGTACAGACCTAATAAGGGTTATGTATACATTATGTAAAGTAAATGAGCTAGGCCCAATAGCAATATATAAAATGATGCATATTATTTTGATACATTCTCTTATTAAAGGCAAAATTACAAAGTACACAATTGTCACTTTGGAGGAAACTAGTTTAAAAAAAAGTTTGTCTTTGGTGAATAATGATTGTAGGAGACTTTCAATAGATGTTGTTATGGGATCCATGTTTGTTTCGTACTCTTCTACTCAGTGGATAAGATGTTGAGATGTCAGCATTGATTAACTCTATGTAGACTGTTCTGATATGAGAAGTCCATGGGTTTATAATATTGGAGCAATTGGAGTTAGGCAATGTAATTCTTCCATCCTTGATATATATAAAGCTAAGGCATTGTCGATGGTACCATAAGCATGTTTTTATAGTATAAAAGGCAATTATTCGGAATCAGATCATGCCTAGCCAAGGGACGTACAAGAAGAAAGAATCATGATCATTGGCAGCATTGTGTTTGCTAAAAGGAAGCAAAATTAATCTCAAATTCAGTGAACTCTTTTAAAACCAACTATATTGAGAAAGGATTCTCACAGTCCAAAATGTTTATTCCTTAGTTTATAGGCTTTCATCCATAAGACCCAAATAGATTTGCAGTCAAATAGCAGTGATGAAAGATGCTTGGATGTAGCAACATTATTCCATAAATTCATGTTAATGATATCGGGTCCTTAATTTTCTCTTGGAATACATGTCTTTTCAAAACAATGAGGATTTATTTTCTATTGAAGCAGTCACCAGTCCATAGAAAGTGATTGAAAGCACTATTTAGGTTGTTTATTTATGTCTTGGGTGTATGAAGGTTTTAAAGAAATTGGTGGTCATAGTTATGCTAATAGAAGTGATAATTGTCATTTTACACGTCTAGGATAATGGATGTGCTAACCATGAGCTCAGTTTACAGGTGATAACCCTATACATTGGCATACATTGGTCGATGGTTATTGTAACAACCCAGGTATTTGGATACCAGGGGTAAACGGATTATAATGTGTTTTGTGATATTAAAATCAGTGGGTATAAAATAATAGATTATAAGTCTAACTCGAACAAAAATTTAAAATGAGAAAATAAAGAATTTGTGATTTATAAAACTATGTGTATTGGAATAAATTAAATACATTTAGTATAATAATAAGATTTATTATGGTCTATGCTTGTCAATTATATGTTTAGTGGTTCAAATGAATATTAAAAATGTAAAATATTGAGTAGCAATTAATATTTAAGTGAAACTATATATTCAATATAAAATGCCTTGTTTTAACAAGATAATCAGTAAAGTGTAAAATTGTATATGGAAAATGTAAGAAGTTAAAATAATAATAAAAATAATAATTGTGTTTTCAGTCATGCTTGGAAATCTGATTATATATTTTATGCAAAATTTTGTGTTAAAGTATATTAATCAGTGTAAATGTTATAAATTGGTGAGTTACTGTGAATAGAGGATTATTACTATATAATATGACTTTAAATTTATGTATGATGTAAATAAAAGTATAAAAGTGTAAATATTGATTAGAACTCAATATTTATGTGTAAAAATAATTTTAATATGATTCTATTTTGTGTTAAAATAATGAGGCTTGTGTAATTTTAGAACTTAAGGATGTTGGATTTGAACATTTAAAGTGTAAAATGTGTGTTTATGTGGAAATGTGAATTTAGAGTGTATTATTTAAAATAATGTTTCAAATGTTTTAAAATCCATTCAGACATGTATGTTTAAATTTTATAAAATAAAAACAAATTTTTTTGTTGTGTATACTATTGAAATGTGTTTAGTTGTTAAGTTTTTGCGTTATGTTGTTAAGTGTAATTTAGCAACATTTTGTATTTTTCAACACTGAGTTGAAATGGGTTAATGGACTTTAGATCCAAAGCCCATAGAAATTTCTGGAAATGGGCAAAAGAAAGCATATGTACATTTTTCTTCTTCTAACTAATTCTTTTTTTCTCCTTCTTGAAGTCTAACCTGAGAAATAAGAGCAATGGTCGTCCCTCCTCAATCTTTAAAAAATAAATCTCAAATACAAATTGAAGACAAGGTGTAACGACCCGCATGCTACGCATCAGAGTATCGTAGAATATCTATTTCTTTTTCGTATGAAGTCGTATGGTCATGTAACTTTGGGGAACGACTATTGGGGTCATTTCCAATGTTCACGATTTTTGCTGATTTTTAAATGACCATTTTGCCCCTGACGAATCTTGTTTCGCCCATAACTTTTGATTGGTAAGAAGTTTTGACCTGAAACCACTTCCATTTGGTTCGGATGATGATTTACATTTCCATAGAGTGGTCACATTAGCTGAACTGACTCACCGTTTGGGAGATATGGCTGAAACAAGGTTTAGAAGGTGAAAGACAACTTAATTGGGCTTAACCGGGTGATTAGCAGCTAGGCCCATTGGGGGATTTCAGGATTAGAGCTATATGAGGCCTGATTAGGGTTAGAGAAACCTTTTCATTGTCATTTTCTAGCCGCCACTTACCTCTCTTCAACCCTAACAATGGCCTCCAACTCCTAAAACACCTTCCAATCACCGTTTAATCAAGCATTAGCCTAATCTACATAAAATCAACACCAAACCAGAGTTGGAGTTGCTGTGTTGTATAGGAAAATGCCCCCAAACAGTAGAGTTTCATATCTAAAGTTTTATTTGTGGCTAAGGTGAGTGATTTGCATTGTTTTTCACTAATTACAGCTAATTAGGGGTGATTAGTGATAATTAATGAAATAATGACTCGGAAAAATCTGGAAAAATTTGTAAAATCCTTAAATATTATTTTAGGGCTCTGGTAAAAATTAGGATAAGTTTTGTTGACTGTATGGTTAAATCATGATTAAGGGGAAAACATGGGTTTTGGGCATGTTTGATCCATATTATCATGTTAAATTGTTGTTTTGATGTTTATGGTCGATTATATATGTTTCTATTACTGTTTGTAATGTTGTGTGATTGCATAGAAAAATTAAAATGGTCGAAAATGTCGTCGTATGGCGTAAATAGCTTGCTGGAAAAGTTGCAGAAATTGGTCAAACAATCCCGTTCGTGAAACACATGTCACAAGTCGACCCCGATTGTGAAGACCTATCGCAAACCAGGCCACTCGCCACGAGCACACCCAAGCATCACGAACTGGACTACCTTTCTCCACGAGCCGCTTCGAGCCAGAGCACCCTTCTCCTCCCACGATCCGATGTAACATCACGAGCTGCCATAGGAGTGTTGCCACGACCCGACCCTCCATCATGACCAGGAACCACGAGTGGAGCTCACGAGCCAGTCCAGGAAGGGAGGCCACGAACCGGAATAGGACCCACGAGTCGGAGATGGAGACCATGAGCCGAGCATGCTTCCGAACCGGGAGCTACTGCATATCGCGAACTGAATGGAAATTGAAGTGCGAACGGGATAATGACCAGGACCTGAGATGCAAAGGTAGTCCAAATGGGAAGTCTATACTCAGGATCCAGTTGGGATCCAACGAGTTAACTTCATGAGTTGGGCTTTGCTGCGGTACGTGTGCTAAGGGGTTATCGACATTCATAACTTTGATTCACCACCAAGACGGATGTTAGACTACGGATCAGTGCAGTGGGGTAGTTATTACTCCATGGAGTAGAGTGATCGTAGCATGGCTATGAGCCAGTGCAGTGGAGTCGTCATGACTTCATGGGGGGCAGAGTGGACATAGCAAGGGACTAGTGGTTATGGATCAGTGCAGTAGAGCCATCATGACTCCATGGGGCAGAGTGATCATAGCAAAGTATTTGGGTGGTCAAAGCGGTGGATATCGTATGCTTTACGCACTGAGTGAGAGATGTGAGGATGGTTGCTATGCTTGATTGTTTGACATCACTATGACATGTACACCCCCTCCCCCGTATCTTTACACCATATGTTAGTGTCACCTTAGAGTATTGTACATCCTGTTGTGCTAACTCTTTGGTTGTAGGTCTCGGTTCAAGTATGGTTTAGTATACCTGTTATTGTTCTGTTTTGCTGCTTATCGCTCATACCAGACTTTTGTCTGACCCAGAGTTTTATGTCTCTTCTTATTACTCTGGGTGCTCTTAAACGGGCAGACTAGAGACAGGTCAGGTGATTATGCATGAGTAGTTGTACCGGAGATGAGCAGAAGGCTTCTACATATGATATATATATATAATCTCCATGTGTTGTTGCTAGTCACTGCTTTGAGCATTAGTAGTGCACCTCTTTCTTTGCTTTAGAGACAGTATGTTGGAGTTGTAATAAGCTATATTTTGAGTTTCCGCTGCTATGATGATTATGGTTTAGTTTTCAGCTTATGCAATGTCTTGCCTGTTTTATGTCAAAGTTATGTTATTATTATATTTTATTCCATGCGCTGTGAGACATTCTACAGGTTCATTGTTAGTTAAAATTTCTTTCTTTTCCTTTCTTTGGCGACCGTCCCGTGCTAGTTAGGCATTGGCACAACGCACTTTCATTGGAAATGTTGGATGGTGCGGGGCGGGCCGTCACACTTGGTATCAGAGCTCTGGGTTGCGTAGTTAACCTGGGGAAAGACACCAGGGAGAGATAGTACGTATATGAGAGCGCGTATTTGTGGTATTTTGGTTTTCAAAAGATATGTATATATATACTTTTAGTATATCTAAGTATGTAGTCGCACTGCACTGGCACCACTGAAGAGATGGTTAATCGTTTTCTCCTTACAGATTGAACGATGAGCCGATATACGAGGAATACTGGTAGAGGAGCCAATAATGGGAATGCTCCTGATATGAGGACGATGTTCACTGACTTCATGAGAGAGATGCTTAGGGATGTTCATAGGGCAGCTCCTAATGCTGCAAATGGTGTTGGTGCAGCGGTGTAAGCACCTAGGGCCGATTTCGCCAAGCTTTGTAAGGACTACACTAGTCTTGGTGGGAAGCCGTTCCACGGAACGGAATCGGATACAGAAGTTTAGGATTGGCTCGATAGTTGTGAACGCATCTTCGAGGACTTAGGGATCGATGATGCGATGAAGAGGAAGCTAGCATCCCGTCAGCTGCACGGACAGGCTATGAATTGGTGGAATGCTATTAAGGCAGCTACCCCGGAGGATCAAGTTACTTGGGATCAGTTTAAGGCCCGATTTAGTGATAAGTTTATCCCAGCTGCTCAGAAATCAGAATTGCTTAGGAAGTTCTTGGAGCTTAAGCAGAATGGTAGGGCAGTCTCGGACTATATTGCTGAGTTCGATACTTTATCGAAGTATGGATTATCCCTTATTGACACTCCCGAGAAGAAGAATGAGAAGTTCATAACTGGTTTAGATCAGTGTTTGGGAGAAAGACTCATAAACCATATTGACGAGACTTTTGAATTGATTGTTGGGAAAGCATTGAGGTCAGAGAGCCTTTATCCTAAGACCAAGACTGAAGTCGCCGTTGCATCTGCAAAGGGGTCAAAGCCGTAGGCAAGCGGTGGAGACAAGAATAATTCTCAGAATAAGAGGAAGCAGAACTAAGCTATGGATGGTCAGAAAAAGAGCAAGAAAGATGTTGAGTGCTTTAGCTGTGGAAAGAAGGGCCATTATGCTAAAGAATGTCGAGCAAAACCCGCAGACAGGAAGTGCTTCAACTGTGGCCAAGTGGGACATCACAAGGATAAATGTCCGCAACCCCCTAAAGAGAAGAAGATTGTGAAAGCATATGCTCTTAATGTTGTTCCTTCTTCGTCGAATGCCCCAACTGCGGCGGAGAAAGGAAAGAAAGTTGTCATTCAAGGTATGCTTTCTGTTTATGATGTTCCTGTTCGAGTGTTGTTTGATACCGGAGCTTCCCGTTCCTTCATATCTAGTGACCTGGTAGATAGGTTGGAATTGGAACTCGAGATAGTCGATAGACCTTTATCTGTGACGAAACCAATTGGTGGTTCGACTAGCCTTAGTATGATTTGTCATAATGTGGTCTTATCGAGTCATGGATGTATGTTTGCTTGTGATTGCTTTGTTTTGGGCTTTACTGAGTTTGGCATTATTTTGGGAGTCGATTGCCTCCAAAGATATGGGGTGGTGGTAGACTGTGAGGGCTTTTTGGTGACAGTTAGAGCGAATGATGGGCGGAGGGTAGTGTTTGGTGGTCGACCTAGTGATGGGGTAATGGCTAGTTTTCTAAATTCCCTCGACATCCCGCATGATGAGTTGTCAGATTGCCCATGGCTGGCCAGTATCCGGACGTCTTCGAGGAAGTGACCGGACTTCCACCACACCGAGAGATTGAGTTTCGTATTGATTTGGTGAAAGACACCAGACCTATAGTGATTCCACTTCATCGTATGGCACCAAGGGAGCAGCGAGAGCTCGGGGTGCAAGTGAGCGATCTTTTGAAGAAGGGATTTATCAGAAGAAGTGTTTCAGAGTGGGGAGCACCAGTTGTGTTTGCTACCAAGGCAGATGGTTCCCTTCGATTGTGTGTGGACTACCGCGAGTTGAATAAGGTGACGAGGAAGAATAAGTATCCTCTACCATGGATAGATGATTTATTTGATCAGTTGAGTGGCGCGAGAGTGTTCTCCCAATTGGATCTCGCGACAGGTTTTCGTCAACTTAGGGTGGAAGCTGAGAGTATAGCTAAAACGGCCTTTCGGACGCCGTCTGGATTCTATGAGTGGTTGGTCATGCCATTCGGGTTGACCAATGCACTAGCATATTTTGTGGATCTTATGAATAGGGTATTCAGGGATCAATTGAATAATTTTGTTCTTGTGTCCATGGACGATATACTTGTTTATTCGAGGATAGAGGAAGAACACAAGGAACATTTGAGAGTAGTGATGGAGGTGTTAAGAAAACATCAATTGAAAGAAAAGTTTTTTAAGTGTCACTTCTGGAGGAGAGAAGTGAGATTCTTGGGCTATGTTGTTTCAGGTAATGGCATTGCCGTGGACCCTACGAAGGTGGCTACGGTACAAGATTGGTCTATGCCCAAGAATGCAACAGACGTAAGAAGTTTCTTGGGATTAGCTGGATATTATTGGAAGTTTATCCAAGACTTCTCCAAGATAGCGGCACCGTTAACTCAGTTGACCAAGAAGAATCAAGCTTTCGTTTGGGACGAAAGGTGTGAAAATGCATTCAAGAGTCTAAAGGAAAAGTTGACGTGTGCACCAGTGTTAGTCATTCCTAAAGGGAATGAAGAGATGGCAGTATATACAGATGCATGTGGTACCGGACTAGGTGCTGTATTGATGCAAGGAGGTAGGGTAATAACTTATGCAAGTCGGCAACTGAAACCGTATGAGAAAAGATACCCTACCCATGATTTAGGATTGGCAACGATCGTATTCACGTTGAAGATGTGGAGACATTATCTCTTGGGAGAAAGATTCGAGTTGTTTACCGATCATAAGTCATTAAAATATCTTTTCTCTTAGAAGGATCTAAATCTCTGACAGCAAAGATGGTTAGAATTCTTGGCATCCTATGATTTCGATATCGCATATACACCTGGAAAGGGCAATGCAGTAGCTGTAACGTCCCGCATTTTTGTCGGTTGGTATTTGAATATTTAAATCAGTTTAAATATTGAATTTGTAATATAAGTGGACTTATATATTAATTAAAAAGAAGTTGAACGTATATAAATATATATTAATCATAATCGAGCTCAGAACAACCCTGTAGTTCGTAATTTAACGTTCTGAACTTCAACTGAGTGTACAGGATTCATTTTAAATCGGATTTCGTTGAAACCAGAAACGGTGGAATCTGTTTAACGATATCTTTCTAAGAGAAGTGAAAAACCAAGATTTCGTCGAATATATTGCAAGATATGTCCAAATCAAATATTCAGAAAGTCGCTATGTAATCGTATATCGACCGTAACGGTTATTTGAGTATAACTTGATATCGGGTGCAAATCGGGACAAGATTCTTTAGAGGCGCAGCGATAATTTAATTTTTAGAATTTTACTGTAATTTTAAATTAATTAAATAAGCAACTTTTTATTTGGAGTATTTCGCACCCTGTATCGATATTTTGGGGTTTCAAAATATAAGTTAATCTACCGGTATTATTATATTTTTGGGACCGGGACACCTCGTTGAGCACGACTGTACTCTTACTTCTGTCCGTAGCGGCTCACGAAAGTTTGTGAAACACGATATGTTAAACTCTATGAAATTATAAGGATATATATAACATTTATATAATGGGTTTCTTAACATTTAAAGCATAAGTAACCTTCACACGATTTAACAGCGACGTATTGTCATGTCTCAGCTTGTATTTTGGGATAGATGTTTCAACGCAAATAGTAGGGACTTTATTCATGCGTGTATAGATGCCCATGATTTTTATAAATGAAGTGTACTTCTTTTCTTTTCCTTAATCATGAAGGAACGTAAACCCTGTATGAAACCCATACCTTTAGACTTAAGCCTAAGACCAGACCAACCACGTAAACTATAGAAGCTTCATGGAATTTAATATTTATAAATATAAAATATACGGTTTCCTTCAACGTTAAGTCTCTCCTATAGTTATATATATACCTTCACCTCTAAGCTATTATCACGTACTAACTACAGTTGTTTTTGCGCTAGAAGACAGGGAGACCTTGACCTAAAACGTAGACGCTATATCCTAGTTGATATAAAAGAACACATATATATGTTCACCTTAACCCTTAAGTATTATATATATGTATAGTCACACTCTATCATCAAATCAAAGTGGGTACACACGTCTTCACAGTATGGCTACATCTCTATTAGCCTCAACCCTAAAACTTAAAATCCAAGTAACTTTGACTATGAATACGGTTCGTTCTTCTCCGGGTTCGGAAAAACAAAAATCAATACTCAATTCTTTCTTCTTCGTTCTGGGAATCACGAATTCATTTCCTTTCGAAAACAAGAAGTGGAAGCAAAGTTGTATGGGGTGGGGGTGCGAGTATAAGGTGACGAAGTCGTTCGAAGTGCTGGGTTCAGACCTGGCAGTTTCGAGTGGATAAGGGCATGGAGATGGAGAACAGATTTAAGAAATGGGAGTAGTGGAAAGATGGGTGGTAAGTGTTGAAGTAGCGGAAGGGTGGTAAGGAAGATGGGAGTGGATTCAAAAGGTGACGGAGTTGGACTATATTATGGAGCGGAATTTTACTGGGAAGTTGTCGACGTGGTAAGTTCATTCAAGGACAAAGGTTGGATTGGGCTTAAAAGTAAGGCATGTTGATGATCTCATCTGAGAGTATGAGGATCGGTTTACTGGTACAAGCGTGGATGTTCTTTAATAAAGTATGCAACGTGTTGTACTTCGTCAAAAAGAATATCAGAAGGAAGATGATCTTTACTTAAGAAGGCCATTCAGGTCTGAGTGTTTACACAGGGAGGACGTTGTGAAGAAATACAGGGACGTTGAGTTTTAAAAGGGTAGGTGCGGTATTCAGGTTGAAGGGGGAGTAACTAGTACTGGGTTAGAAAATAAGGGACGTGATTTGTAAGTAGAGTGATTGACATGAGCTTAAGTAGGCGGCATGCTACAGGGAGCTCACATGCTCAGCCATGATGGATATTGGTGTAACTGGAGCAGTGTGTATCCAAATGGCTGGTGCTTCACTTAGGGAGGAGTTGGGGTAGCAAGTAAAGGGAGTTCACGGATGGACTGATCGCCAGAGCAGGGAATGAAGCTGATGTTAATAACTTACGGTGGATGTCTAAGAGGACTGGAGCAAAAACACTTGTTTTTGAATGGATAGTTCAGCTCATTTGGATGGACAGATGAAGAAGCTGCGGATTTCTTTTACCGGAAACGCAAAGTGTAGACATGAAGAAGGAGCTACGGGTTTTGTTTGAGCATGAGGACACACCGGACTAGTGTAAAGAGTCAAAACACCAGCATGTTGAACAAGTTTGATCCACAACCAATAACTAAGCTCAAGTGTGAGACGGATGGCCCGCCTTTCGATGAGAGACAGAGGAAACACTGAGCTATTGAGTATTGGAGACAGAGAAAGGGATCTGACTAAGTGGTGAAGTCACGATTTGGAGTGAAGATAAAGGGACGCGGTGAGAGTTACATGACGAAATTAAAGCGTCCGGTATAATCAACTGACGCAAATCGTTAATTAACGGTTAACGCGCCAAGGTGAGTAAAATCACCAACTCTGATCTATTTTAAAATATTGCAATTATGTTTTAATGTTGTATGAATGTTGTGTGATGGTCGATTAGGTATATTACAATATATACCGTTACATATGTACACATCATCGGTTGGACACTGATTCCATCAATTAGAATATCCCCTATTATAGAGTTAGTGTAAATTGTGTTGACTGACATTTGTGGATGCGGAAACCGGTTGGAGGAATCCGACCGGATTCCTTGATAATTATATGTACTGTTTGTTTTGTATGAACCCGAATTATATTTAAAACCCCATGTGAATATTGATGTTGAACGGAAAATTCAACATCTGTTTCGATAAATCAATAAACGATATCAATTTAGAAAATGATAACAGTCGACCGTAAAACCATCGTTTTGTTAAGGAGTTGATTGGTCGTCAGGCAAATCAATGAGGTTAATTATAAAAGTTTATTTTTATAATTAAAAAGAAGATTTAAATTTATAATAGAAGTTCTATTATAAACCAGTATTTTAGAGTTCGTTTTTATAAAATAAATAAAAACGATTGTCGATATTTAAATAAGTTTATAAGGCAGAAATTATCCGATGATTAAGTATTTGGATAATTATATTTAAGATAAACAATTTTAGAAATATCATTAGATTAATTATATTAATCTAATGAGAAGTAATTAAGATCAGTTAACGAATTTACTGATGGAATGAAGTTGATTCAATCAACTGTTATTTGGAAAATGATTATTAGATTAATTGGCCTTTAATTAATCGAATGAAAATAGTTTAGAAATAAATGAGATTTAATTACCTTTTTAATTTAAGAAGTTATCAATAGAACTGTGGAATAGAGAAAGCGAAAAGTTAATGTGGAATATTAATAATCGTAAAACAACCGAGTTCAAAATAAAGATGTGGTATTATAAAACCATATTCCAAAATAAAAAGAGGAAATACGATATGATGTATATTATAAGTAATAAGGAGTTT
The DNA here is from genome assembly GCA_030737875.1 of Allium sativum. Lineage (NCBI taxonomy): Eukaryota > Viridiplantae > Streptophyta > Magnoliopsida > Asparagales > Amaryllidaceae > Allium > Allium sativum. Next base: position 745,162,494 of record CM060922.1, on the reverse strand, counting down.
AGAGTTACGAACGTATATCTATTCTAAGATAAGAACGTTGTCGATCAAGGTCTGAGAGGTAAATAGAATACCCCAACTTGAATGGCTTCACTATTATCGAGGAACGATAACAGTTTGTAACGGAAAGAGATGTCAAGATGTGTATAAAAGGAATACGGCAGCGTATTGCCAGTCTTAGAACTATAGCAATAAAATAATGCTGTTGATATGATAAGTGTGACTGTTATGTCAAGAATAATTATAACAAAGAATATTACAGCGTATGACAAGTTGAACTATAGCAATAAAATAACGCTGTTGATAAGGTAAGTGTGACTGTAATTAGTTATAAGGAGAATATTACAGCGTATGACAAGTTTAGAACTATAGCGACAAATTAACTGCTGTTGATTAGACTTAAGCGTGACTTTTATATATAGCAGCACTTCCTAGGAAATGTAACAGTTTGGTTTGAAATCCACTTATTCTAGAGTAATAAGTAACGATGTTTGTTCAAAGAAATATAAGAAAGAGTTTAGAAAAAGAATTGGGGAATCGTATTAGAAACGGATGACAGCATTTCGATGTTCGAAATATGATTAGAATTAAACCATTAGGATTTGTAACTAGAATTCGACGATGTCGAATGTATTAAAAGTAAACTATTTTTAGGGATTATAATCTGATATAATAATTAACATTTAGTTGTAAACAAATAAATGTTAAAGAGGATAGGAGTCAGTACTTAGTTTAAACTTGATATCGATTTGATAAGAAGTTGACTTAGAAACAGAGTTTACAAAGTGGAATAGGAATATATAAAGTATGAAAGAGATTTCGATAAACGGGATCATGGTATTGATTTATTTGATAAAGATGTTCAGATTTCTATAATAGAAATGATATTCACATTTCAAAGTGAAAAATGTTTTAAAAGTGAACGTTGGGCCGATTAAAAAGTTAAAATGAAATTGGAAGTATTTTCCAATGTAAATAGGGTAGATTACCCAAGTGTAGAAAATAAAGAACGTGGAAAGAATGGAAATGTTCCGAACGTTGATAACGTATATTTTTTATAGAACATGAAAGAGAGTTTATAATAACTGGAAATGTTTTCCAAGAAAGTGTAAAAAGGTTAAACGGGATTTGAGAAATATCTGGTAAGATATGAGAATTCGAATAATAAAGTCGAATGTTAAATAAAATGTACCCGTGCTTGTGTGATGTCTAGTTATACATTTGAATGAATGTTTGTTTTTACTTCGATAGTTAAACAACTGACTATCGAAGTGCTTTTACCATCGTTGTCAATACGGAGAGACCGTTTGGATATGTTATCTGAAAACCACTCCGTATAGGCATAAGCGTGCGATTAGATATGCTGAAGATAATTGAAGACGAAGTTAAATACAAGGGTCGTCCAGTTCCAGAATGATGTTTTTGTTTGTCCAGTCCCAGGACAACTTGTATGGACGAGTGTCTGACAGAGTATTTCCAACGGTCACGCCGTTGATTTGTACGGATATACCAAGTTGGTGGGGAGAAGGTAACTTCTCTTTATTCTACACCCAGTGTGCATTTGTGTAATCAATGTGTGATTACGGATTTGACGATGTGACATTCAAAGTGAATGGTGATCAGATGTTCTGAAGATAAACGTAGCTTCTAGCCTCACAACCGAGAATGACAGAAGTTGGGCTAGGCAGCATGGCTAGTTGGGTCATCCCCAAGCAGGGTGTATTGTCACCGATCTAGAGAAAATTCATATTTATACTTCTTTTCGATTCTGTATCTTCGGATGACGGTTGGATGGCCTGCAACCGTGGTGGCAATATATTCGCGACACTCAAGCTAAATGAGTGAGCGGTCATGTGTGGCCGGGTTGCAAGACGTTCTTGTTGAACCCTGAGTGTATCTCCTCTAGAGTACACTATTCAGAAGGTGCTCCCATACCTTGTCTGTTGAAATCTAATCTCCGATAAGCGCCCTGCGGTTTATGATTTTATACTATATATATGTGGAACGTGAGATGCAAGCGTTCTGCTACTTGGATAATTATTTGTTTAGACATTATCATAATATCACTGTTTTGATATCAAAGTAATTTGGGTTATAGTAAGGTAAAAGCCGTCCATGTTTATGTGTGGGCTGGTCTTACTATTTTCCTTTTGTTTCAAAAGGATTTTCTTCAAAGTAAAACCGTATGGTTAGAATTTACTCACACCAGTCCCATGACTGACCCAGAGTTTATTTTGTTTGTTTTCCCTAAACTCTTGGGTGCCCAAATTTGTACGGGCAGTCAAGTGTTTCAGGCTTTGCAGATTCACTGGGAGGAGCTCAAAAGCAGGAAGCTTCACCATTAGTTATGTAGAGTTATTTCCGCTGTGATATGATGTATTGTACTCTGATAATGGTATGTATATACAATACAGTTTTGTATTCAAAGTTATGTTATATAATACATTTTATTTTGTTCCGCTGCGAGTTTCGTGTTACTCTGATTCTGTTCAGTTGTGATCTTCTTCTTCTTCTATTCTATTAGTTCTATCTTTTCTTTCTCACCCTCTAAATTCTTCTATTAATGTCCTGGTGTTTTCGATGCTTGAATAGTCAACAGTGTGTTTTTATGTTGATTTTCTGGGTCGAAAATTCCAGCCGTTACAGATGGTATCAGAGCTGAAGGTTAAGTTATTACCTTGGCTCTGTGGCGTAACTCAATAGAGATGGAGTTAGTAATACTCTAGATTGAGTTTGAGAGTATATATATGAGCACGTATTTGTAAATTAATATAAAAACTGTTTTATATTGTGTTGACTGGTCAGTCGAGTGGTTTACGAATTCTGGTCGATACAGTAATGCAAACTCGTCGATAGGTGTTTCTAAACCCTTTAACAGTGTTATTCGACACAGTATGTTTTGAAAGAGGGTAAATAAAATAATTTCACCCAAAGTATATTTTGATATAAAAGAATTATATATCTTGAGATTATTATAGTATATTTGATGTATTCGTCGTTATTATGATCAAATGAAGATGTATAAGTGAGTTGGTTATATAAATAACCAATCGAAATATTATATAAGTATAATATGCAAAATCAGATAAACTGAATCTGAATTTAAAACCAGAATTGAAATAAAACTCTAAAAACTTGGAAAGAGTTGGAAATAAAATGTTGAATTGAATATATGGGAATTTTAAAATCCTGGGAGATTTGAAAATTTGTTTTCCAAGTACTGTGAAAAATATTTTGAAGAAATAAAGTGATTATAGATGAGTTTTTAAAGCAATATAGTATTGAACTCACTTCGATGGTTGGAAAATAAATTCCGATGATGATCGCGACATTATCGGTGTTCATTTTCGAGCTGGTAAGTGACGGATTACTACCAAAGATTTGGTTTTGTATTGTTTGAGAAATAAGTTGTCAGAAATTCAAATGTTTTGAATTATATATGATTTCAAACTGATTTGAAATAAATCCCAGGAATTTGAATTCTGAAATAAAAATTTAACTTATGGAGTAAAAATGGTAAAAGTGGAATTTAAACAAAAATAACGAAATTGGACTGAATTTGGGAAAGATCCAGAATGAAAATTATAAAAGAAAAATATTGGAGATTCGAGTTATTAAAAATGAATTGATTCTTGGAGAATAAGAATCGAATTTTGAATTAGAGATAGAGATAACTGATTTGAGAAATAAATCAGTAAATGGGATGTCGTAATAAAACTTAACAAGGTTAAGAACCGAGAGTGGAATCGGAGTTGAAATAGTAATTTGGCTTAGTAAAAGCGAAAGACTGGTTTGAGAACGGATTAATGGGAGATCAACCAAGGATGCTTGGATATGCTGATTTGATAGCAGATGGCAGAGATAGAGTTGAATGCCGAACAGAGAAGGTACACGTTTATATACGAGTATGAGATTTTTTATGAGTCAGTTTGGGCAAGCCGTTTGGCTGTTTGATTTTCTTTTGGATTGGAGAAGGCCCGGAGTGGCAAGTTGTTGTAGTACCGAGTGAGCCGTGCAGAGGAGATGCTGGCGAGATTCTCTGAAAATTTAAGCTGTTAGGAAATTTTCAGAAATTTTGAAAATATTCGAAATAATAAGGAATTAATATTTTAATTGGAAATAATCAGTTCAGTGGGAACTGGAATTATGAAGTAAACCAAAAAGATTTTTAACCATGTTATAACAGAGATTGTAGCATTTTCCCTATCTTAGCAATTTCGAGGACGAAATTATTTTAAGGGGGAAGGTCTGTAACGTCCCGCATTTTTGTCGGTTGGTATTTGAATATTTAAATCAGTTTAAATATTGAATTTGTAATATAAGTGGACTTATATATTAATTAAAAAGAAGTTGAACGTATATAAATATATATTAATCATAATCGAGCTCAGAACAACCCTGCAGTTCGTAATTTAACGTTCTGAACTTCAACTGAGTATACAGGATTCATTTTAAATCGGATTTCGTTGAAACCAGAAACGGTGGAATCTGTTTAACGATATCTTTCTAAGAGAAGTGAAAAACCAAGATTTCGTCGAATATATTGCAAGATATGTCCAAATCAAATATTCAGAAAGTCGCTATGTAATCGTATATCGACCGTAACGGTTATTTGAGTATAACTTGATATCGGGTGCAAATCGGGACAAGATTCTTTAGAGGCGCAGCGATAATTTAATTTTTAGAATTTTACTGTAATTTTAAATTAATTAAATAAGCAACTTTTTATTTGGAGTATTTCGCACCCTGTATCGATATTTTGGGGTTTCAAAATATAAGTTAATCTACCGGTATTATTATATTTTTGGGACCGGGACACCTCGTTGAGCACGACTGTACTCTTACTTCTGTCCGTAGCGGCTCACGAAAGTTTGTGAAACACGATATGTTAAACTCTATGAAATTATAAGGATATATATATATAACATTTATATAATGGGTTTCTTAACATTTAAAGCATAAGTAACCTTCACACGATTTAACAGCGACGTATTGTCATGTCTCAGCTTGTATTTTGGGATAGATGTTTCAACGCAAATAGTAGGGACTCTATTCATGCGTGTATAGATGCCCATGATTTTTATAAATGAAGTGTACTTCTTTTCTTTTCCTTAATCATGAAGGAACGTAAACCCTGTATGAAACCCATACCTTTAGACTTAAGCCTAAGACCAGACCAACCACGTAAACTATAGAAGCTTCATGGAATTTAATATTTATAAATATAAAATATACGGTTTCCTTCAACGTTAAGTCTCTCCTATAGTTATATATATACCTTCACCTCTAAGCTATTATCACGTACTAACTACAGTTGTTTTTGCGCTAGAAGACAGGGAGACCTTGACCTAAAACGTAGACGCTATATCCTAGTTGATATAAAAGAACACATATATATGTTCACCTTAACCCTTAAGTATTATATATATGTATAGTCACACTCTATCATCAAATCAAAGTGGGTACACACGTCTTCACAGTATGGCTACATCTCTATTAGCCTCAACCCTAAAACTTAAAATCCAAGTAACTTTGACTATGAATACGGTTCGTTCTTCTCCGGGTTCGGAAAAACAAAAATCAATACTCAATTCTTTCTTCTTCGTTCTGGGAATCACGAATTCATTTCCTTTCGAAAACAAGAAGTGGAAGCAAAGTGGTATGGGGTGGGGGTGCGAGTATAAGGTGACGAAGTCGTTCGAAGTGCTGGGTTCAGACCTGGCAGTTTCGAGTGGATAAGGGCATGGAGATGGAGAACAGATTTAAGAAATGGGAGTAGTGGAAAGATGGGTGGTAAGTGTTGAAGTAGCGGAAGGGTGGTAAGGAAGATGGGAGTGGATTCAAAAGGTGACGGAGTTGGACTATATTATGGAGCGGAATTTTACTGGGAAGTTGTCGACGTGGTAAGTTCATTCAAGGACAAAGGTTGGATTGGGCTTAAAAGTAAGGCATGTTGATGATCTCATCTGAGAGTATGAGGATCGGTTTACTGGTACAAGCGTGGATGTTCTTTAATAAAGTATGCAACGTGTTGTACTTCGTCAAAAAGAATATCAGAAGGAAGATGATCTTTACTTAAGAAGGCCATTCAGGTCTGAGTGTTTACACAGGGAGGACGTTGTGAAGAAATACAGGGACGTTGAGTTTTAAAAGGGTAGGTGCGGTATTCAGGTTGAAGGGGGAGTAACTAGTACTGGGTTAGAAAATAAGGGACGTGATTTGTAAGTAGAGTGATTGACATGAGCTTAAGTAGGCGGCATGCTACAGGGAGCTCACATGCTCAGCCATGATGGATATTGGTGTAACTGGAGCAGTGTGTATCCAAATGGCTGGTGCTTGACTTAGGGAGGAGTTGGGGTAGCAAGTAAAGGGAGTTCACGGATGGACTGATCGCCAGAGCAGGGAATGAAGCTGATGTTAATAACTTACGGTGGATGTCTAAGAGGACTGGAGCATAAACACTTGTTTTTGAATGGATAGTTCAGCTCATTTGGATGGACAGATGAAGAAGCTGCGGATTTCTTTTACCGGAAACGCAAAGTGTAGACATGAAGAAGGAGCTACGGGTTTTGTTTGAGCATGAGGACACACCGGACTAGTGTAAAGAGTCAAAACACCAGCATGTTGAACAAGTTTGATCCACAGCCAATAACTAAGCTCAAGTGTGAGACGGATGGCCCGCCTTTCGATGAGAGACAGAGGAAACACTGAGCTATTGAGTATCGAAGACAGAGAAAGGGATCTGACTAAGTGGTGAAGTCACGATTTGGAGTGAAGATAAAGGGACGCGGTGAGAGTTACATGACGAAATTAAAGCGTCCGGTATAATCAACTGACGCAAATCGTTAATTAACGGTTAACGCGCCAAGGTGAGTAAAATCACCAACTCTGATCTATTTTAAAATATTGCAATTATGTTTTAATGTTGTTTGAATGTTGTGTGATAGTCGATTAGGTATATTACAATATATACCGTTACATATGTACACATCATCGGTTGGACACTGATTCCATCAATTAGAATATCCCCTATTATAGAGTTAGTGTAAATTGTGTTGACTGACATTTGTGGATGCGGAAATCGGTTGGAGGAATCCGACCGGATTCCTTGATAATTATATGTATTGTTTGTTTTGTATGAACCCGAATTATATTTAAAACCCCATGTGAATATTGATGTTGAACGGAAAATTCAACATCTGTTTCGATAAATCAATAAACGATATCAATTTAGAAAATGATAACAGTCGACCGTAAAACCATCGTTTTGTTAAGGAGTTGATTGGTCGTCAGGCAAATCAATGAGGTTAATTATAAAAGTTTATTTTTATAATTATAAAGAAGATTTAAATTTATAATAGAAGTTCTATTATAAACCAGTATTTTAGAGTTCGTTTTTATAAAATAAATAAAAACGATTGTTGATATTTAAATAAGTTTATAAGGCAGAAATTATCCGATGATTAAGTATTTGGATAATTATATTTAAGATAAACAATTTTAGAAATATCATTAGATTAATTATATTAATCTAATGAGAAGTAATTAAGATCAGTTAACGAATTTACTGATGGAATGAAGTTGATTCAATCAACTGTTATTTGGAAAATGATTATTAGATTAATTGGCCTTTAATTAATCGAATGAAAATAGTTTAGAAATAAATGAGATTTAATTACCTTTTTAATTTAAGAAGTTATCAATAGAACTGTGGAATAGAGAAAGCGAAAAGTTAATGTGGAATATTAATAATCGTAAAACAACCGAGTTCAAAATAAAGATGTGGTATTATAAAACCATATTCCAAAATAAAAAGAGGAAATACGATATGATGTATATTATAAGTAATAAGGAGTTTAGAGTTACGAACGTATATCTATTCTAAGATAAGAACGTTGTCGATCAAGGTCTGAGAGGTAAATAGAATACCCCAACTTGAATGGCTTCACTATTATCGAGGAACGATAACAGTTTGTAACGGAAAGAGATGTCAAGATGTGTATAAAAGGAATACGGCAGCGTATTGCCAGTCTTAGAACTATAGCAATAAAATAATGCTGTTGATATGATAAGTGTGACTGTTATGTCAAGAATAGTTATAACAAAGAATATTACAGCGTATGACAAGTTGAACTATAGCAATAAAATAACGCTGTTGATAAGGTAAGTGTGACTGTAATTAGTTATAAGGAGAATATTACAGCGTATGACAAGTTTAGAACTATAGCGACAAATTAACTGTTGTTGATTAGACTTAAGCGTGACTTTTATATATAGCAGCACTTCCTAGGAAATGTAACAGTTTGGTTTGAAATCCACTTATTCTAGAGTAATAAGTAACGACGTTTGTTCAAAGAAATATAAGAAAGAGTTTAGAAAAAGAATTGGGGAATCGTATTAGAAACGGATGACAGCATTTCGATGTTCGAAATATGATTAGAATTAAACCATTAGGATTTGTAACTAGAATTCGACGATGTCGAATGTATTAAAAGTAAACTATTTTTAGGGATTATAATCTGATATAATAATTAACATTTAGTTGTAAACAAATAAATGTTAAAGAGGATAGGAGTCAGTACTTAGTTTAAACTTGATATCGATTTGATAAGAAGTTGACTTAGAAACAGAGTTTACAAAGTGGAACAGGAATATATAAAGTATGAAAGAGATTTCGATAAACGGGATCATGGTATTGATTTATTTGATAAAGATGTTCAGATTTCTATAATAGAAATGATATTCACATTTCAAAGTGAAAAATGTTTTAAAAGTGAACGTTGGGCCGATTAAAAGGTTAAAATGAAATTGGAAGTATTTTCCAATGTAAATAGGGTAGATTACCCAAGTGTAGAAAATAAAGAACGTGGAAAGAATGGAAATGTTCCGAACGTTGATAACGTATATTTTTATAGAACATTGAAAGAGAGTTTATAATAACTGGAAATGTTTTCCAAGAAAGTGTAAAAAGGTTAAACGGGATTTGAGAAATATCTGGTAAGATATGAGAATTCGAATAATAAAGTCGAATGTTAAATAAAATGTACCCGTGCTTGTGTGATGTCTAGTTATACATTTGAATGAATGTTTGTTTTTACTTCGATAGTTAAACAACTGACTATCGAAGTGCTTTTACCATCGTTGTCAATACGGAGAGACCATTTGGATATGTTATCTGAAAACCACTCCGTATAGGCATAAGCGTGCGATTAGATATGCTGAAGATAATTGAAGACGAAGTTAAATACAAGGGTCGTCCAGTTCCAGAATGATGTTTTTGTTTGTCCAGTCCCAGGACAACTTGTATGGACGAGTGTCTGACAGAGTATTTCCAACGGTCACGCCGTTGATTTGTACGGATATACCAAGTTGGTGGGGAGAAGGTAACTTCTCTTTATTCTACACCCAGTGTGCATTTGTGTAATCAATGTGTGATTACGGATTTGACGATGTGACATTCAAAGTGAATGGTGATCAGATGTTCTGAAGATAAACGTAGCTTCTAGCCTCACAACCGAGAATGACAGAAGTTGGGCTAGGCAGCATGGCTAGTTGGGTCATCCCCAAGCAGGGTGTATTGTCACCGATCTAGAGAAAATTCATATTTATACTTCTTTTCGATTCTGTATCTTCGGATGACGGTTGGATGGCCTGCAACCGTGGTGGCAATATATTCGCGACACTCAAGCTAAATGAGTGAGCGGTCATGTGTGGCCGGGTTGCAAGACGTTCTTGTTGAACCCTGAGTGTATCTCCTCTAGAGTACACTATTCAGAAGGTGCTCCCATACCTTGTCTGTTGAAATCTAATCTCCGATAAGCGCCCTGCGGTTTATGATTTTATACTATATATATGTGGAACGTGAGATGCAAGCGTTCTGCTACTTGGATAATTATTTGTTTAGACATTATCATAATATCACTGTTTTGATATCAAAGTAATTTGGGTTATAGTAAGGTAAAAGCCGTCCATGTTTATGTGTGGGCTGGTCTTACTATTTTCCTTTTGTTTCAAAAGGATTTTCTTCAAAGTAAAACTGTATGGTTAGAATTTACTCACACCAGTCCCATGACTGACCCAGAGTTTATTTTGTTTGTTTTCCCTAAACTCTTGGGTGCCCAAATTTGTACGGGCAGTCAAGTGTTTCAGGCTTTGCAGATTCACTGGGAGGAGCTCAAAAGCAGGAAGCTTCACCATTAGTTATGTAGAGTTATTTCCGCTGTGATATGATGTATTGTACTCTGATAATGGTATGTATATACAATACAGTTTTGTATTCAAAGTTATGTTATATAATACATTTTATTTTGTTCCGCTGCGAGTTTCGTGTTACTCTGATTCTGTTCAGTTGTGATCTTCTTCTTCTTCTATTCTATTAGTTCTATCTTTTCTTTCTCACCCTCTAAATTCTTCTATTAATGTCCTGGTGTTTTCGATGCTTGAATAGTCAACAGTGTGTTTTTATGTTGATTTTCTGGGTCGAAAATTCCAGCCGTTACAGTAGCTGATGCATTGAGTAGAAGACATGCCAGTTTAGGGACTATGTTTCTTGAATGGAAGCAACTGGAGTGCATTACTGGGTATGATTTCAGACCAAAGTGCGAATTGGATCCAGAGACGCTAGCAAGTTTGACGATCAGACCCACTTTGATTGATCGGATTGGTTCCAGTCAGAGGGACGACCCTAACCTATTGGAAATCATCTCCAAGTTAGAGATGGGTATCGACGAGGAGATGAACAAGTATGGGCTTGATCGAGATGGATGGCTTAGAAAGAATGGGAGACTAGTTGTACCCAATGTCAATGGATTGAAAGATGAAGTGCTTAGAGAATGTCATTGCTCAAAACTGACTATACATCCCGGTGGTAACAAAATGTATCGAGACATGAAGCAGACCTGCTACTGGGAAGGGATGAAAAGAGACATTGGGAAGTTTATATCCAAATGCATGAACTGCCAATTAGTTAAAGCTGATCAAAAGAAACCTAGTGGATTGTTGCAACCATTAGAAATTCCAGAATGGAAATGGGAACAAGTCTCAATGGATTTCATTGATGGGTTACCAAGGACTAGATCAGGCCATGATAGCATTAAGGTGATTGTGGACCGATTGACCAAGAGTGCGAAGTTTATACTCGTCAAGTCGAATAGAACGGCAGCTAAGTTAGCAAAACTATAAATGAAGTGGGTAGTGAGATTTCATGGAGTAACCAAAAGCATTGTAAGTGACGGAGATCCGTTGTTCACTAGTGGATTTTGGAAGAGCTTACAAGAGGCTTTAGGATCAGAATTACATCTCAGTACCGCATATCATCCTCAAACTGACGGTCAAACAGAGAGGGTGAATCGAGTATTAGAAGATCACTTGAGAGCTTGCATATTAGATTTTGGTGGATCATGGGATGACCATTTGCATCTAGTGGGGTTCGCATATAATAATAGTTATCAGTCCAGTATTGGTATGGCTCCATATGAAGCTTTGTACGGAAGACCGTGCAACTCACCGTCATGTTGGTTAGAAACCGGTGAGAAATTTGTGCTTGGGCCAGATGTGATAAGAGAAACCTCAGATAAGATCAAGGTTATCCGACAACGAATGGAGGCTGCCCAAGAAAGGCAGAAGAGTTATGCTGATAAGAGGAGAAGAGATTTAAAATTCTCCATTGGCGACTTGGTGTTTGTCAAGATCTCTTCGTTAAAGGATGTGATTCGATTTCTTAGGAGAGGAAAGTTGGCACCAAGATTTGTTGGTCCATTCCCAGTTCTCGAGCAAGTTGGGAATTTGGCATATAAAGTTGAGTTGCCTGACAAGATGGCAGGAGTTCACAACGTATTTCATGTTTCCCAGTTAAGGAAGTTCGTGCACGACCCCCATGTGGCTATTTCACCTGATCAGTTGGATGATATCGAAGTTGAACCCGGGGCAGTTGGGAACCGCAAGCCGATTCGTATTGTTGAGCACGATACGAAGAAACTTTGAAGGAAAGCGGTGAATCTAGTTAAGGTTCAGTGGGGCGGGGATGAGAAGGACTGTACTGGGAGACAGAGGAGGGCATTAAGGAGACATATCCAGGACTTTTTTCCTGGTGAGATTTTCATTTCGATTTAGTCTTTCCACAAGCTAGGATAGGTTTGTTTTGTATGTTTGATTGCGAGATATGGCTGGTAGGCATGCGGGACCCATTGGTTGTTTCTTAGTTGAGGAATTTCGGTGGCGAAATTTCTTAAGGGGGGGAGAGTGTAACGACCCGCATTCTATGCATCGAAGGATCATAGAATTCTATTTCTTTTTCGTATGAAGTCATATGGTCGTGTAACTTTGGGGAACGACTATTGGGGTCATTTCCAATGTTCACGATTTTTGCCGATTTTTAAATGACCATTTTACCCCTGACGAATCTTGTTTCGCCCATAACTTTTGATTGGTAAGGAGTTTTCACCTAAAACCATGTTCAAATGATGGTTTACATTTCCGTAGAGTGGTCACATTAGCCAAACGGACTCACCGTTTAAGAGATATGGCTGAAACAAGGTTTAGAAGGTGAAAGACAACTTAATTGGGCTTAACCGGGTGATTAGCAGTTAGGCCCATTGGGGGATTTCGGGATTAGAGCTATATGAGGGCTGATAAGGGTTAGATAAACCTTTTCTTTGTCATTTCCCAGCCGCCACTTACCTCTTTTCAACTCTAACAATGGCCTCCAACTCCTAAAACACCTTCTAATCACCGTTTTATCAAGCATTAGCCTAATCTACATCAAATCAAGGCAAATCAACACCAAATCAGAGTTGGAGCTGCTATGTTGCATAGGAAAACACCCCAAAACAGTAGAGTTTCAGACCTAAAGTTTTATTTGTGGCTAAGGTGAGCGATTTGCATTGTTTTTCACTAATAATAGCTAATTAGGGGTGATTAGTGATAATTAGCGAAATCATGGCTCAGAAAAATCTGGAAACATTTGTAAAATTCTTAAATATTATTTTAGAGCTCTGGTAAAAATTTGGGTTAATTTTGATAAGTTTTGTTGACCGTATGGTTGAATCATGATTAAGGGGATTAAGGGGATTAAGGGGAAAACATGGGTTTTGGGCATGTTTGATCCGTATTAACATGTTAAATTGTTGTTTTGATGTTTATGGTCAATTATACATGTTTCTATTACTGTTTGTAATGTTGTGTGATTTCATAGAAAAGTTAGAATAGTCAAAAATGTCGTCGTATGGTGTAAATAGCTTGCTGGAAAAGTTGCAGAAATTGGTTAGACAATCCCGTTCGTGAAACACATGTCACGAGTCGACCCCGATGGTGAAGACCCATCGCGAACCAGGCCACTTGCCACGAGCGCACCCAAGCATCATGAACCACACTACCCTTCTCCATGAGCCGCTTCGAGCCAGATCACCCTTCCCCTCCCACGATCCGATGTAGCATCACGAGCTGCCAGGGGAGTGTTTCCATGACCCGAGCCCACCATCACGACCAGGAACCATGAGTGGAGATCATGAGCCAATCCAGGAAGGGAGGCCACGAACCGGAACAGGACTCACGATTCGGAGTTGGAGACCATGAGCCGAGCATGCTTCCGAACCGGGAGCTAATGCATATCGCGAACTGTATGGAAACTGAAGTGTGAACGGGATAATGACCAAAACCCGAGATGCAAAGGTAGTCCAAATGGGAAATTTATACTCAGGATCCAGTTGGGACAACGAGTTAACTTCATGAGTTGGGTTTTGCTGCGGGACATGTGCTAAGGGGTTATCAACATCCATAACTTTGATTCACCACCAAGACGGATGTTAGACTACGAATCAACGTAGTGGGGTAGTTATTACTCCATGGGGCAGAGTAATCGTAGCATGGCTATGAGCCAGTGCAGTGGAGTCGTTATGACTTCATAGGGCAGAGTGGACATAGCAAGGGACTAGTGGTTATGGATCAGTGCAGTGGAGCCATCATGACTCCATGGGGCAGAGTGATCATAGCAAAGTATTTGGGTGGTCAAAGCGGTGAATATCATATGCTTTACGCACTGAGTGAGAGATGTGAGGATGGTTGCTATGCTAGATTGTTTGACATCACTATGACATGTACACCCCCTCCCCCGTATCTTTACACCATATGCTAGTGTCACCTTAGAGTATTGTACATCCTGTTATGCTAACTCTTTGGTTGCAGGTCTCGGTACAGGTATGGTTTAGTATACCTGTTATTGTTCTGTTTTGCTGCTTATCGCTCATACCAGACTTTTGTCTGACCCAGAGTTTTATGTCTCTTCTTATTACTCTGGGTGCTCTTAAATGGGCAGACTAGAGATAGGTCAGATGATTATGCACGAGTAGCTATACCGGAGATGAGCAGGAGGCTTCTACATATGATATATATATAATCTCCATGTGTTGTTGCTGATCACTGCTTTGAGCATTAGTAGTGCACCTCTTTCTTTGCTTTAGATACAGTATGTTGGAGTTGTAATAAGCTATATTTTGAATTTCCGCTGCTATGATGATTATGGTTTAGTTTTCCATTTTTGCACTGTCTCGCCTGTTTTATGTCAAAGTAATGTTATTATTATATTTTATTCCATGCGCTGTGAGACATTCCACAGGTTCCTTGTTATTTCAAATTTCTTTCTTTTCCTTTCTTTGGTGACTGTCCCGTGCTAGTCGGGCATTGGCACAGCGCACTTTCATTAGAAATGTCGGCTGGTGCGGGGCGGGCCGTCACACAAGGCAAAAAGCTAGTCAGTCTTTCCTCTACATGCAGTCTATATATTCCTAAAGGATTCAATCATCCAAACTTTGGAAATTGAGAAGAGAAATTCATAGTAAGAATTGAAGTATGCACGTCAGGTTTCTCCACCCTAATAGGTTCCAAATGCTTGAAGCCCTTTACATGTAGGTTAAATCAAGGCGTTCCTTTCTAGTCCTGTGAAGGTGAGAGTTCCTTCACACTTTCTAGTTTGAATACATGTGTTGGTGATGATTTATATAAGTAAATTGGATGACGTTATTTATTGTACCTTGAGTTTTGTGAAAACAGTGCAAACATGGCCTGAGGTCATGTTTGGCTGGTTATATCTTCTTTGATTCTCGATGGATTCTTGAAATTCTTGTTTCTGATGATGATTTGTGTTATCTAGGTTGTGCATGTAAAATTTCGTGTGAATCTGAGGTAGTTTAAACTTTTTTATGTTGCTTGGAAAATGAACCCGAGAGGTTCGAACAACCTATAGCCAATTTGCAACCTGTGTTAACACAGGAAGGAACCGTGTCAACACATGTGTCGACACAAGCTCTGGTTGTGTTGACACATCCTGGGAAAACTGCCCACGTAATATATCAAACCGAAGCATAGTCAAAATTATCCAGTTATAAACGTAAGACAAAGAGTTCGAAATCATGTGGCAAGAGTCAGGAAATTCAAGCCAAAGCCATGTGTCCTTGTATTGCTTATGTGCATTAGCCTTAACTGATTAGTATGCTAGACTGTTTGATAATATTAGCATATGTTGCCTTGTTGAGTCCTTGTATCACTTGAAATAATTGGTTTGTTGACTTTAACTTGATTACTTATGTTTGTTAGCCATTTGTTGAAACTGATCTGGTCGAGTGGCTGCACTTGTTTGGTCCTTGTGTCATCCTAAATGCCATATTGTGCCAATTTATGGTGTTTTATCGTGTGATTTCCAAGCATGTATTAATGCCCATTTCTCAGCTAATATTGAGAGTTTTTTACCATCTTTGCTCTAATGTCGAATCATGAATTTTCTTAGATTATTGTTCGGGCATGGTTTTGATGATTAATTCTAATATAAATCATGAGTGCTTGAATAATTTTATTCAAGGGATAAACCATGCTATTTGTGAAACTTTTGGGTTGTTTCTACTATACAAAAGTTCGAATTTTCACGAGTCCTTTGTTTGGTTTTTTTATGATTTTTTAACGATTCATTCTGTGTTGATCGCTTCTTAATTCCAAACACATATGCTCTTTTTTAGAACGGTTTCGTTACATAGTTTTGTTTATAAATATATATTATTAGCTTTGAGATAACCACATTTTCCATTGTTTTGGTTTTTAAATTAAATCATCTCAAGGCAATAGTAAATAGTATTTTCTAAGTATACTGATTTTAAGGAATAAATCAATGTTTTTGAATCATTTTATTAACTTGTTTTTAACTAAGTATTTTCAATATACAAAGTCATACGATTTTGCACCCATTGAGAATATGAAATAATGAATAAACAATTTAGTAAAAATCATGGTATGGGACACGAAGGTATATTTTATCGGTTAATTCTAGGCTCGTTGATTGAAGCTATTGTTGTAGTTTTCCGGTGTGAAGTGGTTTAACTTGTAGTGAATCGATCAATGAAACGCGAGGTATGGGACATATCCTGTTCACTTTTGAGTTACTATTTGGAAGTTTGTGACACATTATTTGTTGTTTTTGTGTTTTAGTACTTGCTTTGGAGGAAAACTAGACTCGGGGGGAGTCTTATACACGTATGTACTTGATCGAGGAGAGGGGTCAAGTTACACTCGACCGACGGGGAGGATCATATTGATTGGCGCCTAAATACGTGTATAATACTTGGCACAAGCTTTGGAGGAGCTCATTTATAGAGCAAGATCAATAATATCTAATGTTTAGGATTCACTTTGTGGTTTTGATGATTTTGGTGTTTGTGATGTTTTAAATCCATCTTTGGTGATATGTTATGATTTGCATTATGGCCTTACAGTTAATTTAAGAATTTGAGATTTGTGATCATTTCAGTGAAATTAAACGTGTATGAGTTTATTATGCAGTATTTGGAGCATTTTGGTGATAATTAGGTGTATGTGTTTTGATGTCCTTTGTGATTTACAAATGTGTTTAGCTCAAAGCTAACAGTTGTTGATTGTTGTAAATTTTCTTATATTAATCTTGTGTCTCGCGGCTTTAAATTTTAATTACTCCAATTTGGAATTTGGGTAATCTGTATCAGTGGAAATATACGAGTCTATGTTTCTGGTGTTCACGAGTAAGCTGAGTATGAACTCATGAATTTTCTTTTGTGAAATTTGTTGTTATGAGTTATTCTATTCCTTTCCAGAAGAAAGGAATCATTTTTCTATGTTCATGAGTTTGTTTGTGTTTGTGAGATACCTTTTCGTGCAAAAAGGAATTATTATCTTAGTGTCAATATACTTCGTTTATCCTATTACACTGATATATTCAAACTATACTGACCCGTGTATTTATTGCTCGAGTCAGACCGAGCTATTTTTTATTATAGCTTTTTGTTTATTTTGGTTAGCAGTTTCATCTTGGACTATAACTCCTGTAGCCATTACCTTAAGTTGTGCAGTCGTGTATGTATATCATTTGTATATTTATTCTTTTGAGGCTTGTGTATGTGTATGGTTTATATGAAACCATTTGGGTTTGCAGCACATCTATATGTTTTCTTCTGTTGTTGTACCTATATGTATTTTGTTCTGTGATTTGTTATCTATTATATATAGTAATTTGTTCTGAATATGATCATTAGCCATCATAGTTTTATATTAGATGAATTGAGTTTATCGGTCCACTTGAAATAAGAAAGAAAAATTTATACTCTTAATCAACGTATTCCATACTCATTTAATACAAGATTACAAACAGTCTCTCCTAGCCAGCTATATTGTCTGCTCAAATAGACAACGTTACCCATTAATGCTCTTTATTAGTGTGAGTATCAGGGCATGGCGTTACAACATGGTATCAGAGCAAAATTCAAAACAAAGTACGATAAACGCGGAACAGAACCAGAATAGTACATGCGTTATAACACGAAAGAATAACACTTCTTTCTACTTCTATTACCTCATATCATTATACTTAATTTGTTTATTAGGAATCCGAGTCTTTAGTGAATCTTAGCTTTGGTAATACGTCTAAAAATGTATCTATTCTGTAATATTCCAAGAGTTGAAGCCTATCATCCTTAATTTATCTTAATAAGGAGTTCCATCCTCTTAAATCCTTTCGATGTTTAAATCTTAGGTTTAAATTTTTTGGATGAAACCCCATCCTTTTGTGTCTAGTTGATTATTGAATTAAATAAAATAAGTTCGGATGGGTAAATAAAATAAATTCAAGATAGTGAAAGTATTGTCATGGGTTAAAAGAGTGCTAATTGAAATAAATCAGAGTTGTGCATCGAAAACAAGTGAATTTCTTTAGTTGTGCAAAGATCCAATAAATTTATAAGTGGGGTTAAGGAATGGTAAATATTAATGATTAAGTATTTGTTAAGAATTAATTGATTTGTGACTATAAATCAAGAGGATATCTAGTGAAACTTAGTATTGAGTTGTTTTTATTTGAAATGAAGCAAGAGTGGTTGTGATTGTAAATAATAAAGACAAGCAAGTAAGAACTAAAATTTATGATTATCTATTGTGTTGAATTACTCGTTGGGTATTTTAGGAGAATTATGGTCAGTACGTTTGATCAACGATATGATAAGAATTTCTTAAACACTTAAACGAGATGGTCGAGCATATTATATTGTGTAATGAATTAAACTTTAAGAAAGAATAATGGAAAATATTTTTGTGAGGATAGTGTTAAACCATTATATGAGACGAGGATTGTAGTAGAGTTGGCGAGGCAATATCAATATTATATTGACATTGTAGCCAAATGATGGGAACAAATGTTATAAATTTGGTGGTTTGATACTATTCAAAACGAGTTAATAAGTTGTTAAGTGTGAAAATTTGCTATGAGAAAAAAAATAAGAGACTGTGTTTTGAGGACAAAAATTTCTTTTAATGAGAAAGTATCTTGAACATGAGTAATATTTTTGAAATACACACTCATACTTGAGTTTAAAAGGCGATCACATCCATAATTTTATTGATAATAAACGACAAATGGCGAGGCTCTTTGATATTGCAATCAAAGCAACAACCATTATTGGAAAATTCATCTCTTTATCCTGCGAATCTCATCTTCTCTACTTCCTTCTTTCGTTTACATCGGAGACACACCGAAAACTATTTATCACTTTCAGATCTAAGCCAATCTCCATCCTTCCACCTCTTATAATCTCGTCAGATCCAACTTCCCCTTCCCTCTTCTGTACTCCCTGCGTATCAAACCGAAGTGGCCTTCCAGGCAATTTCATACTTTATTTCTTTCTTCACAGTTTGTTTTGTGATTTCATTCCTTACGTCTTCCTATAATGCGCATCATGAGGTGACCAGGCGATTCATTGCTCCGTTTCCGGGCCAATGTTTGTCCCATGAATGTCTGGCTTATGCCAGGTGGATAGGTGGGGACCAGAAGTCTGCTTAGTTGATTGTGAAGATGCCAGAAGTTTGGTTTTCAACTAAGGCCATTTTTCTGTGCTATGTTGGTTTTGTCACTAGAGTGGAGTGCCTTTGAGGCACAGTAATATTAGGTCCTTCGAGTTGTCTCGCGACACTTCGGTGTTGTCTGGTAAGTTGAGTCCTTCTCCTTTATGTACCAAGTAGTTTGTCCAACGTCTCTAGCTCGGTGACCATTTGCATGAATTTACTTGGTTTACTTGGTAGTATATGTTGTCTGTTGGTGGCTTTTGTTAGGTTTGATGTCCAATGTGCTTTCTTGGGTTTTGTCTTGTTAGTGTTATTTGGAGTATTTGTTGAGTTTGTGGGTTGGTTGTCTCTGTTGTGGGTTTTGGTGTCTTGGAAGATGGATGGATGGATGAACTTCCACTAGCTTCAGCTATAGTGTGCCATGGAGATGTAGTAAGTCATATTCTTGAGATGTTGTATTGTTGAGGTTCAGCAGTATAAGAAGCATTCAGTTTTGTTCTATGGCTACTGCAGTAAAACAGGTGAAGCTCAGCTCTCAATTTGCAGCCTTTGGCCGGTGAACTCCCACTTCTCTTGTGCTTCAGAATCTTTCCAATGCATGCTTCTTATGTCAAGTTGATGTCACAAAGCTTTCTACGTAGATGCATGGTGTAGTGTCACTTCCTGTGTACTATACCTTTTGCT
Source organism: Allium sativum (assembly GCA_030737875.1). Classification (NCBI taxonomy): domain Eukaryota; kingdom Viridiplantae; phylum Streptophyta; class Magnoliopsida; order Asparagales; family Amaryllidaceae; genus Allium; species Allium sativum. The sequence continues at coordinate 745,142,469 of CM060922.1, read as the reverse complement.
TGATGGTCGTTGGTCACTATTTCCTCGAAATCTTGGATATGGTAGGTTTGGAGTACTAGGCACGTTGTTGACATTTCTACTGCTACTGTGCTTGAGTTTATTGTAGTTGTGTGGTTACGTCGATGGAGTTGTCATGTGCTACATACCTTGTCACTTGTTCGAATTCCCAGTGCTATGTTACTCTCTTTCGGCTATACTAATATGTTAAAGCTGATGTACTTTTTATGATGTTATATATGTTAGTATAGTGTCAATAAAGTGTAGTTTGTTATTCGAATTGTAATGATCTTCCTTGTGAAGAAAGCCATGTAATATGTCTAACTCCATGCGTGGAGTTTCAATCATTTATGTAGCCTAAATAATGTAGTCTAGCTTAAGTGTTGTAACCTTGATATAGTAGTGGTGGACGGTCCACCTTAAAAACCGACTCTGGTAGATGTCCACCTTAAAAACCGAACATAGTTGGTTGGTAATCTGTCAATCAATTGTAATATTTGTAATTATTATATGTTATAATAATAAGTGTTTGCGGTCACTGTAAAAACTGGTCGGCTTTGCCAAAAAAATAATAATTTAAATTTTATGTATATATGATTTGAGAAATCAAAACCTTTGTAAAATAACTATTTGAAATTTCAAATTTTTTTGTTCCATTTGTGGTAAAGTAGTGAAATAGATTAAAGTCTTGAGTACTTTGCATTTCATGACTTAAAATAAAAAATTTCCAAGTGAAAAAAGTTGGGATGAGTTATTAGAAATGGATAATATTAAATTGTTATCTTAAAGAAACTACAAGGACACAATTTCTTTAAGAGGGGAGTCTATAACAATCCATATTTTTGGGTACTTGGGAAAACGGATTATCACATGTTTTGTGATTTTAAAACCAAGTAGTCTACAACACGAGTTTATGAGCTTAACTTGTATAAGAATTTAAAATGGGAAAATAAAGAATTTGCGATTTATACAACTGTGTGTATTGGAATAAATCAAGTACATTTTGTATAATAAGAAGATTTATTCCAATTTGTATTTTTCAATTATATTTAGTGGTTCTAATGAATATTGAAAACGTAAAATATTTATTAACAATCAGTATTTAAGTGAAAATATATTTTCAATATAAAGTGCCTTGTTTTAACAAGATAATTAGTAAAGTGTAAAATTGTATATGGAAAATGTAAGATATTAAAATTATAAAATAAAATAATAATTGTGTTTGAAGCCATGCTTGAAAATCTTATTATATGTGTTTATACGAAAATCTTGTGTTAAAATAATTTAATAAGTGTAAATGTTATAAATTGGCGAACTACTGTAAATGTTTTAACAAGATAATTAGAGTGTAAAATGTGTGTTTCTGTGGAAATGTGAATTTTAGTATGTGTTACTTTAAAATAATGTTTTAAAATTTATTTAGACATGCGTGATTAAAAATTTTAAAGTAAAAACAATATTTTCTGTAGTGTGTGTTGTTAAAATGTATTAACTTGTTTTATTTTTGTATTATGTTGTTAAGAGTAACTTAGCAACACTTAGGTGAAATGGATTATTGGACTTTATATCCAAAGCCCATAGAAATTTCTAGAAATGGGGAAAAGAAAATAAACATACATATTTCTTCTTCCAGTTAGTTCTTTTTTCTTCATCCTAAAGTCTAACCTGGGAAACAAGATCAACGGTTGTCCCTCCTCAATCTTCAAAAACTAAACCTCAAACACAAATTGAAGATAAGGCAAAGAGTTAGTCAATCTATCCTCTACCAAAGTCTAGCTATTCCCAAAAGATTCAATCATCCAAACTCTAGAAATTGAGAAGAGAAATTCATAGTAAGAATTTGAGTATGTATGTCAGTTTTCTCTACCCTTATAGGTTCTAGATGCTTGAAGTGCTCTATTTGCAAGCTAAATCAGGGCATTCCTTTCTAATCTGGTCAAGTGAGTGTTCCCTCACATTTTCTAATTTGAATTCATATGTTGTTGATGATTTATATAAGTAAATTTGTTGAAATCATTTGCATCTTGAGTTTTGTGAAAACAACGCAAACATGACTGGAAGCCATGTTTGGGCTATTATATCTTCTTCGATTCTAGATGGATTCTTGAAATTCTTGTTTTTGATAATAGCCTGTATATTCTAATTTGTGGCTGTCAAATTTCGTTTGAATTCGAGATAGTTTATACCTTTGAATGTTTCCTTGAAAATGAACCTAAGTGATTCAAACAATATGTAGCCAATTCGCGGCCTGTATTGGCACATGTGTCGACATAGGGTTTACCCATGTAGACATTGCCCGAGTAAACTTCCCAGGTATTATATAAACCGAAGCATAGTAAAATTTGTTCAGTTATAAACGAAAGATAGAGAGAGTTCTAAGTCATGTTGAATGAGTCAGGAAATTTAGGCCAAAGCCATATGTCCTTGTAATGCTTATGTGCATTGGCCTTAACTGACTCGTATGCTGGCCTGTTTGATAATATCGGCTTATGTTGCCTTGTTTAGTTCTTGTGTCACTTGAAACAATTGGTTTACTGACTTTGAAATGATTATTTATGTTTGATGCCCATTTTTCCTTGAACCTGATATGGTTGGATGGCTCCATTTGTTTGGTCCTTGTTTCATCCCGAATGCCATCTTGTTTCATTTTTTGATGCTTTTCCATGTGATTTCTGAGCACGGTTTAATGCTAATTCCTATGCCAATATTGAGATTTTATATCATCCTTGCTCTAGTGTCGAATCACGAATTTTCTTAGATTGTTCGAGCATGGATTTGATGATAAATTCTATTATGAATCTTGAGTATTTGAATAATTTTATTCAATGGATAAACCATGCTATTTGTGATTGTTTGGGGTTGTTTCTGCTATATAAATTTTGGATTTTCACGAATGCTTTGTTCGGATTTTTTTTGAATTCTTAACGATCCATTCTGTGTTGATCGCTTTGTGATTTCGAGCACACATGCACATTTTTAGAATGGTTTCATTAATGAGTTTTCTTTATAAATATATATTATTAGCTTTGAGACAACCAAAATTTCTATGTTTTAGTTTTAAAATTAAATCATCTCAAGGCAGTAGTAAATAATATCTTCTAAATATACAGATTTTAAAGAAATAACCCAAACATTTCTAATCTTTCCATAAACTTGTTTCTAACTAAGTATTTTTTATATACATAATCACACAATTTTAAACCCTTTGAGATGATGAGATTGTGATTAAACGATTTAGTAAACCTTGTGGTATGTGACACAAAGGTATATTATATTGGTTAATTCCATGCGCGTTGATTGAAGATACTATTGTTGTTTTCTAGTGTAAAGTGAACTAACTTGTAGTGAGTCAGTTAGTGAAACGTGTAGTATGAGACATATCGTGTTCACTTATTGAGTTACTATTTGAGCGTCCGTGACATATTTTTTGTTGTTTATGTGTGCTAGTACTCGCTTTGGGGGAACTAGACTTGGGGGAATCTTATAAACATTTTTACTTGAACCGGAGTGTAACACCCCACGTCCGTTAGTGTCACTCACAAAGGGAATGCACTAAGTTCTGTGGAGCATTATGGGTAAAAGATGCAGATAAATTACAAGACAGACAAACATTAAACAGCGGAAAATAAAACTTTGCTTTATTGATAAAATAATATGTACAAGATTCCTTTACAATATCAGAGTATCATCTGTCTTTACAAAATAAAGAAGCATAAAATACATTTATATTCCCCAATGTAACAAAAGCCAGCCATAGCAATCCAAAGCCGATGTATCCCAGATTCTTCAAGCTTGAAGGGAGCAACCATCCCAAAAACAAGTCTGAGCTATACTATTTCTTCCTTAACTACCTGGGGGGGGGAACGGAAGAAAAGAAGACGAAAGAAAAACAGAGTCAGACATAAAGCCTGAGTAAGTTCAGTAACTTCTAGCATGTGAACATGGAAAAACAAAACGACATGAATTAACTGAATACAAGATTACACCATGACGATAAGGTCAACAAGATTAGACAAGGTAGTCACAAGATATGCTAAGATGACTGGATACGCTCTAATACTTTCGCAGCTTCGCTATTTCCTTGTTGTACTGGTTTCTATATCTCTGCACCACCTAACTAGTGTTCAACTAGTAACGATAACGTGATCCCAACCCCTGTAGTTTCCATTGTCTTCAGGCATACATTTATTATTTATTACCTAGATCTAGTCTAGGGTTTTCTATCAAGTGCTTCTTAGATTTAACTATAGTTTTACGCTATCTGCTGAACGCTTTTCGAGTTCAGGGTTTATGCCACCTAGTCCAACTAGGGATTACGCTACCTGTCGAACAATGCCCCCAAGTCTAGGACACACTACCTAGAGTGGTATATGCTCCTAGGCTTCCCCACGCATGTATCGCGAATCGTTATCGCTTGTCTAGATGCACATGTCCTGTAATGTGCGATCTGAGTCCTGTGACAGGGAAAATCAAGGAATACAGAACTCGGTCGGGAGCTTTCGGATATCTGCCGATGCAGATGCTAAGGTCTGTTTTTATTCCAGTGGCTATGGTCCCACTTGACCCCTCCCTCAACTAATGAAAGGCACACCTTGTAAAATGAGAACTATACGCCGGCCCCCGGTGCCCCACTATCCTATGGCCATCCGCAACCATAACTAGATAACAAGTATATGGTCTTTTGGAGTTCTCCGCCTTTCCGCTTCACGTATCTCGATTGACTCAAGATGGATGGTAGACGACGAGTTGCTATCACAGGGCTACCGTCTTCTCGCCGAATCACGCTGGTCCATCCTAGTCTTTAGGTTGCCACATATATATATTGCAACCAAGGCATACCCTCGGTTCTTCTAACGCAGACCTTAACCTCTGTGAGCCCAGGATGATCATCTGCAGCCTCACAGAGGGATACCAAGAGTACCCTCACGTCCCCTCGAAGCCTCGGGCTTCGTAACCCAATTCGTTGGAGCCTTCTTAAAACCAGATGGATGTCCGCTCCTTCGTGTTATACTAAGAATTACTACTTAGTTCTACTAACTAAGGTTTACCACTTAGTTTCCAAATTCCTTGTTTTCTTAACTAAGTTTTACTACTTAGTCCCTTTTTCAACTGAGGTTTACTATTTAGTTTTCCTTCTCGCCAGGTTGGGTTGGTTAAGTGTCCTTAGTCGATTGAAGCTATCTTAACCCTCTTCCCTTATCCTATTACACTGGTTAAGTGTTCTCCCTTTATGCTTTTTACTTAACCCTATTCATTTATCATATTCTGATGGTTAAGCATTCAAGTTTACTTAACCCTATGGTCTAGTCCAGCTAACATATTAATTTGGCTAAGTGTATTACTTAACCCCAACCTCTAGTCTAATTAACATGTTAAATTGGCTAAGTGTATTAACTTTACTTAACCCCACCTTCTAGTCTAGTCAACATGTTAATTTGGCTAAGTATTCCCATGGACTTAACCCTCCCATTCTAGCTTTAACTGTGCTAAGTTGGTTAAGTGTTCCTTAACCTTCCCATTCTAGCTTTAATTAATAAATTAAAGCCGCAACCTCTCACATTAGACAGATATTGCTGCGGTTACTGGATGTGTCGGTCGGTTCCGGGCAGGTTTACACCGCAACTCAGTCTAACCTCGGGTTAGGCATATTCATGTTTTCTAAGTTCAAAGGGTTTTTGATTAATTTCCAAATCTGGTTTTGAAAACAACCATCCCGTCCTTCGGATCAGTTAGGGATAGCCAGGGAGGGCAGGAAACTTGTATTTTCCAAACCCAAGCCTAGACACTATCCTCTCTGTCACCCTAGAACGTTCTGGTCTATGTGTTATAAAAAGGGGTGTTATCAAAATACTTTTCTTTTGTTTATAAATTGTTAACAATTTATTTCAAAAGCCCATTTCCCCTTTTTAGACAAATTTGGCCTATATTTATTTGTCAAGCCTACTAGTATACTTATATACTAGGCCCAAGTCCTAACCCAACATGCAGTTTAGGCCATTTCCTATTTCATTGCCGAAACTAGATTAAATATCCTAGTTTATAATTTATGGCCAAAATTTAACCAAGTTACATATTTTGTGGTAAATGAACAATTTAACATTTATGACAAATTCTATAAGTAAATTACTCCTAATTTACTGATTTCATTACTACTCTTTTAATGTACATTGTCACATTTATTATTATGGCCCATTCTCTCTTATTTATCATATTTATACTTTTTGGTATGTAAATTATACCAAGTTTAGTGTCGCTAATCATAATTTATTCTAAACATGACAATTGCTCACAATTATGAATAAATTCAAAATTGTGCTAATATGCTTATTCCAAATCAACCTTAATTAACCCAATCTTGGTTTAACATCCTAATTCACAATTTATGGAAAAACTAGAATTATTTTTCTAGTTTACATTTTATGCCTAAAATTTAGCTTACTTACTGACGCTAAATTTGATATGTCAAAATCACATATTCCCTAATCCATGTCAAATTTCCCCGTTTTCATTTTAATATGCATGTCATAATACATATTCCAAATTATGCCAATTTCCAAGTTTACAACTACGTTCATATTCATTTCCATGTTTTTCCCCAAATCGCATTCCCACCGTTCGAATAATCATGATTCAATCTAGATTATAAATAAATCTAGATTCGTAGATAAAAAAAGGAATGAATCAAAATGACAAGAAGGAATAATTGGCATAAAAAGGTTTGGATAACAATGTAGGTTCAAGAATATGGGTAGACCTAACTAAATAGGTAAATTCCCACTGTCTTAAAACCAAAGAATGGGCAAAATAGGTTCAAGAACGTGGGTAGACCTAACTTAATAGGTAAATTCCCACTATCTTAAAACCAAAGAAAAACCAAGGAACAGGTAGAATAAATAATTGGGTTTAGACCCAACTTCTCAATCACGAAACTAAAGCAATATTTTCCTAAACATAAATCATGGGTGTCAAAATCACAGTTGTCCTCATTATGTCATAAGTAATAGTTTATGTCCAAATCAAAGGTATAGGCCTAGTCAAGGAAATAATCCTTGTAGTCACAGTCACAGTCATAGGAAATGTCCATAGTCATATGCGATGTTCATAGTCCAAAAGGGAAAATAATTCCCATAGTCATAAGTCATTGTCATAGGCAATGTTTATATGTCCCAAAATCAAAGGCTTATGTCATAGTCCAAAGGCATATGCTTTCAAAGGTCACAGTTCTATAGTCATAGTCACGGTTACAGTCTTATTTGTCCTCGAATCATAACAGTTCTTAATTCAGTCCAAGAGTATAAACACAGATTCGAAGAGAGAGAGATTTGGCATATTCCTTTATTCCTTTAATTTCATGTCACAAATAAAACAAAATATTCAGATCTAGAAATAACCAACTTACAGAAAATAGATCTAGAAAAGAAGGAAAGCATGGCTATGATTCGTGCGTCGTTGCTTGAAACTTGTTTGAGCTAGCCTTTGAATTCTTCACTTGAAACTTTGATTTGAATCCCTCCTTAAAAGTCTTTTAGCAGCATCTCCTCGTCTTGAATCATATTTTATTTTATTTATTTAAGAAAATTTAGAGGAGGGGAAGAAGCCATGAATCTTAGCAGCATAAGGATAGAAGAGAATTGGTGCAAAGAGAATGAAGACTAGGGCTGTTTATATAGTTGCTCAAGACCTTATCGTACACGCAGCGCTGAGTCAGCATTGAACCTAGTTAAGAAAATAGTCCAGGTACGTAGATGAATCTAGCCAAACCTTATCATTCACGCAGTGCTGAGTCAGCATTGGGTCCCACAAGCTATTTTGGCGTAAAAGTTTGATTTTCAAACTTTTGAATTTCTGGAATTTATTTAACTGTTTTATTCACATGAAATATTCTTATATGTATACAATTCCTCTAACGACCATTTTACGCGTATATATATACGCACAACTTTCATTTTATTTTCAAAATTCAAATGATGTTGCCATATTTCATTGACTGTAGCCTTATCTTGAATTTTATCTTTCGTATACATATATTTTTGTATATATATATATATTTATATTTCTCATATGTATATATATATTTTTCTTTATTTCCTTATACGTACGTTCTTATCCTTTCAAATTTTGAATTTGTATACGTACACATATTTGCATGTTTAGTTGGCCCTCTCTAAAACAATGATAAAAATTTATGCCGCCGCCGGGGTTCGAACTCCCGACCTCCATGCTACCAATCCAATGCCTTAACCAACTGAGCTACAGAGGCTTTTGTTAATAAGTCTTAGAACAATAATAATTATTGTTCTCTCCTTACCTCTTTTTTTTCATGTTAGTTACAATACATAAATTAAACAACTGCATGGATCTTTTTCTTTTTAATTTTTCTTTTACAAATTAATTATACTTTAATTTGAGAAACTTAATGTCACAGAATTACGGGGTGTTACATTCTCCCCCACTTAAAAGGATTTCGTCCCCGAAATCTTCAAGTTAGGAAGAATGTGTCCTACCATCCAGTCACCCATCTACTCAACCATTCAATCACAGGCATTCATTGTCCTTAAAAGATTTCTAATGCTTTCATGTTTATATGCATAGTGTGTATATATGTCTCTATCTAATGCAAAATCAGGCGGTCTACTGATTCAGTTGACCTCCTTAATGCAAATCATGTTAGTGCCATGCGTCCAATCATGCATGCAAACATCCCTAGTCATGTAAATACTACATGCGTGCACAACCATTCATCCATATGCAACGTCCATATGATATCATATCAAGTTCAACTTATAAACAAATGCATATATGTAAATGCAATATGAGAGCGTCCAAACTTGATCTAGTGCCTAATACGTATGCATATGCATCCACGAGCAACCATTTGCAACCACTTGCAACCATTCAACCATAACATGTTTCAAATACATGTTTACATCCATTGGCTTCAACCTAAGGATCGCAGATACGACCTAGAGGATATACTTTGGAAAGAGAGAAACAACTACGCGTAAAGCTCCTAAAGAGAGAAATCAAGGATGCACCCTTAAGGGAAAAGGGCATGTTGCTAGTATCTAGCCTTCTTGAGCTTTACTCCACCGTATCTTAACCAATTTATCTTCACGATTGTGAAGTTCCTAATCTCCATTTCCAAAATAAACAGATGTCAATCACGGCGCCAAGTATATGTACTAAGATGATTAGAGGCCTCCCTCTTAGCTTATCCATCACGCCATAACTATGAGAGTCAAAAGATCACTCCGTACTTTTTAGAGTACCTACCACAACTATTCATCTTTCACGCAAACCATCCAAACCGAACTCGACATTCCTCAAGTACAAGCCCCAAAGGCCTAAACCAATATCAGACAAGCATCCAAGGAATATCTTCTCCGAATTTAGACGATCTACGTGAGATGATATAAGCAAACTCGATAGCTATCCTCAAATCTCTACTAACTAAAAACTGGTCGGACCACCAATCGGATTTGAGACTCTAGTGGGATCTTTCTACTATACACGTACTATGGTGCAGAGACTCAACTATGGAAGTGGGTATGAACAATTAAGAAACGCTGGAACCTAAGGAAATAGTACGAACAGAAAACTAGACTCTTCCAACCGGACCACCTTTCTCCTAGGTGCGCTTGGTGGCGAAAGCATGTACTTGTCCTTCTGAAAATCTCGTCCTCGTTCTTGCCCTTGTCCTTAAGTATATGTCCTATCATACCATAGTAAAGATACTTGCTCTTGTCTTAGGTTTTATAATCCCTTCCTCCTTCGTGAGCCAAGTCTACATCCATAATTTCCTCATCCTTGGGTCGTGCTCCTTTGCCAAACTTCCGCGTGTAACCATGTTGGCAAATCTCTCGAAAGTTGCCTCTATCGCACGGAAAAACCCTATAAACTTGAAAGACGAATGGCCGTAAGTAAAACAACTACGGCTATAGATGGAAGTCGGGCACTAATTCGCCCTTCGATGAGGTTACCTCCCAGAAAGCCAGGAGCCCCAGAGAGTCAAGAAAGAAGGAGACAAGAATTCAAATAGAGGAAGAGAAGACAATGCGTATGGCTTTGGGGAATATGCCTTTAAAACAAATCCTTTCTTTTAAAAATGCTTCTTTAAAAACATTTTGAAAATAATTTTTTTCAAATCTTTTATCTGATCCGGTAACCTTCAGCTCTGATACCACGTGTAACACCCCACGTCCGTTAGTGTCACTCACAAAGGGAATGCACTAAGTTCTGTGGAGCATTATGGGTAAAAGATGCAGATAAATTACAAGACAGACAAACATTAAACAGCGGAAAATAAAACTTTGCTTTATTGATAAAATAATATGTACAAGATTCCTTTACAATATCAGAGTATCATCTGTCTTTACAAAATAAAGAAGCATAAAATACATTTATATTCCCCAATGTAACAAAAGCCAGCCATAGCAATCCAAAGCCGATGTATCCCAGATTCTTCAAGCTTGAAGGGAGCAACCATCCCAAAAACAAGTCTGAGCTATACTATTTCTTCCTTAACTACCTGGGGGGGGGGAACGGAAGAAAAGAAGACGAAAGAAAAACAGAGTCAGACATAAAGCCTGAGTAAGTTCAGTAACTTCTAGCATGTGAACATGGAAAAACAAAACGACATGAATTAACTGAATACAAGATTACACCATGACGATAAGGTCAACAAGATTAGACAAGGTAGTCACAAGATATGCTAAGATGACTGGATACGCTCTAATACTTTCGCAGCTTCGCTATTTCCTTGTTGTACTGGTTTCTATATCTCTGCACCACCTAACTAGTGTTCAACTAGTAACGATAACGTGATCCCAACCCCTGTAGTTTCCATTGTCTTCAGGCATACATTTATTATTTATTACCTAGATCTAGTCTAGGGTTTTCTATCAAGTGCTTCTTAGATTTAACTATAGTTTTACGCTATCTGCTGAACGCTTTTCGAGTTCAGGGTTTATGCCACCTAGTCCAACTAGGGATTACGCTACCTGTCGAACAATGCCCCCAAGTCTAGGACACACTACCTAGAGTGGTATATGCTCCTAGGCTTCCCCACGCATGTATCGCGAATCGTTATCGCTTGTCTAGATGCACATGTCCTGTAATGTGCGATCTGAGTCCTGTGACAGGGCAAATCAAGGAATACAGAACTCGGTCGGGAGCTTTCGGATATCTGCCGATGCAGATGCTAAGGTCTGTTTTTATTCCAGTGGCTATGGTCCCACTTGACCCCTCCCTCAACTAATGAAAGGCACACCTTGTAAAATGAGAACTATACGCCGGCCCCCGGTGCCCCACTATCCTATGGCCATCCGCAACCATAACTAGATAGCAAGTATATGGTCTTTTGGAGTTCTCCGCCTTTCCGCTTCACGTATCTCGATTGACTCAAGATGGATGGTAGACGACGAGTTGCTATCACAGGGCTACCGTCTTCTCGCCGAATCACGCTGGTCCATCCTAGTCTTTAGGTTGCCACATATATATATTGCAACCAAGGCATACCCTCGGTTCTTCTAACGCAGACCTTAACCTCTGTGAGCCCAGGATGATCATCTACAGCCTCACAGAGGGATACCAAGAGTACCCTCACGTCCCCTCGAAGCCTCGGGCTTCGTAACCCAATTCGTTGGAGCCTTCTTAAAACCAGATGGATGTCCGCTCCTTCGTGTTATACTAAGAATTACTACTTAGTTCTACTAACTAAGGTTTACCACTTAGTTTCCAAATTCCTTGTTTTCTTAACTAAGTTTTACTACTTAGTCCCTTTTTCAACTGAGGTTTACTATTTAGTTTTCCTTCTCGCCAGGTTGGGTTGGTTAAGTGTCCTTAGTCGATTGAAGCTATCTTAACCCTCTTCCCTTATCCTATTACACTGGTTAAGTGTTCTCCCTTTATGCTTTTTACTTAACCCTATTCATTTATCATATTCTGATGGTTAAGCATTCAAGTTTACTTAACCCTATGGTCTAGTCCAGCTAACATATTAATTTGGCTAAGTGTATTACTTAACCCCAACCTCTAGTCTAATTAACATGTTAAATTGGTTAAGTGTATTAACTTTACTTAACCCCACCTTCTAGTCTAGTCAACATGTTAATTTGGCTAAGTATTCCCATGGACTTAACCCTCCCATTCTAGCTTTAACTGTGCTAAGTTGGTTAAGTGTTCCTTAATCTTCCCATTCTAGCTTTAATTAATAAATTAAAGCCGCAACCTCTCACATTAGACAGATATTGCTGCGGTTACTGGATGTGCCGGTCGGTTCCGGGCAGGTTTACACCGCAACTCAGTCTAACCTCGGGTTAGGCATATTCATGTTTTCTAAGTTCAAAGGGTTTTTGATTAATTTCCAAATCTGGTTTTGAAAACAACCATCCCGTCCTTCGGATCAGTTAGGGATAGCCAGGGAGGGCAGGAAACTTGTATTTTCCAAACCCAAGCCTAGACACTATCCTCTCTGTCACCCTAGAACGTTCTGGTCTATGTGTTATAAAAAGGGGTGTTATCAAAATACTTTTCTTTTGTTTATAAATTGTTAACAATTTATTTCAAAAGCCCATTTCCCCTTTTTAGACAAATTTGGCCTATATTTATTTGTCAAGCCTACTAGTATACTTATATACTAGGCCCAAGTCCTAACCCAACATGCAGTTTAGGCCATTTCCTATTTCATTGCCGAAACTAGATTAAATATCCTAGTTTATAATTTATGGCCAAAATTTAACCAAGTTACATATTTTGTGGTAAATGAACAATTTAACATTTATGACAAATTCTATAAGTAAATTACTCCTAATTTACTGATTTCATTACTACTCTTTTAATGTACATTGTCACATTTATTATTATGGCCCATTCTCTCTTATTTATCATATTTATACTTTTTGGTATGTAAATTATACCAAGTTTAGTGTCGCTAATCATAATTTATTCTAAACATGACAATTGCTCACAATTATGAATAAATTCAAAATTGTGCTAATATGCTTATTCCAAATCAACCTTAATTAACCCAATCTTGGTTTAACATCCTAATTCACAATTTATGGAAAAACTAGAATTATTTTTCTAGTTTACATTTTATGCCTAAAATTTAGCTTACTTACTGACGCTAAATTTGATATGTCAAAATCACATATTCCCTAATCCATGTCAAATTTCCCCGTTTTCATTTTAATATGCATGTCATAATACATATTCCAAATTATGCCAATTTCCAAGTTTACAACTACGTTCATATTCATTTCCATGTTTTTCCCCAAATCGCATTCCCACCGTTCGAATAATCGTGATTCAATCTAGATTATAAATAAATCTAGATTCGTAGATAAAAAAAGGAATGAATCAAAATGACAAGAAGGAATAATTGGCATAAAAAGGTTTGGATAACAATGTAGGTTCAAGAATATGGGTAGACCTAACTAAATAGGTAAATTCCCACTGTCTTAAAACCAAAGAATGGGCAAAATAGGTTCAAGAACGTGGGTAGACCTAACTTAATAGGTAAATTCCCACTATCTTAAAACCAAAGAAAAACCAAGGAACAGGTAGAATAAATAATTGGGTTTAGACCCAACTTCTCAATCACGAAACTAAAGCAATATTTTCCTAAACATAAATCATGGGTGTCAAAATCACAGTTGTCCTCATTATGTCATAAGTAATAGTTTATGTCCAAATCAAAGGTATAGGCCTAGTCAAGGAAATAATCCTTGTAGTCACAGTCACAGTCATAGGAAATGTCCATAGTCATATGCGATGTTCATAGTCCAAAAGGGAAAATAATTCCCATAGTCATAAGTCATTGTCATAGGCAATGTTTATATGTCCCAAAATCAAAGGCTTATGTCATAGTCCAAAGGCATATGCTTTCAAAGGTCACAGTTCTATAGTCATAGTCACGGTTACAGTCTTATTTGTCCTCGAATCATAACAGTTCTTAATTCAGTCCAAGAGTATAAACACAGATTCGAAGAGAGAGAGATTTGGCATATTCCTTTATTCCTTTAATTTCATGTCACAAATAAAACAAAATATTCAGATCTAGAAATAACCAACTTACAGAAAATAGATCTAGAAAAGAAGGAAAGCATGGCTATGATTCGTGCGTCGTTGCTTGAAACTTGTTTGAGCTAGCCTTTGAATTCTTCACTTGAAACTTTGATTTGAATCCCTCCTTAAAAGTCTTTTAGCAGCATCTCCTCGTCTTGAATCATATTTTATTTTATTTATTTAAGAAAATTTAGAGGAGGGGAAGAAGCCATGAATCTTAGCAGCATAAGGATATAAGAGAATTGGTGCAAAGAGAATGAAGACTAGGGCTGTTTATATAGCTGCTCAAGACCTTATCGTACACGCAGCGCTGAGTCAGCATTGAACCTAGTTAAGAAAATAGTCCAGGTACGTAGATGAATCTAGCCAAACCTTATCATTCACGCAGTGCTGAGTCAGCATTGGGTCCCACAAGCTATTTTGGCGTAAAAGTTTGATTTTCAAACTTTTGAATTTCTGGAATTTATTTAACTGTTTTATTCACATGAAATATTCTTATATGTATACAATTCCTCTAACGACCATTTTACGCGTATATATATACGCACAACTTTCATTTTATTTTCAAAATTCAAATGATGTTGCCATATTTCATTGACTGTAGCCTTATCTTGAATTTTATCTTTCGTATACATATATTTTTGTATATATATATATATTTATATTTCTCATATGTATATATATATTTTTTCTTTATTTCCTTATACGTACGTTCTTATCCTTTCAAATTTTGAATTTGTATACGTACATATATTTGCATGTTTAGTTGGCCCTCTCTAAAACAATGATAAAAATTTATGCCGCCGCCGGGGTTCGAACCCCCGACCTCCATGCTACCAATCCAATGCCTTAACCAACTGAGCTACAGAGGCTTTTGTTAATAAGTCTTAGAACAATAATAATTATTGTTCTCTCCTTACCTCTTTTTTTTCATGTTAGTTACAATACATAAATTAAACAACTGCATGGATCTTTTTCTTTTTAATTTTTCTTTTACAAATTAATTATACTTTAATTTGAGAAACTTAATGTCACAGAATTACGGGGTGTTACACGGAGGGAGGGAGGTCATAGTGATTAGCGCCTAAATACGTATATAGTACTTGGCACAAGCTCTTGGGGGAGCTCATTTATAAAGCACGTGCAATAATTTTTGATGTTTTCGATCCACCTTGTGGTTTTGGTGATTTGGTGTTTGTGATGTTTTGGATCCATCTTTGGTGATATATTATGATGAATTTGCATTATGGCGTTACAATTAATTTGAGAATCTGAGATTTGTGATCACTTCGGTGAAGTTAAACTCTTATGAGTTTATTATGCAATATATATAACATTTTGGTGATAATTTGGTGTATGTGTTTTTGATGCCTTTTGTGGTTCATAAGATCATACATGTGTTTAGTTCAAAACTAACACTTGTTGATTGTTGTAAACTACCTTATATTAATCCTGTGTCTCACAACACTAAATTTTAATTACCCCAATTTGTAATTTGGGTAATCTATATGGGTGGAAACAACCGAGTCTGTGTTTCTAGTGTTCTCGTGTATGCTGAGTATAAACTCTTGAATTTATCTTTTATGAAATTTATTTTTCTGAGTTATTCTATGCCTTTGTAATAGAAAGGAATCAGATTTATGTGTTCATGAGTTTATTTGTTTTTTATAAGATTCCTTTCCCGTATGAAAGTGAATTATTGTCTTAATGTCAATATACTTCGTTTATCCTATTATATTGAGATATTCAAACTAGGCTGAACCGTGTATTTATTGCTCGGGTTAGACCGAGTTATTTCAGGTTATATCTTGTTGTCTATTTGGGTTAGCAATCTTATCTTGGACTATACCACTCGTAGCCATTGCCTTATATTTGTAGTCATGTATGTATATCATTTGTATATTTATTCTTTTGAGACTTGTGTATGTGTATGGTTTATATGAAACCACTCGGGTTTGTAGCACATGTATCTGTTGTATCCTCTTATTATCTCTATATATGTATTTTGTTCTGTGATCTTTTATCCATGATGTATTTTAATTTTTATGCATACAACCCTTAGTCGTCGTAGTTTTATATTAGATCTACTAATTTCGTTGATCCACTTGAAATAAGAAAGAAAAATTTATACACCCAATTGACGTATTTGATACTCATATAATACAAGATTACAGATGGTCGCTCCTAACCAGCCCAATTCACCGCTTTGATAGACGACATTACATTTTAATGCGCTTTATTAGGGTTGATCTCGTGAAGGGGGACTACAGTTATCTTGGAAGATGTACGTGGTATGCCAAGATAAACAGAGTTTGGTGGCATGTATACAAGGTGTAACAACCCATATTTTAACGGTTGAATATTTAAACAATAATCATTAATTAATTGACGTTCTCAAATGGTATTTTTCATATACAATCGAATCAAGTCCCAATACCACTTCCGTAAAGTTCAGATGGCTCGTTACGTGAGTAAAAAGTATAATGGTCTCTATATTTTGAGATTAGACAATTTGATAGTCAAAATGATCTTGAAATACTCATAAATTGTCATCTTAGGGCACAATCATGGATTATGATGAAATTTATTCCATCAAAACCGTAATTTTCAGGTGACTCTGACCATCAAGTTGCACAGTGATTAGGTATACCGTTTGACCGTATGAAATTAAAATGGGCATTGGATCTTAGTTGAGAATTTGAATTAGTGAATATAAGAATAAATTATATTATATATAACCTAATTTTCTATTAGGTCGGCTACTGTAGATCTCCATCCCATTCACGAAAATCATGTCGCCCTCTCCTATTCTTCACAAAATTCTATTGATTAAATTTCTCATTGATAAATCATGATATATACATCATTAACTCGTGAAGAGATTTCACGCTCATATCCTTTTGGCTAATTGCGGCTATGGTTGGGAAGAGGAGTTCAGATCTGTGGTTTGGTTTTGCATCTCATATGCTTGGTTTTAGGGGAGCCAAGGCCATCATTGGATCAGGGGTTACGATATGCTTCGCTGGCAAGCTTTTGTGCTGGTATGATCATTAATAAAGGACCTCGCTTTTTGAGTTGCCGAAACAGGCTTTGTGAGGATGACATTGTTTAGAAATCATTGGAGTTCGAGTTAGGTTTTAGCATTGCGGGCATAAGATGTGGATCACAATGGTGTAATCAAATTTCAGTTTTGATGGTTGGAACTCCATATCGATGAGGAGATGCGCATGCTGGATTTGATATACATGTTACGATACTTGTTAATGAGTGGAGAAGATGGATTAGGTAGTGACTAGTTTTATATTAATTATTATTTGTTAGTCTCCTAACTTAATCTTGAATCATGTATTCAACTTATCTTTTGCATACGAGTTTCATATTGGACGCCATTGCTTATGTTGGACTCGTAATGGCAAGTTCAATGCTATGAAGCAAATTTAGGCTTATTTGGTTGAGGTGAGTGATGTTGTCTCGCACTTTACTATAGTTGTTATTATAGTACGATATTGATGTTTTCAAGCATAATTGGATTCTAAAACAGGATTTCTAATGTAATAAAGTCTATATAATGATTGATAAATGAAATAAAAAGTGTTCTAATTGTATTAGGTCAAATACCACATTTTCTCCCATATATTCATATCACTAGATTTAGGTCGTTTGACATATATTCCACTTTGATTGCTTAGATAGGTTCTACCTGTCATTTTGATGCTATCAAAGTTGTTTGCATGCTATTTTTGTTATTTATAGGACTATTGGTTTCATGGTTGCTTGTTTGTATAGTTTTGTTAGAAACTTTGTTCAATGCGACACGGGACTAGGAAAAATCTCGTTCGCTAAAGTTTGGTGCTTACCGATCAGATGCACAAGGTGGTGCATATTGATTGAGCACACAAGATGATAGACTCGAATAAACGAGATATATCCATGATAGATCTTTGGCACATGCATACTGATTTGAAGATGGAGGATGGATACAGCGACGAGCGAGATTTTGAGACGCATGTAAAATATTTTCACATGATATGTATTTAACCAATTTTATTTGAATACATGATCATAGTGATCATCAACGATTAGTAGGGAGTGATCGATATCGACTACTATTGGTGTTGGCTATTTTGGCCAACTTTGACATGGATGGCGATGGGACTTTGAAGAGTTGAATATAATGGTTCTTTGATGGTGGTTTCGATGTGGTGACTTTTCGATGAGTGGTTTTAGTACAAAGAAAGGTGGGCGCTTTTTAGGGAGTAAAAATGGATGGTATAATCCACAAAATGAGATGATTAGATCTTCAAGACGTACTGAGAATTATGGCTTGTTTACTTCTACGAGGTGAAACATGACTTTTTTGGTTTGATACGCTGGTGATAATGGGATGATAGTTCAGTGTGATATGCATATGGTATAGCGATACTGTGGGATAATGGATTGGTGTGATATGCAGTTCGTGATGTAGCAATACTACAAGATGATGGATCAGTATGTTATGCATTTCGTAGTGAGCGATGCTACAAGGTCATAGATCGAAATGATATGCATTCATGGTGTAACAAAATTGCAAGACAATGGAGAAAATAGTTCGTAGTTAAATGAAGCTTTGGAATAATGGACTAATTTGGGGAGTATACCCAGAATTATTGATGAAGGTGTGATTTGTAGTCCATGGTGTAAAAAAGTTGTATAATGATGTGCTTTCTTGATGGAATACTCAAACAAAAGATGGACTGGTGATACTTTAATAGTTTGGAAATTCCAAGGAAACATTGATGACTCGAAGTGTTTTAGTTAACTCAAAACATGGGCATCGTGGGGTGCACCTACTATGACTAGTTCAATGGTCTCTTAACCTGGGTGGTGTAGCCATAGTCGGTGTAGGCACGCATTGGTGTAAGCACGAAGTTCGACTAGAACTAGGATTTCCATTAGTCCTGACTGAGTGAGGATTACCACACAGGTTATCGATGTATTCATGGCTTTAAAAGGTGATAGTTAGGACTTAATTGATGGATCCTATGGTTTCTCTCACCTTTATCCTCTTGGGTATATTATCACCTATATGATTCAGAAAGAGGATGGGAAGAGAGATCGATGTAGGCTATTTGGCTCCTTCTATCATGTTATAGTTTCCTTTATTTATGTTTTGAGTAGATATACTATCTTGCTCTATGTGTTGACTCTGTGGATGCAGGGACGCAATAGTTATGATTTTTCATACCTATGTTCCTGATACTGTTATAGTATTTTGAGATTTGTTTATTGTTCATACCAGACTATGTTCTGACACAAATTTGCATGTTTTCTCTTATTACTTAGTCACTCATCGACGGTGTTGATAAGCAGATTCGGTGATAGATATAAGCATTATTTGGAGCCCTTTTTATATTATACTTGTATTATTATTCTACATTACGTTGTGTGACACTATGGAATCTTGACGGTGTTATTTATTATTAATAGAGATAATTTATCATTGAGTTTATTTATCTCTTGTATAGACTCTATTGTTGTTACGTATAACTGCATGAGCTTGTACTCTGACTATCTGGTTTGTGTAGTTATTATTGTCTAGTCCGTTTAATAGCCGTGATTATTATTATATATATTATCTGATGCACTGTGAGATATACGGCTAGTTCTGTGATTGGGTTTAATGTTTCATTTCCTTCTCTATACCTATATCCCCTTCCCTTCTTCTTTATTTACCTTTTCCTCTTATTTTTTCCCTTGACAACCTTTCTACATCGATCGGGTGCTTTGTAGCACACTATTAGGTTGTACGAGCATTAACGGTATAAGGTAGTCATTACATTTGGTATTAAAGCCTAGTTGGATTGTTTAAACTAAGCCACGTCAAAATAGAGATTTATGATATACGAGAGATTACGTATTTGTGATATATTTTAGTTTTGAAAACTATAAATTAGTGATATTTCTATAACATATGTTGTTTTGCACAAGAGTGCCATAGATATAGTTTTCTCAATTAGTGACTGATCATCATTATCATTTATCCCAGACACTTTAACAAAAAAGGAGTACTGGTACTTACTCCACCCTCGAAGTTAAGAGTTGGGCATGATCAAAACAAGTAGCTTTGATCAACAGAATATGTTCTTAATGGTGGAATAAATCATCATTTGGGGTGTCCCAATTTTCCCATTTGATTTTGGTACTCAAGTGCAAAGAGTCGACTACGCGTGTTGTATAGATACTTGCATGTTTACGAGAAAACCTTCCTTAAACGGGGTCAACTATAGTGGTGCAAAAGTTGTTTTGTTTAGTCTTTTGTAAGACATTCTTCGATGACCTGGAGTTAGGTAGTGCAGCGAGGTAGAAGGTTACCTTCGGAAAACTCCAAGGATGAATCACAATTGGTTGAGAGTCCTTACTGCTTCGGTTCCCTATAAATTGATTCACTCAAGACCATTTCACGATTCACTTCCAAGGAGTTTGTTTTGACTTCTCAGAGTCTGCTTGAGTAATAGGTTTGTTGTTTAAGGGAATAGTCTATGTTGGAGCATATGACTGAATTCAATGTGTTATTGAAGTATGGTCTATTTCTTCATTGATACTCCATACAAAAAGGATGAAAGTTTATAACTCAGTTGAGTGATCAATGGGAAATCTATTGATTTCATTTGAAGAGAGGATGATATCTTTGGGAAGTTGATCAAGGAAGCTCATGATGTCCGATCTTGTACCTAATGTAGAAAGATGTCATGTTATTTAGGAACAAATCATGGTGGTGTATGCATTGGTCGTCATTCTTATTTCCTCGAGTGCCCCCTCGATGAAAGAGATAGGGAAGGAAATCCCTACTTGAGGATATGCTTTCCACCAAGGGTGTTTCCTTTCTTTTTTTGACATCGAGATTTCACAGGTACATCTGATCATGTTGGGTGATGTATCAAATAAGGCTCGGGATTTGAGATGATTATCTACCTTTCTTGATTGTGAGTTACCATGTTGAGAGTTTATTTAGATTATATATATGTAACATCCTGTGTTTGGTTTCCAGAGATTAATACTATGTTATAGACGTGATTTATGTCAATCAAGTCTAACACCCCAATTGCATGTAAATCAGAGAACAAGTCATAGAATAATCACATGTTACAGTTATAGAGTACACAAAAATAAAGAACACACAACATTTATAGTGGTCCGGATAACTTTGTCCTATATCAACTTAGTGTAATCTATTATTAATACTATGAGATTACAATATAGTTATTTTTTTAGTACAAGATTATGTAGGGCTAAGAATACAGTTAGAAAATGGAAGGATCCCGGTGTAGAGATGCCCAAAAGAAGATCCATTTCCCTGAAGCCTTGGCGATTTATTTATAGAGGAAGAACGAAGCCAGATCATTCTATAATTTCATAGAGGGCCCACCAAGGTGAGACGACTTGACCCATGAAGTGGGGCTTGAATCGCCGTATGGGAGGTATCGGTACCAATCCCTCTGGAGGAATAGTGTCGATCTCTAAGGGTTGCACCCTAAGGAGTGCGACCCCAAAGGTTGGTCCTCCTTCGTGCCTTCTTGCCTCGTCTGCTTTTGGTATGTTGATTTGATCCACCGATTTTGAGTTATTAATAAAGTTATAATGAGGTTTCTAAATCCTAAAATCCTACATCTCATATAGATACCGCTCTAAGACTTAGCCAAATTTCCAGACCCGTTCCTTTTCTTCAAATCAATACCAATCTGATGCCTAGCCGAACTTTGAGCTACGGTCCAATTTGTCCAAAAAGGTACTCGGATGGATCCAGCCATTTGTAGCTTCAAATAGTCCTTCATACTCAATTTTCGAGTTATTCGTCATCCAAATCTATAGCGTAACGGCCTTGTGAAAAAAGATATTATCACTTTCCACCCAAAAGATGTATTTGTATAGAAGATGTAATTTTTATAATTTTGATGTTCTCCGAATTGCCCATGAATTCCAAGATTGTTCTAAGCCATTTATTTAGTCCTTAATATCGTATATCAATCACTGGTTTGAATGTTTTAGTGAGTTGGTTTTGATGGTTATTGAAGTGACCCACCCTTTTATATACCCAATTGCTTACTCAAACAATTGCACTGAATTAAAATCATTGAATTATGGATCACTTGCTTAATAATTTCCCTTATTAAGCCCCCAAGACCACAAATCCACCAATATAAAAATATTAGTAAAGTTGTTTGAAACACATTACTTAATATAGTTCATACATGAAGTCCATAGCTTCCTGCATAATATGTCTTTTATTTGAACTGCAGATTTCATGAAACTATATGAATTCATAGCTTCTTTAAGTTCTAAAAAGAAATAAATTCATATCAGTGTATTTTTCCTTTATATAATAGCATAATATAATCCTTAATAACCACTTCTAATCATTTTTAAATGAAGGATTTCAAAATAAGAAAAGTTTTGAATGTACAAAGCTTTGGGAGTGTGTGCACATGCATAGGATGTACACCTCCATAGCCCCTTGGTTTATACTTAAATGTTATAAATAAAAAGGATCATTTAGCAGAAAGTATTTATATGGAGAAAATCTCATGTAGTTTCTAAGATCTTAACATGAAAGATACCATTTAACCTCATAGTGGCATTTCCTCAAACACTTGTCAACTTGTATGATGAAATGTCTATATAAAAAGAACCATAAAAGTAGTGTAAATGTGATGGCCTGGAATTTCGCTCGATCCGAATCAGTCGTTAAACCAATCTAGACCGTTCGAAACCCCTGATCGTTTGAGAACAGGACAAATCAGAACACAAACAGAAGAACATTTCATTGTCATTACAACAATTGCATCAGATACAAGAATATACAGAGTATAAATGAATAAATATTACACAGAAATATCAGAGATTTAAATTACATTTAAATACATAGCAGCGGAAAAATAATATAAAGCACAACTGAAGGTGATATACGGATACAGAGCTTTCCGGATATCATTCCAGCTGTAAACCAGGATCCTGTGAATATAAATCTACAAAACCAAAACTACTAGCTGCCCGTGCGGAAAATAGGGGCACCCAGAGTTTAGGTTAAAACAATAAACTCCAGGTCAGTCATGTGACTGGTGTGAGAACTAAAACAGTTATTAATATTGGTTTTAAAGTTAGGTAAATCAAGGGACCACGCCGTATAACACGGAACGGGTTTCCTCCCAAGGATACCAGTGCATGAAACAGCAGCGCAATGCTAAATAAAGAAAAATGAAGCTGTTATAAGACCCAGGTCCTATCACACAATGCAACGCAAGCCGAGGGATAGGGTTTTCCCTTATAACAGCCAAAGCATGCTTGATACGTTTAAAACAAATCATTTGATACTATAATAAGTGTATAGTGTCAAAACATTTCAATCATAAATATCAATCATAGGCGGCATAGCTACCATCTACTATGTCGCCATACTAGTTCTACAATTAAAGCCGAATTACACGTATTGGAAATTGGATTTCCGTCATGAGTCGAGGCAAGGGGCAAGCTCCTCTCCGCGTTCGAGACACTCTAGCAAATGTCCCAGGGCTACGCAAGCTGGGCAACCCCTGGATGCTTCAGGGCCGGTCCTCACTTACGTTAGAGGATTGGCAATTCCTGAACACACGTTTCCCGGTCCTTACAGACCTATAATCGAGGCGCCTCGCATTCCAACAACCACATAGGTGAAAAGTATATAAATGTCAGGGCTGGTAAGTCACTGACACCACCAAAGCTAGAAAGAAACGTCGTGCTCTCCCTGCAGTCCGTATCCCGTTTTTAACTCATACCGAGGTGTGAGGCTCGCGAATTCACGCTATACACAAAGCTACGCCACAAAGGCCATGCTTTGATCATCTACCACAAGACTTTGCTTTTCAACAGAAGCCTTGATCATTGCATCTCAGCGTGCCACACAGGCAATTCATGCCATGCGACTGATGTCCATCGATATACAACCTCTGAGCTCGTACGTCTCAGAGAAGGGCGTTAAGCAAAAGAATAAATTCTCCGCCGCCAAACAGATGTATATTTAATAGAAATCAATCAACACAGAATAAAATCCAATGTCAGACACACAATCCATTTACAAGTCCGTTCTGGGTCTGAACGAAACCGGAGGCACTTTTCTCGCATATCCATCCATCTCCAAGTACGTCTGGACGACCACCAACTATTTCCATCCTCTTGGGTGTACAGCCCAATCAGGATCGTCAGTAATTATCCAAACGATGTGAAGACTTCTGGTCTTCGACCACCGTCTTCATATTCAACGAATCGTCGAATCGGTTATTCAGAATGGGTGTAAACCCGGACTTTCCGAACAACCCGCGTATATAAAAAAAACAAATGTTACACAAACACAACATACGCCTCATTCCAATTCATTAGTCACTAACCGCAAATTAGCAAGAGAACAATTTCCCAAATATTAACCCCGAAGGCCGAAACCAACATCAGATCAATACCCAGGAAACCATTCTTCTTAGCCAACCTACAGCTAGTTTCTAAATTCCACATTCTTAGGGAAAGGTTCCCATTTATTTTATCCAAGATAAATTCTTTAAAATTTATCCTGTAATCTTCCTTTGGATGTCATTTGAAACCAAATTATGGTTTTCCAACTAGTCGAGATTAGCGAACCACAACGAAGTAATTATTTATTTTATTTCCCAATCCCAACCTATTCATCCCATGAAGCAAAACTGGTAATACTCCATATCTAACACCACGGTGTTATCGGTAAAATTAATTACCATTTCACGTTCAAATCTAATTAAAGATTTAACTATCGCTTTGGAGCAAAACTGGCGATACTCCATTCTCGCTCATTTCTAAATTTGATAATTTAGATTACAAATTCACACTTCAATCTAATTGCAGATTCGTTAGAACTCCTTTTACTGGGTTAAAGAACTAGGTGTTATTTAAAACACAGTTCACGATAAACCCATTTCAAATCCAATCAAATAAATTAGAAATTCGATTATTTAAAACCCCTTTTTAAATCTAATTCATTTATTTAAAAATAATTGGGTTTTAAATTTAGTTCAAAACTAGTTCATTTCGATAAAAATCTATTTTTATCTTTTCAAATATGGAGTTTTTCATCCCAATTTTTCCCAAATCATTTCTTATGATTTTACATAAATTATTACTATTTTTAATAATTTTATCAAGGCCCGTACAGTCGATTTCCAACAACGGCCATCGAACTGTACTTACAGCGACCTTTTTCAAATTTGATTTGGACGTAACTCCAAATCCAACCGTTAGATTTCAAATTTCTGATATTCGTTAGAAAGCTCTTTTCGATACGAACCCAACGGTTCCGGTTTTAGGAGAATCCGACGGTCGGATCTCCCGTAATGTCCGTTTGAAGTTAATGGTCGAAATTCACGAACTGCCGCGGCGCGGCGCGTTCTATTCAGGCCATTATATTATATATATAATATATATTTCGTCGATTTCTATTTAAAACGAATTATATAAATAGTTTAAATTCGTTTCAAAAGCAATTTCAACTTCCATTTCAATTCAAATCAAAATTGAATTCTTCTTTATAAATTCGTTTTAAAATTCATTTCTATTCAATTCAAATTTCAATTCAATTTGAATTCATTTTAAATTCAATTCGAATTCGTTTTCAATTCAATTCAATTTCAAAGTCGTTTTCTATTCGATTCAATTCAAATTGGTTTTCTATTCGATTCAAATTCATTTTCTATTCAATTCAAATTTCAATTCAATTTATTTCGAAATCGTTATATATTCAATTCATTTCGAAATCGTTATATATTCAATTCATTTCGAAATCGTTATATATTCAATTCATTTCGAAATCGTTATATATTCAATTCATTTCGAAATCGTTATATATTCAATTCATTTCGAAATCGTTATATATTCAATTCATTTCGAAATAGTTATATATTCAATTCATTTCGAAATCGTTATATATTCAATTCATTTCGAAATAAAATTGATATAAATATCGTTCACGTCAAAATGGCGTCAATCTAATCAACACGGCTTCATATATTTCTATTTTCAAATATTCTATTTCAAATATTCTATTTGTCAACACACGACTAATCTCAATGAATGAGTACCGTCCACGTGTGACTATTTTTGATAAATTATTTCGTTCAACACATGACTAATCTCAACGGATGAGTACAGTCAACACATGAACCTTTATTTTATATTGATAAAGATACAAATTTTATTATAAAAATATTTCGTTCAACACATGACTAATCTCAACGGATGAGTACAGTCAACACATGAACCTTTATTTTATATTGATAAAGATACAAATTTTATTATAAAAATATTTCGCTCAACACATGACTAATCTCAACGGATGAGTACAGTCAACACATGAACCTTTATTTTATATTGATAAAGATACAAATTTTATTATAAAAATATTTCGTTCAACACATGACTAATCTCAACGGATGAGTACAGTCAACACATGAACCTTTATTTTATATTGATAAAGATACAAATTTTATTATAAAAATATTTCGTTCAACACATGACTAATCTCAACGGATGAGTACAGTCAACACATGAACCTTTATTTTATATTATTCTTAATCTTCTAAATTGGAATGAGGCCCAATCAATTACCATATAAAGTTAATTATATGGATTTTCATACATCACATGTATATAATAGCATTGAAAAATAATCAACCATCAACCAAAGTGCACTACACTGCATAAGCATCAAATATAGATATCTAACGCTTATAACAGCCTGTCAATCAATCGATCGACATATTTAATAAATCAGGATGAGTGAACTTCAAATTTCATCCCAACACCCGTGTGGGGTTTCAAACAATCAAACAAATATTTTATCCGTGCAGTTGGGCGATGTGTAAAATTTATCGTCCCAATCAATGTCATTCAAATAGGTGTACATAAACAAACCGTCTGGTCTGTAAATGAATATTTTATTTTATTCACTGTCACGTTAAAAATTATATTTTTAACGATCAAACTATTTTATTTTAACGCTTGAATTTCTATTCAGTTCATTTATTCAATAAATGATTACTTTTCTTTTTCTAACATATTTTAGAAAATTTCGGCGGCATAACGGCACGATACTAGAAACGGGACGAGGCCTAGCCTTATCCACGGTCTAGTGAAGGCCCACGCCATTCACACATCAATCAAATCCATTCAATTCACCAAATAATTCAATTCAAACCAATTAAACTAACCAACTACTCAACCAATCAATTTAACAAACAAGCCATCCATGGTCTGTGGATGACGGGTGTCGGGTGCTACTAAACACCGTCTACATCCTAGTATATATATATAACTAGAAAAAGAATTTTGAGTGAGAAGTTCTCACCTAAAGCTATCCAAACGCCACGACTCTTCTTAGGTAGAAAATCTTCATCGCTATCGCATCTTCGTCATCTTTCTTGCCCGTAGCCACTACATATATAAAAATCACACATTTTTATATTTCGATGATTTTAAAATAAAAATCACATTTTTATTTATTTACTTTCAATTTAAAAGTCATATTTTTATAAACACTTTGTATATTTAAAAACGAATTTTTACTATGCTATTCAATATATAAAAATCG
This sequence comes from Allium sativum, assembly GCA_030737875.1. NCBI lineage: Eukaryota > Viridiplantae > Streptophyta > Magnoliopsida > Asparagales > Amaryllidaceae > Allium > Allium sativum. The sequence goes on along the minus strand of CM060922.1, from coordinate 745,114,787 downwards.
AATTTTTATTTCGTTATTCAATATATAAAAATCGAATTTTTACTTCGTTATTCAATATATAAAAATCGAATTTTTATACTACTATGCTGTATAGATAAAAATTATATTTTTATCACGCTATTTTCCATATAAAGATTTCGCCTTTTCTAAAATAAAGATTTCGCCTTTATAAAACATGGACTTCGCCTGTTCAAATTTAAAGATTTCATCTTTATAAAAATCTCATTTTTATTTTTCTACACATATAAAGGTGATATTTTTAATATTCTATCATGTAAAAATTATATTTTTAACTCTTTTAAAAATATAAAAATCACATTTTCACTACTTCTATATAGTAAAGATCATATTTTTATTATTTTAAAAATATAAAAATCATGCCTTTATCTTTCTACAATGTAAAAGATTATATTTTTATCACTTTAAAAATATATAAAGCATATTTTTACTTCCACAATATAAAAGATTACATTTTTATCACTTTACAACATAAATTAAAAAAAAACAGTTTTTAAGGTAAACAAAAATCAGATTTTAAAGTAAATAAAATTCAGTTTTTTTTTAAAATAAACAAAATTCAGTTTTTAATAATTAAATAAAATTAGTTTTTAACATCACACAAAATTTTACAGATAAATGAAAATAAATAAATAAACTAAAAGGGGATGGAAGCTTACAGTGTTCGACGACTAGGGGGGGGCGGTTTCTGCTTGCGCGAGGCTGGAGGTGGAAGAGTGGGAGGAGAAGGGCGGCGCGGTGGTTAGGGTTAGGGGGGTCGCGGTGGTTGTTCGGTGGTCATGGGAGGAGGAGCGATAGGGGAAGGAGAAGAAGCGGAGGGGGGGGGGGTCTCGGGGCGGAGGCGCCTGGCTGCGGCGCCGCTGGGGGGGGGGCGCGCGAGGTGGCGGCGGCGGTTCTCCCCCCCCCCCCCCCCCCCCGTCGCCCTCGTTTTTTTTTTAAACTTTTGAAATGAATTTGAGAAAAAGGGGGGGGCAGCGGGTTAAAGTAGAGGGTTTTAATTTAATTTAATTTTTTTATTTAATTTAAAAAGTTGACTTTTACAAACGAACTCGAAACGAGGCCCACCGCCTGTCGCCCATAGCGTTTCACCCCCATTCCGAACACAATGGGATATGTACCGCAAGCTGATTCGACTGTTTGAATCAGTTTCCGTTTAATTTGCATTTAAATCACTATATTGAATTTTAAACGTACATTTCAAATTACCGGGGTCACATACTAACTCTATAAATTGCAGAAAAATATTTTCTAGCTTCGTATTGACGATACGGTCCTAACAAAACTAGTTTCGTTGAATTCTGAGACCGTATGAAAAATGGCCAATTTCCAGTCGATTAAAATCAACTAAAACTGGTCAAACGCGTTTTCCTATGCCACACTCACATATTGATTCGAAAAATTATGAAATTTGAAATCTAGCAATAACTTGACACTGCGGATCCAACAAAACTGGTTTCGTCGAAATCCGAGGTCGTTTGCAAAATGTCCATTTTTAAGGGCCTGAATTCCATAGCGACTATTCAGAATTTTCAACTGGACATATCTTTTGATTCCCGATATGAAATCTCGATTATTCGGATTCGTTAGAAGGATATTCACAATTAGATCCCATTATTTTTGGTTTCACTAAAATCCGGATTGTTTTGCACCCGGTACATTCCATTGAAGTTTGAAATCGAATTATCGAACTACCGCGCCATTTTCAATTCTATTTATAATTATATATAAATATTTATATTCTAACGACGACGTATATAATATATACGTTATAATTATATTCAACATAAATTTCTCGTCGATATTATTTAAAATAATCTATTTTAAATATTCAAAATTCGCTAAAATTGCCAAAATAAAAATTTTAAACTAGCCCGCATTTTACGGGTTATTACAATCTCCCCCACTTAAAACTTTTCGTCCCCGAAAAGGAACAATGTCGAAAGTGGTTTGATTAATCAACTCTACGTTCGATCTGGCTTCCATTCTCCAACTTTTCAGTTTCTGAAAATTTTCAAAATTTCAAAAATTTGGCTAACACCCTAAATTTTCGAAAAATTTCGCCATAACCTCCCCTGCACCGGGAGCATCGGGGAATTTCAAATAGCTTCCCCGGTCCTTCAGATCTCAAAAAGAAAAAGAAAAAGCCAAGCGGCTAGCCAATAGGCTCACAAAATCATCATCACCCAAACAAAACAGGAAATAATGTAGTAAACATGTACCTATTTGTCGGGCAAACAAATTTTATTCTCTGCTCTAGCCTCCTTGCTATGACCTGTTCAATATAAGTATATGTATATGCAAGCAAATGCGACCAATTTTCAATACAGTTCAATATTTGATGCTATTAGGCATAATGGTTCAAAATTAGCAAACAAATAAACAAACAACACAAACATCAATCAATTAGTGGATTAGAGTTTCTAATTCATAAATTTGATATATATACAAAAATCATGTTTTTGATGCCAATTCACAACAATGTGTTCTACCTAAATTAGTTTTGGCTCTCACACCAGTCGAATGGAAATATATCGATATCACACCTTCGTTACTCGAACATGAATACTAATGACGACTAGTCAATCATCAGAATCATCTTCGGGCCACTAGAGTATGATTCTATATCTATCCAGTATATTAAAACTTCGAATATACGTTCATGACGCGTATATGCAAAACCTTTATATACTCGATTGTCCATATTCAAAATAAATAAATAATCAAATACGTTTAAAACGATTTAAATTTCAAAACAAAATGGTTTTCAATTGAAAAATATACTCTTCACACTCGTTCTAGGATACTACTGATCCTATCTCTAACGAGTCATTCTAATTGGATATTACTAATCCAATATCTGATGAATTCTTTCGTATGGTTCTAATGTGTCTTATTCTCGAGCTCTGTAAACCAAAGCTCTGATACCAAATGTGACGGCCTGGAATTTCGCTCGATCCGAATCAATCGTTAAACCAATCTAGACCGTTCGAAACCCCTGATCGTTTGAGAACAGGACAAATCAGAACACAAACAGAAGAACATTTCATTGTCATTACAACAATTGCATCAGATACAAGAATATACAGAGTATAAATGAATAAATATTACACAGAAATATCAGAGATTTAAATTACATTTAAATACATAGCAGCGGAAAAATAATATAAAGCACAACTGAAGGTGATATACGGATACAGAGCTTTCCGGATATCATTCCAGCTGTAAACCAGGATCCTGTGAATATAAATCTGCAAAACCAAAACTACTAGCTGCCCGTGCGGAAAATAGGGGCACCCAGAGTTTAGGTTAAAACAATAAACTCCAGGTCAGTCATGTGACTGGTGTGAGAACTAAAACAGTTATTAATATTGGTTTTAAAGTTAGGTAAATCAAGGGACCACGCCGTATAACACGGAACGGGTTTCCTCCCAAGGATACCAGTGCATGAAACAGCAGCGCAATGCTAAATAAAGAAAAATGAAGCTGTTATAAGACCCAGGTCCTATCACACAATGCAACGCAAGCCGAGGGATAGGGTTTTCCCTTATAACAGCCAAAGCATGCTTGATACGTTTAAAACAAATCATTTGATACTATAATAAGTGTATAGTGTCAAAACATTTCAATCATAAATATCAATCATAGGCGGCATAGCTACCATCTACTATGTCGCCATACTAGTTCTACAATTAAAGCCGAATTACACGTATTGGAAATTGGATTTCCGTCATGAGTCGAGGCAAGGGGCAAGCTCCTCTCCGCGTTCGAGACACTCTAGCAAATGTCCCAGGGCTACGCAAGCTGGGCAACCCCTGGATGCTTCAGGGCCGGTCCTCACTTACGTTAGAGGATTGGCAATTCCTAAACACACGTTTCCCGGTCCTTACAGACCTATAATCGAGGCGCCTCGCATTCCAACAACCACATAGGTGAAAAGTATATAAATGTCAGGGCTGGTAAGTCACTGACACCACCAAAGCTAGAAAGAAACGTCGTGCTCTCCCTGCAGTCCGTATCCCGTTTTTAACTCATACCGAGGTGTGAGGCTCGCGAATTCACGCTATACACAAAGCTACGCCACAAAGGCCATGCTTTGATCATCTACCACAAGACTTTGCTTTTCAACAGAAGCCTTGATCATTGCATCTCAGCGTGCCACACAGGCAATTCATGCCATGCGACTGATGTCCATCGATATACAACCTCTGAGCTCGTACGTCTCAGAGAAGGGCGTTAAGCAAAAGAATAAATTCTCCGCCGCCAAACAGATGTATATTTAATAGAAATCAATCAACACAGAATAAAATCCAATGTCAGACACACAATCCATTTACAAGTCCGTTCTGGGTCTGAACGAAACCGGAGGCACTTTTCTCGCATATCCATCCATCTCCAAGTACGTCTGGACGACCACCAACTATTTCCATCCTCTTGGGTGTACAGCCCAATCAGGATCGTCAGTAATTATCCAAACGATGTGAAGACTTCTGGTCTTCGACCACCGTCTTCATATTCAACGAATCGTCGAATCGGTTATTCAGAATGGGTGTAAACCCGGACTTTCCGAACAACCCGCGTATATAAAAAAAACAAATGTTACACAAACACAACATACGCCTCATTCCAATTCATTAGTCACTAACCGCAAATTAGCAAGAGAACAATTTCCCAAATATTAACCCCGAAGGCCGAAACCAACATCAGATCAATACCCAGGAAACCATTCTTCTTAGCCAACCTACAGCTAGTTTCTAAATTCCACATTCTTAGGGAAAGGTTCCCATTTATTTTATCCAAGATAAATTCTTTAAAATTTATCCTGTAATCTTCCTTTGGATGTCATTTGAAACCAAATTATGGTTTTCCAACTAGTCGAGATTAGCGAACCACAACGAAGTAATTATTTATTTTATTTCCCAATCCCAACCTATTCATCCCATGAAGCAAAACTGGTAATACTCCATATCTAACACCACGGTGTTATCGGTAAAATTAATTACCATTTCACGTTCAAATCTAATTAAAGATTTAACTATCGCTTTGGAGCAAAACTGGCGATACTCCATTCTCGCTCATTTCTAAATTTGATAATTTAGATTACAAATTCACACTTCAATCTAATTGCAGATTCGTTAGAACTCCTTTTACTGGGTTAAAGAACTAGGTGTTATTTAAAACACAGTTCACGATAAACCCATTTCAAATCCAATCAAATAAATTAGAAATTCGATTATTTAAAACCCCTTTTTAAATCTAATTCATTTATTTAAAAATAATTGGGTTTTAAATTTAGTTCAAAACTAGTTCATTTCGATAAAAATCTATTTTTATCTTTTCAAATATGGAGTTTTTCATCCCAATTTTTCCCAAATCATTTCTTATGATTTTACATAAATTATTACTATTTTTAATAATTTTATCAAGGCCCGTACAGTCGATTTCCAACAACGGCCATCGAACTGTACTTACAGCGACCTTTTTCAAATTTGATTTGGACGTAACTCCAAATCCAACCGTTAGATTTCAAATTTCTGATATTCGTTAGAAAGCTCTTTTCGATACGAACCCAACGGTTCCGGTTTTAGGAGAATCCGACGGTCGGATCTCCCGTAATGTCCGTTTGAAGTTAATGGTCGAAATTCACGAACTGCCGCGGCGCGGCGCGTTCTATTCAGGCCATTATATTATATATATTATATATATTTCGTCGATTTCTATTTAAAACGAATTATATAAATAGTTTAAATTCGTTTCAAAAGCAATTTCAACTTCCATTTCAATTCAAATCAAAATTGAATTCTTCTTTATAAATTCGTTTTAAAATTCATTTCTATTCAATTCAAATTTCAATTCAATTTGAATTCATTTTAAATTCAATTCGAATTCGTTTTCAATTCAATTCAATTTCAAAGTCGTTTTCTATTCGATTCAATTCAAATTGGTTTTCTATTCGATTCAAATTCATTTTCTATTCAATTCAAATTTCAATTCAATTTATTTCGAAATCGTTATATATTCAATTCATTTCGAAATCGTTATATATTCAATTCATTTCGAAATCGTTATATATTCAATTCATTTCGAAATCGTTATATATTCAATTCATTTCGAAATCGTTATATATTCAATTCATTTCGAAATCGTTATATATTCAATTCATTTCGAAATAGTTATATATTCAATTCATTTCGAAATCGTTATATATTCAATTCATTTCGAAATAAAATTGATATAAATATCGTTCACGTCAAAATGGCGTCAATCTAATCAACACGGCTTCATATATTTCTATTTTCAAATATTCTATTTCAAATATTCTATTTGTCAACACACGACTAATCTCAATGAATGAGTACCGTCCACGTGTGACTATTTTTGATAAATTATTTCGTTCAACACATGACTAATCTCAACGGATGAGTACAGTCAACACATGAACCTTTATTTTATATTGATAAAGATACAAATTTTATTATAAAAATATTTCGTTCAACACATGACTAATCTCAACGGATGAGTACAGTCAACACATGAACCTTTATTTTATATTGATAAAGATACAAATTTTATTATAAAAATATTTCGCTCAACACATGACTAATCTCAACGGATGAGTACAGTCAACACATGAACCTTTATTTTATATTGATAAAGATACAAATTTTATTATAAAAATATTTCGTTCAACACATGACTAATCTCAACGGATGAGTACAGTCAACACATGAACCTTTATTTTATATTGATAAAGATACAAATTTTATTATAAAAATATTTCGTTCAACACATGACTAATCTCAACGGATGAGTACAGTCAACACATGAACCTTTATTTTATATTATTCTTAATCTTCTAAATTGGAATGAGGCCCAATCAATTACCATATAAAGTTAATTATATGGATTTTCATACATCACATGTATATAATAGCATTGAAAAATAATCAACCATCAACCAAAGTGCACTACACTGCATAAGCATCAAATATAGATATCTAACGCTTATAACAGCCTGTCAATCAATCGATCGACATATTTAATAAATCAGGATGAGTGAACTTCAAATTTCATCCCAACACCCGTGTGGGGTTTCAAACAATCAAACAAATATTTTATCCGTGCAGTTGGGCGATGTGTAAAATTTATCGTCCCAATCAATGTCATTCAAATAGGTGTACATAAACAAACCGTCTGGTCTGTAAATGAATATTTTATTTTATTCACTGTCACGTTAAAAATTATATTTTTAACGATCAAACTATTTTATTTTAACGCTTGAATTTCTATTCAGTTCATTTATTCAATAAATGATTACTTTTCTTTTTCTAACATATTTTAGAAAATTTCGGCGGCATAACGGCACGATACTAGAAACGGGACGAGGCCTAGCCTTATCCACGGTCTAGTGAAGGCCCACGCCATTCACACATCAATCAAATCCATTCAATTCACCAAATAATTCAATTCAAACCAATTAAACTAACCAACTACTCAACCAATCAATTTAACAAACAAGCCATCCATGGTCTGTGGATGACGGGTGTCGGGTGCTACTAAACACCGTCTACATCCTAGTATATATATATAACTAGAAAAAGAATTTTGAGTGAGAAGTTCTCACCTAAAGCTATCCAAACGCCACGACTCTTCTTAGGTAGAAAATCTTCATCGCTATCGCATCTTCGTCATCTTTCTTGCCCGTAGCCACTACATATATAAAAATCACACATTTTTATATTTCGATGATTTTAAAATAAAAATCACATTTTTATTTATTTACTTTCAATTTAAAAGTCATATTTTTATAAACACTTTGTATATTTAAAAACGAATTTTTACTATGCTATTCAATATATAAAAATCGAATTTTTATTTCGTTATTCAATATATAAAAATCGAATTTTTACTTCGTTATTCAATATATAAAAATCGAATTTTTATACTACTATGCTGTATAGATAAAAATTATATTTTTATCACGCTATTTTCCATATAAAGATTTCGCCTTTTCTAAAATAAAGATTTCGCCTTTATAAAACATGGACTTCGCCTGTTCAAATTTAAAGATTTCATCTTTATAAAAATCTCATTTTTATTTTTCTACACATATAAAGGTGATATTTTTAATATTCTATCATGTAAAAATTATATTTTTAACTCTTTTAAAAATATAAAAATCACATTTTCACTACTTCTATATAGTAAAGATCATATTTTTATTATTTTAAAAATATAAAAATCATGCCTTTATCTTTCTACAATGTAAAAGATTATATTTTTATCACTTTAAAAATATATAAAGCATATTTTTACTTCCACAATATAAAAGATTACATTTTTATCACTTTACAACATAAATTAAAAAAAAACAGTTTTTAAGGTAAACAAAAATCAGATTTTAAAGTAAATAAAATTCAGTTTTTTTTTAAAATAAACAAAATTCAGTTTTTAATAATTAAATAAAATTAGTTTTTAACATCACACAAAATTTTACAGATAAATGAAAATAAATAAATAAACTAAAAGGGGATGGAAGCTTACAGTGTTCGACGACTAGGGGGGGCGGTTTCTGCTTGCGCGAGGCTGGAGGTGGAAGAGTGGGAGGAGAAGGGCGGCGCGGTGGTTAGGGTTAGGGGGGTCGCGGTGGTTGTTCGGTGGTCATGGGAGGAGGAGCGATAGGGGAAGGAGAAGAAGCGGAGGGGGGGGGGGGTCTCGGGGCGGAGGCGCCTGGCTGCGGCGCCGCTGGGGGGGGGGCGCGCGAGGTGGCGGCGGCGGTTCTTCCCCCCCCCCCCCCGTCGCCCTCGTTTTTTTTTTAAACTTTTGAAATGAATTTGAGAAAAAGGGGGGGGCAGCGGGTTAAAGTAGAGGGTTTTAATTTAATTTAATTTTTTTATTTAATTTAAAAAGTTGACTTTTACAAACGAACTCGAAACGAGGCCCACCGCCTGTCGCCCATAGCGTTTCACCCCCATTCCGAACACAATGGGATATGTACCGCAAGCTGATTCGACTGTTTGAATCAGTTTCCGTTTAATTTGCATTTAAATCACTATATTGAATTTTAAACGTACATTTCAAATTACCGGGGTCACATACTAACTCTATAAATTGCAGAAAAATATTTTCTAGCTTCGTATTGACGATACGGTCCTAACAAAACTAGTTTCGTTGAATTCTGAGACCGTATGAAAAATGGCCAATTTCCAGTCGATTAAAATCAACTAAAACTGGTCAAACGCGTTTTCCTATGCCACACTCACATATTGATTCGAAAAATTATGAAATTTGAAATCTAGCAATAACTTGACACTGCGGATCCAACAAAACTGGTTTCGTCGAAATCCGAGGTCGTTTGCAAAATGTCCATTTTTAAGGGCCTGAATTCCATAGCGACTATTCAGAATTTTCAACTGGACATATCTTTTGATTCCCGATATGAAATCTCGATTATTCGGATTCGTTAGAAGGATATTCACAATTAGATCCCATTATTTTTGGTTTCACTAAAATCCGGATTGTTTTGCACCCGGTACATTCCATTGAAGTTTGAAATCGAATTATCGAACTACCGCGCCATTTTCAATTCTATTTATAATTATATATAAATATTTATATTCTAACGACGACGTATATAATATATACGTTATAATTATATTCAACATAAATTTCTCGTCGATATTATTTAAAATAATCTATTTTAAATATTCAAAATTCGCTAAAATTGCCAAAATAAAAATTTTAAACTAGCCCGCATTTTACGGGTTATTACAATCTCCCCCACTTAAAACTTTTCGTCCCCGAAAAGGAACAATGTCGAAAGTGGTTTGATTAATCAACTCTACGTTCGATCTGGCTTCCATTCTCCAACTTTTCAGTTTCTGAAAATTTTCAAAATTTCAAAAATTTGGCTAACACCCTAAATTTTCGAAAAATTTCGCCATAACCTCCCCTGCACCGGGAGCATCGGGGAATTTCAAATAGCTTCCCCGGTCCTTCAGATCTCAAAAAGAAAAAGAAAAAGCCAAGCGGCTAGCCAATAGGCTCACAAAATCATCATCACCCAAACAAAACAGGAAATAATGTAGTAAACATGTACCTATTTGTCGGGCAAACAAATTTTATTCTCTGCTCTAGCCTCCTTGCTATGACCTGTTCAATATAAGTATATGTATATGCAAGCAAATGCGACCAATTTTCAATACAGTTCAATATTTGATGCTATTAGGCATAATGGTTCAAAATTAGCAAACAAATAAACAAACAACACAAACATCAATCAATTAGTGGATTAGAGTTTCTAATTCATAAATTTGATATATATACAAAAATCATGTTTTTGATGCCAATTCACAACAATGTGTTCTACCTAAATTAGTTTTGGCTCTCACACCAGTCGAATGGAAATATATCGATATCACACCTTCGTTACTCGAACATGAATACTAATGACGACTAGTCAATCATCAGAATCATCTTCGGGCCACTAGAGTATGATTCTATATCTATCCAGTATATTAAAACTTCGAATATACGTTCATGACGCGTATATGCAAAACCTTTATATACTCGATTGTCCATATTCAAAATAAATAAATAATCAAATACGTTTAAAACGATTTAAATTTCAAAACAAAATGGTTTTCAATTGAAAAATATACTCTTCACACTCGTTCTAGGATACTACTGATCCTATCTCTAACGAGTCATTCTAATTGGATATTACTAATCCAATATCTGATGAATTCTTTCGTATGGTTCTAATGTGTCTTATTCTCGAGCTCTGTAAACCAAAGCTCTGATACCAAATGTGACGGCCTGGAATTTCGCTCGATCCGAATCAATCGTTAAACCAATCTAGACCGTTCGAAACCCCTGATCGTTTGAGAACAGGACAAATCAGAACACAAACAGAAGAACATTTCATTGTCATTACAACAATTGCATCAGATACAAGAATATACAGAGTATAAATGAATAAATATTACACAGAAATATCAGAGATTTAAATTACATTTAAATACATAGCAGCGGAAAAATAATATAAAGCACAACTGAAGGTGATATACGGATACAGAGCTTTCCGGATATCATTCCAGCTGTAAACCAGGATCCTGTGAATATAAATCTGCAAAACCAAAACTACTAGCTGCCCGTGCGGAAAATAGGGGCACCCAGAGTTTAGGTTAAAACAATAAACTCCAGGTCAGTCATGTGACTGGTGTGAGAACTAAAACAGTTATTAATATTGGTTTTAAAGTTAGGTAAATCAAGGGACCACGCCGTATAACACGGAACGGGTTTCCTCCCAAGGATACCAGTGCATGAAACAGCAGCGCAATGCTAAATAAAGAAAAATGAAGCTGTTATAAGACCCAGGTCCTATCACACAATGCAACGCAAGCCGAGGGATAGGGTTTTCCCTTATAACAGCCAAAGCATGCTTGATACGTTTAAAACAAATCATTTGATACTATAATAAGTGTATAGTGTCAAAACATTTCAATCATAAATATCAATCATAGGCGGCATAGCTACCATCTACTATGTCGCCATACTAGTTCTACAATTAAAGCCGAATTACACGTATTGGAAATTGGATTTCCGTCATGAGTCGAGGCAAGGGGCAAGCTCCTCTCCGCGTTCGAGACACTCTAGCAAATGTCCCAGGGCTACGCAAGCTGGGCAACCCCTGGATGCTTCAGGGCCGGTCCTCACTTACGTTAGAGGATTGGCAATTCCTAAACACACGTTTCCCGGTCCTTACAGACCTATAATCGAGGCGCCTCGCATTCCAACAACCACATAGGTGAAAAGTATATAAATGTCAGGGCTGGTAAGTCACTGACACCACCAAAGCTAGAAAGAAACGTCGTGCTCTCCCTGCAGTCCGTATCCCGTTTTTAACTCATACCGAGGTGTGAGGCTCGCGAATTCACGCTATACACAAAGCTACGCCACAAAGGCCATGCTTTGATCATCTACCACAAGACTTTGCTTTTCAACAGAAGCCTTGATCATTGCATCTCAGCGTGCCACACAGGCAATTCATGCCATGCGACTGATGTCCATCGATATACAACCTCTGAGCTCGTACGTCTCAGAGAAGGGCGTTAAGCAAAAGAATAAATTCTCCGCCGCCAAACAGATGTATATTTAATAGAAATCAATCAACACAGAATAAAATCCAATGTCAGACACACAATCCATTTACAAGTCCGTTCTGGGTCTGAACGAAACCGGAGGCACTTTTCTCGCATATCCATCCATCTCCAAGTACGTCTGGACGACCACCAACTATTTCCATCCTCTTGGGTGTACAGCCCAATCAGGATCGTCAGTAATTATCCAAACGATGTGAAGACTTCTGGTCTTCGACCACCGTCTTCATATTCAACGAATCGTCGAATCGGTTATTCAGAATGGGTGTAAACCCGGACTTTCCGAACAACCCGCGTATATAAAAAAAACAAATGTTACACAAACACAACATACGCCTCATTCCAATTCATTAGTCACTAACCGCAAATTAGCAAGAGAACAATTTCCCAAATATTAACCCCGAAGGCCGAAACCAACATCAGATCAATACCCAGGAAACCATTCTTCTTAGCCAACCTACAGCTAGTTTCTAAATTCCACATTCTTAGGGAAAGGTTCCCATTTATTTTATCCAAGATAAATTCTTTAAAATTTATCCTGTAATCTTCCTTTGGATGTCATTTGAAACCAAATTATGGTTTTCCAACTAGTCGAGATTAGCGAACCACAACGAAGTAATTATTTATTTTATTTCCCAATCCCAACCTATTCATCCCATGAAGCAAAACTGGTAATACTCCATATCTAACACCACGGTGTTATCGGTAAAATTAATTACCATTTCACGTTCAAATCTAATTAAAGATTTAACTATCGCTTTGGAGCAAAACTGGCGATACTCCATTCTCGCTCATTTCTAAATTTGATAATTTAGATTACAAATTCACACTTCAATCTAATTGCAGATTCGTTAGAACTCCTTTTACTGGGTTAAAGAACTAGGTGTTATTTAAAACACAGTTCACGATAAACCCATTTCAAATCCAATCAAATAAATTAGAAATTCGATTATTTAAAACCCCTTTTTAAATCTAATTCATTTATTTAAAAATAATTGGGTTTTAAATTTAGTTCAAAACTAGTTCATTTCGATAAAAATCTATTTTTATCTTTTCAAATATGGAGTTTTTCATCCCAATTTTTCCCAAATCATTTCTTATGATTTTACATAAATTATTACTATTTTTAATAATTTTATCAAGGCCCGTACAGTCGATTTCCAACAACGGCCATCGAACTGTACTTACAGCGACCTTTTTCAAATTTGATTTGGACGTAACTCCAAATCCAACCGTTAGATTTCAAATTTCTGATATTCGTTAGAAAGCTCTTTTCGATACGAACCCAACGGTTCCGGTTTTAGGAGAATCCGACGGTCGGATCTCCCGTAATGTCCGTTTGAAGTTAATGGTCGAAATTCACGAACTGCCGCGGCGCGGCGCGTTCTATTCAGGCCATTATATTATATATATTATATATATTTCGTCGATTTCTATTTAAAACGAATTATATAAATAGTTTAAATTCGTTTCAAAAGCAATTTCAACTTCCATTTCAATTCAAATCAAAATTGAATTCTTCTTTATAAATTCGTTTTAAAATTCATTTCTATTCAATTCAAATTTCAATTCAATTTGAATTCATTTTAAATTCAATTCGAATTCGTTTTCAATTCAATTCAATTTCAAAGTCGTTTTCTATTCGATTCAATTCAAATTGGTTTTCTATTCGATTCAAATTCATTTTCTATTCAATTCAAATTTCAATTCAATTTATTTCGAAATCGTTATATATTCAATTCATTTCGAAATCGTTATATATTCAATTCATTTCGAAATCGTTATATATTCAATTCATTTCGAAATCGTTATATATTCAATTCATTTCGAAATCGTTATATATTCAATTCATTTCGAAATCGTTATATATTCAATTCATTTCGAAATAGTTATATATTCAATTCATTTCGAAATCGTTATATATTCAATTCATTTCGAAATAAAATTGATATAAATATCGTTCACGTCAAAATGGCGTCAATCTAATCAACACGGCTTCATATATTTCTATTTTCAAATATTCTATTTCAAATATTCTATTTGTCAACACACGACTAATCTCAATGAATGAGTACCGTCCACGTGTGACTATTTTTGATAAATTATTTCGTTCAACACATGACTAATCTCAACGGATGAGTACAGTCAACACATGAACCTTTATTTTATATTGATAAAGATACAAATTTTATTATAAAAATATTTCGTTCAACACATGACTAATCTCAACGGATGAGTACAGTCAACACATGAACCTTTATTTTATATTGATAAAGATACAAATTTTATTATAAAAATATTTCGCTCAACACATGACTAATCTCAACGGATGAGTACAGTCAACACATGAACCTTTATTTTATATTGATAAAGATACAAATTTTATTATAAAAATATTTCGTTCAACACATGACTAATCTCAACGGATGAGTACAGTCAACACATGAACCTTTATTTTATATTGATAAAGATACAAATTTTATTATAAAAATATTTCGTTCAACACATGACTAATCTCAACGGATGAGTACAGTCAACACATGAACCTTTATTTTATATTATTCTTAATCTTCTAAATTGGAATGAGGCCCAATCAATTACCATATAAAGTTAATTATATGGATTTTCATACATCACATGTATATAATAGCATTGAAAAATAATCAACCATCAACCAAAGTGCACTACACTGTATAAGCATCAAATATAGATATCTAACGCTTATAACAGCCTGTCAATCAATCGATCGACATATTTAATAAATCAGGATGAGTGAACTTCAAATTTCATCCCAACACCCGTGTGGGGTTTCAAACAATCAAACAAATATTTTATCCGTGCAGTTGGGCGATGTGTAAAATTTATCGTCCCAATCAATGTCATTCAAATAGGTGTACATAAACAAACCGTCTGGTCTGTAAATGAATATTTTATTTTATTCACTGTCACGTTAAAAATTATATTTTTAACGATCAAACTATTTTATTTTAACGCTTGAATTTCTATTCAGTTCATTTATTCAATAAATGATTACTTTTCTTTTTCTAACATATTTTAGAAAATTTCGGCGGCATAACGGCACGATACTAGAAACGGGACGAGGCCTAGCCTTATCCACGGTCTAGTGAAGGCCCACGCCATTCACACATCAATCAAATCCATTCAATTCACCAAATAATTCAATTCAAACCAATTAAACTAACCAACTACTCAACCAATCAATTTAACAAACAAGCCATCCATGGTCTGTGGATGACGGGTGTCGGGTGCTACTAAACACCGTCTACATCCTAGTATATATATATAACTAGAAAAAGAATTTTGAGTGAGAAGTTCTCACCTAAAGCTATCCAAACGCCACGACTCTTCTTAGGTAGAAAATCTTCATCGCTATCGCATCTTCGTCATCTTTCTTGCCCGTAGCCACTACATATATAAAAATCACACATTTTTATATTTCGATGATTTTAAAATAAAAATCACATTTTTATTTATTTACTTTCAATTTAAAAGTCATATTTTTATAAACACTTTGTATATTTAAAAACGAATTTTTACTATGCTATTCAATATATAAAAATCGAATTTTTATTTCGTTATTCAATATATAAAAATCGAATTTTTACTTCGTTATTCAATATATAAAAATCGAATTTTTATACTACTATGCTGTATAGATAAAAATTATATTTTTATCACGCTATTTTCCATATAAAGATTTCGCCTTTTCTAAAATAAAGATTTCGCCTTTATAAAACATGGACTTCGCCTGTTCAAATTTAAAGATTTCATCTTTATAAAAATCTCATTTTTATTTTTCTACACATATAAAGGTGATATTTTTAATATTCTATCATGTAAAAATTATATTTTTAACTCTTTTAAAAATATAAAAATCACATTTTCACTACTTCTATATAGTAAAGATCATATTTTTATTATTTTAAAAATATAAAAATCATGCCTTTATCTTTCTACAATGTAAAAGATTATATTTTTATCACTTTAAAAATATATAAAGCATATTTTTACTTCCACAATATAAAAGATTACATTTTTATCACTTTACAACATAAATTAAAAAAAACAGTTTTTAAGGTAAACAAAAATCAGATTTTAAAGTAAATAAAATTCAGTTTTTTTTTAAAATAAACAAAATTCAGTTTTTAATAATTAAATAAAATTAGTTTTTAACATCACACAAAATTTTACAGATAAATGAAAATAAATAAATAAACTAAAAGGGGATGGAAGCTTACAGTGTTCGACGACTGGGGGGGGGGCGGTTTCTGCTTGCGCGAGGCTGGAGGTGGAAGAGGGGGAGGAGAAGGGCGGCGCGGTGGTTAGGGTTAGGGGGGGTCGCGGTGGTTGTTCGGTGGTCGTGGGAGGAGGAGCGATAGGGGAAGGAGAAGAAGCGGAGGGGGGGGGTCTCGGGGCGGAGGCGCCTGGCTGCGGCGCCGCTGGGGGGGGGGGGCGCGCGAGGTGGCGGCGGCGGTTCTCCCCCCCCGTCGCCCTCGTTTATTTTTTTTTAACTGTTGAAATGAATTTGAGAAAAGGGGGGGCAGCGGGTTAAAGTAGAGGGTTTTGATTTAATTTTTTTTTTATTTAATTTAAAAAGTTGACTTTTACAAACGAACTCGAAACGAGGCCCACCGCCTGTCGCCCATAGCGTTTCACCCCCATTCCGAACACAATGGGATATGTACCGCAAGCTGATTCGACTGTTTGAATCAGTTTCCGTTTAATTTGCATTTAAATCACTATATTGAATTTTAAACGTACATTTCAAATTACCGGGGTCACATACTAACTCTATAAATTGCAGAAAAATATTTTCTAGCTTCGTATTGACGATACGGTCCTAACAAAACTAGTTTCGTTGAATTCTGAGACCGTATGAAAAATGGCCAATTTCCAGTCGATTAAAATCAACTAAAACTGGTCAAACGCGTTTTCCTATGCCACACTCACATATTGATTCGAAAAATTATGAAATTTGAAATCTAGCAATAACTTGACACTGCGGATCCAACAAAACTGGTTTCGTCGAAATCCGAGGTCGTTTGCAAAATGTCCATTTTTAAGGGCCTGAATTCCATAGCGACTATTCAGAATTTTCAACTGGACATATCTTTTGATTCCCGATATGAAATCTCGATTATTCGGATTCGTTAGAAGGATATTCACAATTAGATCCCATTATTTTTGGTTTCACTAAAATCCGGATTGTTTTGCACCCGGTACATTCCATTGAAGTTTGAAATCGAATTATCGAACTACCGCGCCATTTTCAATTCTATTTATAATTATATATAAATATTTATATTCTAACGACGACGTATATAATATATACGTTATAATTATATTCAACATAAATTTCTCGTCGATATTATTTAAAATAATCTATTTTAAATATTCAAAATTCGCTAAAATTGCCAAAATAAAAATTTTAAACTGGCCCGCATTTTACGGGTTATTACAGTAATGAAACCATTTTCTTGCACCAATGCACCAAGTAAATCATTGGTATGTGATGGTCATACTTAGTTCATTGGTTATGCACCAATGCACCAAGTAAATTCATCTACACCTACCTTATATGTCATAAATTTTATAAAGAAAGAAAACTATTCATAATCCATAAATAATATCATATACTCAGAAAGAACTTGTTGATTACAGGAAAAATTATATAAGGCTTGAAAATAGACATGGCATGAGAATGGTTCAATGATAAGATATGCACACTGAAACTGTGCATACCACTTATAATTCATTCCTGCTAATAAGTAAATATATGGGAAAATGCTCATATAAGAATGTATCCCCTCTATACTTTCATTAAGTCAAAACCTGCCTTTTTGTAAGGGATTCTATTAGACCACGTACCATAGCATAACAGATTACTCATTTAATATGTAAATAAAGCACATAACACAAGCTCTTTTACTAGTTCCATAGAGGTTTATGCATTACATTTGCATTATTCATAAAGCAGATAATTTTCTTAGTTTCTTTCATACACTTATTTTAACATAAAAACTACTTAAAACTCTTTAAGTTAACTGCAGCAATCCATTTGATAAAGCATTCCCATTTGCACTTTCAAGACACCACACTCAAGCCTCCTTTCCTGAATCAATTCCTTGAGCTACCGCATTGCCAATGAGGTACCCCAAAGATTGGATAAACAATCAAATAGGGTCAGATTTGCAATTTGGTGTGAGTATAAATCAGTATTAAAATGGCATTCTTGAATAGATATCTTTAACATAAACATTTGTATATATGAACGAATCATGGCAAATGCAGGTATTATTTATCATTAAACTATGCACATTTATACCCCATTCCCCCTCATACATGTCATTATTTCCCATAACTCCATGTACCCAATAAACTTGGACTGACAGCTAGGTTACAACAGTGGATCACCATCCTAAAATACCATGTGTTGAACACAAGTGCACACTGTATTTCCCAAATACACAAAGGCCTACTGGGCTTATATTAAGCCATATGCATATCTAACCTCCATACTTGAGGATAGACAGATCAACACAACACTTGACTAGCACCTCAACCTGATCCACTTTCATGTTACTAGTTAGGCTTAGCTGTTTTGACACAACTACCCCATACATCCCTATTCTAGATGCATGTTGCCTCCTTTCTAAAAATGAATGAACTACCCCACATTAAATATGAATGTTTATGCAGAGATTTAGGTGAACATCCATTCAAAGTATCATCAACATTCAATCATCCAGAAATATATGTAAACATGGTAGACATATGCAAATTTTTAATGAGAAGTGTTCAAGTTATTATCATACTATAACTATGAATTTCTATTGCCATGAGCATAGGATAGGGATGATTAGGACACCCCTAAACCTAATATTCCTCTTTAACAAACCTGTGATTTGAATCAGAGAATATCTTAGGTAAATGGATAAGCTTATGAGCACTTATCATAGCTCCATTATTAAAAGCATACATAAGCTTCAAACTCCCTTGTTTAATGCTGCATGCCCTTAATTTACAAATCCTACCTCATGACAATGTTTATGCAATTTTTTTATGTTTTTAATCTCAGATCTACATGAATCCTATCAGTAGCATTCACACAATCAGATAATCAAACTAAACATAAAAACAACATATAACACCATAAACTGTAGTACTCATACAATAAGGCTACCTGAATAGGACTTATGGCCATTAAAGTTTGAGATATACTCACCAAATTTCTCCCTTCTCCCAAGTTTTCCAGTTTTGTTCCCTATCTTCCTACAACTTCTTAAGCAAATAATTTTCAGAGATAGTGTTATGGCATTACCCCTTTCTAAAAATAATTTATATACTATTTGTAATCAGTGTTTTCCCTAGGGTTTTGCCTTATATTATATACCAATATTATCCATTGTCCATGTACATTAGTATGGTTATTTTGAGTTATATTAATCTCTCAGGTGTACCATTCTCTAATGCTTTCAAATTACAGGTTAGAGTTGGTAATACATTTATCATTCAAATAGTGTGACTCTGGTTGGTCCCTTCCTCTCTACTTCTGTTTTTCTTTCATATAAGACAAGGGGATAAGGTGGTAAAAAGGGACTAAAGAAAAATGCCTGGAATTCAAATATCATTTCTTTTCTCGGCTACTATGTTGAACATTTCATGTGTATATGTTATACTCACATATATTCTATGTTAAAACATGATTACTTGCTCAAATATTACCATTGTCCTTTATATTGATTTTTAGTTGTGTCCAATAATATACTTATATATTTGTTTTCTGCCTTGTAGAGAAGAATTATCGTACATAATTATGAAATTATAGTTATGTAAAAACCTAGGGTTATCACATACACCCCTCCTTTAGGAATTGTGTCCCACAATTTATTTTCCTAATATTATCCTTGCAGTTTTTTTTTAACGAAACACACATCCAAAGCAAAAACATGTACATAAAAATTAAATCCTTACCAAAATTTAATTCAAATTTTCCCCTCTTATCAGAAAATAGTCTTGGGTAACTAGTCATCATTTTATCTTCAACCTCCCATGTGCAATCATTTGAATCTAAACTCCATTGCACTTTATCCAACCTTATGCTTTTATTTCTTAATTTCTTTTCTCCTTTTGCTACAATTCCCACTGGTTCCTTTGCATAACTCAAATTTGTTTTAATCTAAACTTCAGTAAGTGATTCTAAAATAGTATCTTTATCATGTATCCATTTTCTTAGATGTGACACATGAAATACATTATGAATGCCTCTTAATTCTTCTAGTAATTTCATTTTATAGGCCAATGTACCTACTCTTTCCAGGATTTCATAAGGACCTACATACCTTGGTGCAAGTTTTCATGTTTTGCCAAATCTTAATATCTTTCTCGTTAGAGAAATTTTAAGGAACATATAATCTCCTACCTATAACTCCACTGGCTTTCTGCTTCTATCAGCATATGTTTTTTTATCTCTCTTGTGCCACTTTCATCCTGTGTCTTATTAATTCTATTTTAGCAGTTGTTTCTTTAATGTATTCTGGTCCCAACAGAATTCCTTCATCCCATCCATCCAACATGCTGGTGAAGAACAAGGTTTTCCATATAAAGCTTCAAAGGGAACCATCCCAATACTAAATTTGTGACTATTATTATAAGTGAATTCAGCTAGATGTAAAGATTCCTCCCAATTGCCACCAAAGTCTAATACACATGCTCTAAGAAAATCCTCCAACACTTTGTTTATGGTTTCTGTTTTCCCATCGTTTTGTGGGTGGTTTGCAGTACTTAGGATTAATTCAGTGCCCATTGCCTCTTGAAAACCACCTCAAAATTTGGATGTTAACAAAGCATCTCTATCACTTATGATGTTTTTGGCTACCCCATGCAATCTCACTGCTTCCTTAAGGAACAATTGTGCCCTTCATCCGATTCTTTTCTCTCAATTATTTTAACTGCATTACTTAAAACAGTTAGGTATTTAAACTCTTCTATCATTAGATTAGCCAATCTAACTTGTTGTCTACTTAATGCATCAGCAACCTTATTTGGTTTGCCTGGAGTATACAAGATATCCAAATCATATGCAACAAGGAATTCAACCCACTTATGTTGTCTCATATTCAAATCTTTTTGTTTTACTTTAAGGACTTGTGATCAGTGTATAAATCAAATTTTGTTCCTAGCAAGTAGTGTATCCACAATTTCAAAGCATAAACTACAATTGCAAGTTCAAGATCATGGGTTGCATACCTAGTTTCATTTGGTTTAAGCTGCCTAGATGCATATGCAATTACCTGTCCATGTTGCATCAACATAGCCCCTAAACTAGAACCATTAGCATCAGTGTACACTACCAACCCTTCATTTCCTTATGGAACTTACAATATAGGTGCTTCTATTAAAGCTTGTTTTAACCTCTCAAAGGCTTGATCATACTTTTCAGTCTAAATAAAAGGCTGATCCTTTCTGGTTAACATAGTTAGGGTATGGCCACCCTTGCAAAATCTTTTATAACCCTTCTATAATATGTAGCCATGCCTAAGAATGATCTAACTTCAGTCACTGTTCTTGGTTTTTGCCATGCCTACACTGCTATCACTTTCTGAGGATCCACTTCAATGCCTTTTTCTAATATGATATGGCTTAAAAAAATTCTTCAGATTGCCAGAAAACACACTTAATAAACTTGGCTTTTAATTCATGTTGCCTCAATCTGGCTAGGACTAAATGTAAGTGCTCTTCATGCTCTTCTTTGGATTTTGAATAAATCAGGATATCATCTATGAACACTAAAGCAAATTTATCTAAATAGTCTCTAAAGGTTCTATTCATCAAGTCAACAAAATAGGATGGACCATTGGTTAAGCCAAAGGGCATTACTAAGAATTCATATAGTCCATACCTAGTATTAAAAGCAGTATATTTGATACTTTCCTCCTCCACTTTCATCTGATGAAACCTTGATGCCAAATCTAGCCTGCTAAAAACAATTGCTCCATTTAATTGATCAAATAAATCATCAATTCTTTGAAGTGGATATTTGTTTTTAATAATTAGTTTGTTCAATTATCTATAATCAATGCACATCGTTAAAGATCCATCCTGTTTTTTAACAAAAAGACAATTGGGGAACCCCAACAAGAACTGCTTGATCTTATAAACCCCTTTTTCTCTAAATCCTTAAGTTTTTGTTTAAGCTCAATTAATTCTTTAGGACCCACTCTAGTTGGTTTCTTAATTATAGGGCTTGCACCTGGAACTAATCTGATTTGGAACCTTATTGGTCTCTCTTGTGGAACTCCACTTACCTCTTCAAATACATCAGGTTATTGGTTAACTATGGGTATGCATTCTAATTTTATCATATTATTATCCCCATCTACTTCCTAAATATTTCCTGATCCAGACTTAATGATCTCACACTCAATGGTTATTCTTTTGTTATTTGAATTTATCAAAGAAATGGTGAATTCTTCCAGGTTGGTTACTGCCTTGTATCTTTGTAGCCAATTTACACCCAAAATTAATCCAATTCCAGGATATTTTAATACATACAAATCTTCTAAAAATACATGGCCTCCTATTTTCACTTTCACCCATATGCATTGCATTTATAAAACACATGTACTTCCTATAGTACTTTTTATATGCAAAGGGTTTTGAACATACACACAAGCAAGTTTCAAGTTCTGGACAACATCATAGGATGTCAAAGAGTGAGTACCCCTGTATCATAAACTACTGGTATAGGTAAATTTTCAATAAAAATTATGCCTTCCACTTGACCAGCCATTTCCTCCTTTCCCTCCAGAGCTCCCATTTTTGCTGACTTCCTGGGTTCACGGTAGTTCTTTTTAATATGACCTTCTTGCACACAGTTAAAGCATTTAAATGCTGCTACTTTTTCCAAATCTGACCTTCCTTTCCACAATTAAAGCAAAGGATTTTCTTCTTTGTTTCAGGAGATGTTCCGCTTTCTCCTTTTTTAACATTAGAATCCACTGACTTCTTCTCATAAGGTTGAACTCTTGCTTTTCCCTTGTTATTGTTCTTCATATTCCTGAATTTTTCTATTGCATTGTTATGCTGTTCAAACTTCAGGGTTAAATCCGAGACCTGATCAAAAGTTCTACCTATATAGGGTAACATAGTCTTACTCAAGCTTGCATTAAGTTCTTGAATGTATCTCCCATTTTCTGTTATTTCATCAGCTATTAAAGCAGTTCCATATTTTGATAAACTCAAACTTCTGGGTATATTCAGTTACACTCATATTGTTATGTCTAAGCCTAATAAACTCTTCCAGTAAATTAGCTCTTGCTGATGCTGGAGCAAACCTTGCTTCCAACATTTATTTAAACTGACTCCAGGTGATGTCATTTTCTACCCTCTCAGCTATCATTACCTCCTACCAATCCAAGGCTACCTCTTTCAATCTCCTTGAAGCAATTTTCCTTTTCTTTTGATCATTTATTTGCATATCAGCAAATATCCTGTCCAAATTTCTCAACCAAGTTTGCACACCGATGACTCCTTGTGTGACTTCAAACTCCTTTCCCCTAAATGGGTATAGGTCTTTAGTAATTTAGACAGCTCTTCATAAGGGTTCTCAGGCCTTGCCCCTATCCCATCCCTTACTGCTCTCCTAAATTCTTGGACATTAATCATAGGAGGGTCATTTGAACCCCCTGCTCCTTGATGAGCTCCTCTCCCAACCATGGATCTATAATGACAATCCATACTTTCATTAAGTTAGTTATTGATATATCAAAGTAACTTAACTGTTATTATTACTATTTGCAAACATTTTCAAACAAAACAACCATACAGTCACATATGTAACCGTTTTCAAAAAATAAAATCAATACAAACAGACATGTGATGCCTATTCTAGCTATGTTTTAGTACTAACATAGCTCTCATAAAAAATGAAGTGACTCACCCTTTTATATACCCAATTGCTTACTCAAACAATTGCACTGACTTAAAATCATTGAACTTATGGATCACTTGCTTAATAATTTCCCTTATTAAGCCCCCAAGTACACGAATCCACCAACATAAAAATACTGGCAAAATTGTTTGAAACGCATTACTTAATATACTTCATACATGAAGTCTATAGCATCCTTCATAATATGTCTTTTATTTGAACTGCAGATTTCATGAAACTATATGAATTCATATCTTTTTGAGTTCTAAAAAGATATAAATTCATATTAGTGTATTTTTCCTTTATATAATAGCATAGTATAATCCCTGATAACCACGTCTAATCATTTTTAAATGAAGGATTTCAAAATAAGCAAAGTTTTGAATGTACAAAGCTTTGGGAGCGTGTGCACGTGCATAAGATGTACATCTGCACAACCCCTTGGTTTATACATAAATGTTTTAAATGAAAAGGATCATTTACCAGAAAGTATTTATATGGAGAAAATCTCATGTAATTTCTAAGATCTTAACATGAAAGATACCATTTAACCTCATAGTGGCATTTCCTCAAACACTTGTCAACTTATATGATGAAATTCCTATACAAAAAGGACTACAAAAGTAGTGTAAGGAAACCATTTTCTTGCAAAATGAGGATTAATTTCTTTCATAAAACTCATTTTATTAACTACACTAGTGATCACTAAAGACATATCCAGATCATCATTAGTATGTGATGGTCATACTTAGTTCACTAGTTATGCACCAATGCACCAGGTAAATTCATATACACCTACCTGATATGTCATAAACTTTATAAAGAAAGAAAACTACTCATAATCCATAAATATTATCATGTACTCAGAAAGAACTTGTTGATTACAGGAAAAATTATATAAGGCTTGAAAATAGACATGGCATGAGAATGGTTCAATGATAAGATATGCACATTGAAACTGTGCATACCACCACTTATAATTCATTCCCGCTAATAAGTTAATATGAGGCACAATGCTCATATAAGAATGTATTCCTCTATACTTTCATTAAGTCAAAAACTGCCTTTTTGTTAGGGATTCAATTAAACCATGTACTTTGGCTTAACAAATTACTCATTAAATAGGTAAATAAAGCACATAACACAAGCTCTTTTACTAGTTCATAGAGGTTCATGCATTATATTTGCATCATTCATATAGCAGATAATTTTCTTAGTTTCTAGCAAACATTTGCATATTCTTATTTTTAACATAAAAACTACTTAATACTCTTTAAGTTAACTGCAACAATCCCATTTGATAAAGCATTGCCACTAGCACTTTCAAGACACCACACTCAAGCCTCTTTTCCTGAATCAATTCCTTGAGATACCCCATTGCCAATGAGGTAACCCAAAAATTGGATAAAAAAATCAAACAGGGTCAGATTTGCAATCTGGTGTGAGTATAAATCAGTATTAACATGGAATTCTTGAACAAATATCTTTAACACAAACATTTGTATATATGAACAAATCATGGCAAATGCAGGTATTATTTATCATCATACTATGCACATTCATACCCCAGTCTCCCTCATACATGTCATTATTTCCCATAACTCCATGTACCCAATAAACTCGGACTGATAGCTAGATTGCACTAGTGGATCACCATCCTAAAATACCATGTGTTGAACACAAGTGCACACTGTATTTACCGAATAGACAAAGGTCTACTGGGCTTATATTGATCCATATGCATATCTAACCTCCATACTTGAGGATCGACATATCAACACAATAGGTGACTAGCACCTCAACCTGATCCACTTTCATGTTACTAATTAGGTTTTACTGTTTTGAACCAACTAACCCATACATCCCTTTTCCAGATGCATGTTTCCTCCTTTCTAAAGATGAATGAACTACCCCACATTAAATATGAGTGTTTATTCAGATTTTTAGGTGAACATCCATTTAAAGTATCATCAACGTACAATCATCAAGAAACATATGAAAACATGGTAGACATATGCAAGTTTTTAATGAGAAGTGTTCAAGTTATTATCATACTATAACTATGAATTTCTACTGCCATGAGCATAAGATAGGGATGATTAGGACACCCCCTAAACCTAGTATTCCTCTTTAACAAATCTGTGATTTGAATCAGACAATATCTTAAGTAAATTGATAAGCTTATGAGCACTTATCATAGCTCCATTCACCATTATTAAAAGCATACATAAGCTTCAAACTCCCTTGTTTAATGCTGCATGCCCTTAATTTACAAATCCTACCTCATGACAATGTTTATGCAATTTTGTTATGTTTTTAGTCTCATATCTACATGAACACTATCAGTAGCGTTCATACAATCAGATAATCGAACTAAACATAAAAACAACATATCACACCATAAACTGTAGTACTCATACAACAAGGCTACCTGAATAGGATTTATGGCTATTAAAGTGTGAGATATACTCACCAAATTTCTCCCTTCTCCCAAGTTTTCTAGTTTTATTCCCTATCTTCCTACAGCTTCTTAAGCAAATATTTTTCAGAGATAGTGTTATGGCATTACCCCTTTCTAAAAATGATTTATATACTATATGTAATCAGTGTTTTCCCTAGGGTTTTTCCTTATATCAAATACCAGTATTATCCTTTCTCCATGTACAATAGTATTGTTATTTTGAGTTATATTAAATCTATCAGGTGTACCATTCTCTTGTGCTTTCAAATTACAAGTTAGAATTGGTAATACATTTATTATTCAACTAATGTGAATCTGATTGACCCCCTCCTCTCTACTTCTGATTTTCTTTCATATAAGACAAGGGGATAAGGTGGTAAAAAGGGACTAAAGAAAAATGCCTGGAATTCAAATATCATTTTTTTCTCATCAACTATGTTAAACATTTCAAGTGTATATGTTATACTCACACATATTCTATGTTAAAACATGGTTACTTGCCCATATATTACCATTGTCCTTTATACTGATTTTTAGTTGTGTCCAATAATATATTTATATATTTGTTTTCTGCCTTATAGAGAGGAACTATCATACATAATTATGAATTTATAAATGTGTAAAAACCTAGGGTTATCACAGTTATGCCCGAGCCATTGTTGAATTTTGCAACCTCTCCAAGTTGATTTTTGTCCTCTCTAGATCATTGCCTATCATAGCCTATGCCCAATGTTCATTGCCTTCTCATGTCAAGTATAATCCTAGCCTTGATGGGCTCTTATCGAGCGTTGTTGCACTTGTCGATCTGAGCTTTGCACGTTTATTGTGATCCATGTTCGATGATCCATAACCTCACTAGGTTCTTTCCAAGCATTAGCCATACTTGATTATACATAGCCACGTTACGGGCACTTTCCAATCACTACTGTGCTTGAAAATCCATATTTTTCATGCCAAGCACAATCTACAATTAGCGATCCTAGACTCGTTGGGCTCTTCCCAAGTACTATTATGCTTGACGATCTCGATTAGGTCATCCTACCTATGGAACAACTTGACACTTTCCAAGAGCGATGACAGTTGACGATCCTAAGCTTCATCGAACTTTTTTCGGTTATGACAATGGTCAAATAGAATGAATACTCATTCAGACTATTCGGTCCTTGCCAGGAGTCGTGGCCTTAACGATCCTAATCAATCCACCCCGTTTTAGAAATGACTTTACCGTTGCCAAAGTCAGCGGTGTCTGATGATCCCGATCAAATCATCCTGCTTCAGAATGTTCCGACCCTTGCCAAATGCTACGACACTTGATGATCCTTACCAAGCTATCATGTTTGAAGGACAACTCGGTCCTTGCCAAAAACGATGTTGTTAGACGATCCTGATTGAACTAGCCTATTTCCAAAATGATCCGACAGTTTCCAAGCGCGACGATTCTTGACGATCCATAAAGTATTTTAATGTTGAAATTCAGTGACGGTTTCATATTTGACGAGCACAAGTAACACTGGGAAAATAATTTTATTAAAGTTTTAAAAGTAAGGGTTTATCACATCTAATATCCTTGGTTTATCACCATCTCAAAGCTTACATAATGATATCACTAGTTCCCACACAATTGTAAGTGGCTTAATGGTTTTATTACAAATCAAATAAAACTAAAAGTAGAAAAGAGATGGTTTATCGTCATCTAAGAGCATGCCAAAGGACCAAATCCTGATCTCGTATATAGGTAAGCAGACATCCGTTTATTGTTTAATTTCCATGTCATCAATTGATGAAGATACCATACATGGAACTAGGTCTGCCACGGTTCAGCACAGTTAGTGACTGCTATAGTTTCATCATTGTGGCTCTTCAAGGGCATACCGAGGTAATCGCCATTTTCTAACCAGTTCCTTGACTTCATCCTTTTGATATTTGCATTCGTTATTATGTTCCCATTAATGTCATGGAACAAACGGTGTTTTCCAAAGGTTATTTCTCATTCTGAGGGCTCCCATTTTATTGGTTTCCTATACGAAAGACAATTCTAAGTGTTCTAGTATATTCTTTTCAAATATGCATTAAGATCAATGTATGAGAGAATCTAGTCATTTTCTTATGCTTTTTGTCTGAAAACCATCATCATTGGCCTTCCTTTCATCTTTATCACCTACAGAATTGAACATCCTCCGTCCTTAATAGCTTTTACTATGAGGGATTAACGATATGCCCTCCCATCTTCTTAACTTAAAAACTTGTTAAATTTGTGGTGAAATTCGCCGAGATCTCATCGAGGATCCCTTTTCAGATATATTTTGAATCCAGAGATATCAATAATTCTACATACAACCGCCATTAACACTATCAACAAATTTGGTTGATCCATTGAAGCAACTACCGCGTTGAATCTATCCAAGAATTTTTCTCGTCAGTCATTTGTTTTATGGTAATAAGAGTCATTTCATTTTTTGGGTCAAGATATATGGAGCTGAAATTGTTCAATTTTTTTAGTAAGGTTGCTCCAACTTCCAATATAGCAACGTTCCAACTGCCTAAACCACATGGCAGTTATATCTGAGGGAGTTAACGGGAATCACTTAGCCATAATATTATCGGATGCACAGTACTTCCATGTACCTCATTAGATGGACGGTTAGATTATTTAATCCATGGCAAAACTCCAAAACCAATAGCTTGACATCCAATGGGTTCCTTTAATTTTGTTTATTTGGATAAAATCATTCCGATTAATGCAATCCATATCCTATAGATATAGTAAATCTCTTAAAGCCTATTGTATCATATCCATTATTCGATCATCATCATCATCATCATTATTCAAAAGTTGGCTAATCATCAAAACTTGTACCTCTGCCCGAGAGCCTTGCGTATCCAAGCCAGAGCGAGCACCTCCAATTTCTAGAGTCAGTTTGGCATCGACCAATTTCCTTGAACGGGGCCAATCCTAGCTCAATTCAAAATAAATTTTCCACCTGTTTGCACCTAAATTTCATGTCTAAGTCCTAAATCTCGATGTCTTGAATTATTATTTGCTAAGCCAGTGCCATTGAGTCAATGTCTCCAGTCTTAATTGGATCAGTGCTGACCGTAGGTTCAGGATTAGTACGATCCATCGAGATGTAGGGGTAGTTGCACTTACCCCTGGTTCTAGCCTTAGATTTCGTGCACTGCTGGATTCTCCTCTAGTTGGTCCATTTTGACCTTTTGATCTTTGATCGTGTTCTATCCGATTGAGGAAATTAGCTATCATTTCCTCTTGCTTCTTGAGTTGGTTTTTCCTAACGTTCGAGGCGGCTTTGACATTGTTCACCACCTCATCCATTTCTTCCCTCATGAGATGAACCAAGAGATTTCCAACATATAGCCCTTCTAACTTCCTTCCATATATAGTAGCGTATTCAAGTTACTTATCCATTTTTTCTTTTTAACCATTTCTTCCTAGGAAAAAATTTCCTTGGTTCAAGGAGTGCACCCGCTTCATGGCACACCAAAATGTTATAGGTAATTTTGGTCAATTAAGCCTAACACCCCAACTGTATGTAATTCAGAGAGAAAGTCACAAAATAATCATATATCACGGTCATAA